>JARVJO010000269.1:11028675-11049426 GCA_031762555.1 Cynodonichthys magdalenae
GAGAGGGAGACGATATATTATAAAAACTAAACAACTGTGTTTTTCCAGTCAAGTTTTTTTCAATTGAAGTAAATGTTTATCAATTAGGGTCTAATGTTACAACTAGTTGGAGTTCCCTTTAACAAACATTTAAATGGATGCCCTCTTACATTTTTGCATTCAGCATATCACACTTGATCCCTTTCCCGTTTGTCATAAAAAATTGAATTGTAGCAGGAAAACGCTGTCAGTTGTTGCTTATCCCAAATTCAATTTTAAACATTTTTGTTTGTTCTCCATAGATAATATTGTTCTCGTGCCTCAGCAATAGTAATTTTTTGCTCTAGGCGACTCAAACTGCAACAGACTGAACTGTGGCTGCAAGTGGTGAGAAATTGGAAAATATGAGACAATCTGGAGTTTTTGGCACAGCGACGCCATGACAAATGTACTGCTTTTTCACTAAAATCAGGAATTCCAACATTTGTTTTGTGTTTTATGGCTTATTTGGTATTCAACTCTTAATTCTACACATCAGGTACAATTTTCAAATTCTCTCACATTCCTACTGATCAAATCTTTTCTGTCTTTTTATTCTGTTTTGAGTAGTGATACAGTCCCGGTTGGAGAGCTGTTACACGATCTGAAAAGAATTCACTTTCAGAAATTTGATAATTGATTGTTTTGTCCTTCAGTTTGGGTTTTTTATTCATTATTTCGCTTGTATCCGTGCTTTTTTATCGACTTTCAAATCCTTTGATCAAAAATAAATTCCTCATTGCCTCAGCTAAACCTCTAGATGATAACATCTTTAGCTTCCCTTTACTTATTATTTTATCCACTAGCTTTATTTTCCCCAACAACATCTTTCTGTAACGGTTCTTGACTTGGTAACAAGTACAGAAAATGTCAGCCATCAGTGTATCTCTCTTCTAGTTATTTTTTCTCGTTTACTTGAAGTAACAAAAAGTTTTTTAACAAGATATTTGTTCTTTCTGTGTGAGCTGCTGCTAACTGCTGGAGCAGTTTGGCACAAGTTCTTTCTAAAAGCGAAAAAACGTTTTGTTAAATTTAGATAATTCAGTCGGCAAAAAATATTGGCAACAACTCACATGATCAGTTAACTGCAGTGGTTGTATTTCAAGACAAGTATTTATTGCTTCTGGCTGCTAAAGTGTAAAGATTTTGCTGTTCTTTGTTGTATACTGGTTGACTGAATAGGGAGTTTGTTAATTGTCTCTCGCTGTCGTCTTGGTCATATAAATTATAAATAATAGTGACGGGCAAATTGCCTGCATTTGTTCAAGATGAGGCGCTTTCATTCTCGTGTCAAAGGTTATTAACTGCACAACAGCAGCTTAGTCTGCATGTCTGAAATCTGAAAACAGCATAAGTGACTTTTGTCATTTCAGCAACTTTCTCTTGATTTCCATCCAAAGACAAAGTTGGACTTTTTGGCAGCTATTTATGTAATTTTCCTATTTTATTAAATTTGGGGAATGCTCAAAGCCACGTGAGTTGAAGTTCCAGCATCTGACTCATCCGAGTTTCCCACATTGCTTCAACAAAGGCACAGATACATTCCCAAACACACACACACATATGCCATAATATAATTTAACAAGCCTTCTGCATTTGTTTTGTGTGTTCATGTCTGTGTCCAGAAGCATCTTAAATTGTTAAAACCTTTGACTGAGAAATACATTTTTCTAATGTGCTTATCTGGCATCAGCTTTCTTTTACATCTATTTCAGGATTTCTGGGTATTGTACTTATGAAGTCTTTATGGTACATTTTTTTTTACAAAACCAAACAAGACATGGCAAAGCTGTAATAACGTAATAGCAGTTTGCTTTTATGTCAACTGTAAACTGTTAAAAGATCAATTCAACACAATAATTTCCAGGATGAAGGATTCTGTCCTTTCATCTGTTTCTTCTGTTTGTGGCAAAAATGTAACACAAGTAAGATTAATCCATCTGAAGCCTGAATGTTTATTTGTCTCTTGGGTTACCCTAAATATAAAGTGATCTTTATCTGGATATCGTGGGTGTGAATTTTAAAAAAGGAGCTTGGCATAATAAGGTTGGAACTAAATAGGCAGCAATTAAAGTAAACAAAGACACGTGTCCTGTCAGAACAGCGTGGGTTGGCTTAGAGAAGTTGACAACTTTTGAACAGCCCCCTGCAGTCGGGGTTGTTGTCAAATGTCTGGTTTTTTTTGTTGTTGATTTCCATTGAAGGCTTCCTTATTAGGTGAAAAGACTGAAAAGTATTTATGTTAGAACATTGACAACAGCTGCTTAAATTCGTGAAAAGCTTAGAACAGCTTCCCTTTGTTTTATTTTCCTTTTTTTATAGAAAACATCTAACGATTCCTTTTTAAATGACGATAGCTTAAAATTTCTAACAGCAACATATAAACAAACACCTACAGGTTTATGTATCAATCGGCTCACAAAACATTACATAGTTTTGCATCTATGAGAGAATAAAAGGTAACTATGACTGCACATTTTAAAAAAATCTCTGTTGTTACAGTTGTAATATCACCATGCAGAAACTGCAGGCAAAAACATGAATGTTATTCTTTCATTCCAATATTAAACAATAATATCGCATTTGCAGTACTAAGCCTTGAATCCTCCCCGTATCGTGGTAGAGGAGTTTGTGTGACTGAATGGCCCTAAGAGCTCTTCTGTTGGGGCAATAGAAATTGATCCTGGTGGGGTCTCCCAAGGCAGATTGGTCCAAGGTGACAAGCCAGACAGAGTGATTCAAAACACTTGTATGGACAGAAAAAAATCCAGGAGCTCAATGTCCCTTGGTTACTGAGGCCCCACCCTGCAGCCAGGTCTGGGGGAGGGGCTTGTTGGGGACCTGGTGACCCAGTCCCATTAGGCTCAGCCTGAATGAGCTATATTACTTTGCCTTATTGTGGACTCACCGCCTGCAGGTGGGGTCATACGAGTCGAGTGCATGATTTCATGGGCGGTAGCTAAAGTCAGTGTACTTGGCGCTCTGACCTGGCCTACCAAAGATGGCTCTTGGAACATGTAACGTAACATCACGGATAGGGAAGAAGCCTAAACTTGTGCCTGAGGTTTGAGAGGTACGACTAAACATAGTTGAGCTCACCTAGATGCACAGCATGGACACCGGTAAATATTTCGGGCATGTCCAACTGAGGTGATACCCCGGGCAAGACCTAGGACATGATGGAGAGATTATGTCTCTTAGCTGGCCTGGGATCGCCTTGGAATTCTCTCTGAAGAGATGGAGAAGGTGGCTTAAGAAAGAGAGGTCTGGGCCTCCCTGCTCAATCTGCTGCTCCAGCGACCTGACTCTGGATAAAGTGGAAGATGATGGATGTCTTTCTTACATTCTCATGTTTGAAATATTAATGGTGTTGATGAAGAAACTTGTAGGCATAAAGCATTATTTCATCTTTTCATAAACATAGTAATTTAAATATAATTTAAGATTTATTTGAGTAAGGTAATATCTTACTTGGTGGGAAAAAAAGCTTTTTGAAAGGTCTAAATTTTACTCTTTGTCCAAACTGAGGTCCTTCCTAGAGCAATCTACAAAATCACATCAAAAGATTTGAATTATCCCTTTAAATTATCATTCTAACACCTACAAATGAAGTTTTCAATGTGTTTTTATTCATCTTTGCTCTGAATACTCATTACTAAAGAACCCTATCAGTGAGCAGACTTAAATTCTCTTTGCACCAAGCTTCTCTTTTCAAAGTCTTTCTGAATTCTCCTTCATATTTTTCCCTTGATCTCAGGATGTTTTCTGGGTCAAGGAAAAGTGCTTCAGAAAATACTTGGGATACGGTCGACTACTCAAAAAAATTACCTTTTAAGTCTTTACCCACACACTGTTTTCCCTGAGCCCAAGGGGAAGAAAGTGTTATGAGGTCAAGAAAAGATGAGAAGAATGAATCTCAGGAACTTGGCAAGACAATATTGCTGCTAAAATAATGTGGAGAGCTAAAACCCATTAAATACTTGGGCTCATACTCTCTTGGTGTATTTTTCTCGAGATGGACAACTTGGTGAAATAATTATTTAATTATCGAGTTTGCACTTCAACACGCTTTAAAATATATTTAAAACACCTTTATAACTAAAACAGATTGCACACACACCCTCTTAGCCCTATATTTACGTAAAAGCAAATAAGGATGACCGTATGAAAAATAGTTTAGCATTGCTTTAAATCTTGCTGTTGCAAAGAATTGTGGGACACAACCCACATAGCAGACAGGTGTGGGCCAGATCTGGTGTCAAGTTGGCACTGATGGCATGGCAAGTGGTTTGTCAATCGAATGGGGGCCAAGTCTGGCAACAATGTCACTGTTTTTAAGATGGCATGCCACAACTGGCCCAGCTGTGGTTTGGTTTATATGGACAGAATCTGTCAGTGTCACAATTGGCTCAGTTGTAGTTTGGTTTATGTGGTGCTGGCCAATGCATATACCACCCCTGGCAAACCACATCTGGGCCACCATAGGGCTGTCATTCTTTGCAGTATCTGGGCTCAGTGTGTGGGCCAGAGCTGAGCCAGACTAATTTTACTTTGTGGACACCATCTTCCTTCTTTCCACAAAGAATGCTCTAGTATTTATTTCTAAATTAAGTAATATTTCTTTTTTTTTTATTTTAGTCTTTAATTTTGTCTAATTTTGTTTAACTGTACCCGTAGGAGGCAACTGCTGTGCGTCTTTGAGTGCTAATTTTTATTGTGGCACAGAAACATGGGTGCTTAACTTTTTTTAATGTTATAATCCACTAAAAACAAAAAAAAAACAAATCAGGAGAAAATAATTAGAAAAATAATTTTAAAAAGAACAATTTAGAATGAAAACTGCTTCAGCAGGTTGGAAGATTTCCTCACAGTCGGCTTCAAGTTTAAAGCAATTCTTCGAAACTGGCTGTGATTCATTCATTTACATATTAAGATCCAGTTTCAAGCCAGGCTGAAGAAGAATAATGAGCATGTTAATCAGCAGCGTCTTGTAACAGTACACTGAATTCAAAGTGCAACATGTTCTTTTATTAATAAATCTGGGATATATTTACTGTGTATCAGAGGAGAAGAAAATCCTGTGGCCTTACTAGTTTTTACTTAAACAGTTGATGCTACAAACATATTTACATTTTGATCAAAAAGGGTTATTCCACAATAGGACTTGAATGTGTTGAATAAACAAAGTTTTAAAAATAAATCCTAAGTAGCTTTTGCCATCATCAGTATAATTTCAGCACACTGTAGCAATCTGTTTTTGTCATCAGAGCCAGGTTGCTTGTAAAGATAAAGTTGGAGTAGTCGCCGGGCAAAATCAATTTTCAGTTTTGTGCTTGATTTTAATGTGAGATAACACATTGTACAATCTAAATAAAAATCATTATAAGTTGCTAGACAACAGCTGTTCTAAAACTTTGTTTTGAAGGCAAGAACCTTTTTCAGGAATCTGTATTTTTGAGGGGCCTTTTCAATGTTCAAAGAGTGAGTGCAAAGAAACAAAAACACCTTTTTCTACTGAAACTGCGGTATTAATGTGAACTATAACACCCCGACAAAGTGTAAATGCGAACTCCGTAAATGGGACAATTAATCTGATACAGGTGCGGTTTTAACATCAGGTAGAAATGAACTTAGCTCATTTTGTGTACCTGACTGATATTAGGTTTTATTTTTTAGGTTTTTATAGGATATAACAAACTGTAGAGAACAGATATTATAGGAGAAATCCAGAATGTTTATATGAGTATTTGAGTTGCTCATAAGTGAAGACCACAGTTTTATTCTCTGCCTCTCAAGGCAAAAGGCTTTGTCTACACCATTACCAAAATTCATCACTGGATGTTGTTTAATTAAATTTAAAGAAAACAACTCACACAGCAAACTGTCTGATCCAGATCTGGCCCACACAATGCATTAACACTCAGGCCTGAAACAACAAAGAATGATGCCCTTTGGTGGCTCAGATGTGGTTTGCCAGAGGTGGTTAATGCATGGGCCAGCACCGCATCAAACCACAACTGGTTCACATCCGGTTGACAAACAATTTGCCATGCCAGCAGTCAGCCAGCTTGTCACTAGATTACCTGAACGTCTGCTATGTAGTAGTTATTGGGTGTGCATCTACAGCAGGTTAAATTAATTAAATCAACCCAGGTAAGGATTACTCCATAGGTAACAGAAACTGTTACAACTCAGCCAATTTTACTAATATAAAACTGAAATTTGATTTCATTGTACTTCAAGTGCTATAAGCTGTCCAATATTTCTGCTTTAAACTTAGGCATTTGGCAGCACAATGGCTTAGTGGTAAGCACTGTTGTCTCACAGCATTAAAGTCCTGGGTTCAATCCCTGGTTGGGAGCCAACATCTTTGTGTAGTTTGCATATTCTCCTTGTGCTTGCATGGTTTTTTTTCTGGAAACTTAAGTTTCCTCTCACAGGCCAAAAACATGTACGTTGGTTTGCCTTCAGGCCCAGGCCTCAATGCAAAAGAGATCCATGATCTTAATCGGATTTTCCTGGTTAAATAAAGGTTAATAAATAAATAACAATCTGAGTGCTGACACGTCGCAATATCACACGATGGTACGTGGGATCATTTACAATGTTTGACCAAAACAGACTCAGTTGTTTCTTATCTGAAGTTGATTTTTATTTAAAACTCTGGTACGAAAGTCGGAAGACTGTATCCATTCCTTCAAATAATGTTGTCTTTGTTTCTAGTTTACATCTTCTTCTGTCAACATGTAGCAGTGCAGTTAAAAACTCTACACACCTGTCTCTCCAGGCTTTCACAAGACCGAAAATCTTGAGAGTAAGTTTAGTTAAGTGAAAAAACAATATGAGGTTTGAGTTTTTGACATGGATTTAATCATTGTCTCTCCGGCTGTTTACCCTGAAATGAGCTCTCTGTTCTCAAACTTTTGTTGAAGATAAGAAAATGTGCTGTAATCCTCAGTAAACTGTAAAATGCTGTTCTCTCAGTCTGAGTTTGGTTATGAAATCATTGTTTCGGGGGCGAGTTAATGCTCCAAATCTGGCTATAAGTGCAGCATTTCCCACTCACAGGCCTTTATTAAAGTGGGGTGCCAGGAAACACTAATGCTCAGGTATATATAGAGATCCTAAAATAGCTGACAACTTGCCACTCACTTTTTTTAATTTGCTCTTTTTGCAATAGAAGAGAGAACTGTGCACATTTGTTTTATAGAAAACAATGGAAAAACAATAATGCATTAAAAAGTAGGATACAAAGTCAGCTGAAGTTAATGTGACTTATCCATATTTCAAGCTTTCACAATCCAATTATTCTAAAGAAAATTAAACGGCTATGAAAAAAACTGCAAGCCAGTCAAGAACAGCGAGGAAGTCGTGCTTTTGTTTTAATAAGTTTTTGATTTAAATTGGTACCAATTCTAAAATGAAGCCATTAATAAAAGGAAATCTTCAGCGCCTGCCAAAGAATAATTAATTATTCACGATTAGTTACAGTCCAGTACATAGAAGCTATCTGTTATTTACATTATTTAAATTCTTCAGTAGAATATTAATGCAAGAATGTCATGATGTAAACAACTGTGAGGAGAGAAGTGCAGCCGTCCTTTTTTATGAAGCCTAAGTAAGATTTATATTGACATTTTAAAGATGATGAAGGTCAGATTTATAAAGTAATGAATGAGTAGAAATCAATCAGGTCAACGTGTTAGATAAGATGTAGCCGGAGGACAGCAGACATGTAACTTAGATACACAGAGCCCAGAACAGCCATGGGGATCTGACCCGATGGCTCCAACATGAACATGTAATCACACACTGCTAAACCCAACAAACCGCCACCAGGGAAAATGACTTCTCCACTCGCTGATGAAAAGTGCGAGGGAGTTGGACCCTCCGGTTCTGCTGCTGGGATTTTTTCACATTAAACAGTATGGAATAAATTGGCTGCTTTTACCGAGCAAGTAAGAGGGGGTAAAAAAAAAAAAGTACAGTTTCCAGTCACATTACAAGAAGTGCAAATTATTGTTTTAAAAGGAGCTCCATGTATTATGAATGAGCAGATTCTTACACAAACCCTGCAGTTCTCCACGGCTCTGCGAGACAGTTTAGAGACTCTCAGATCACTGTTTCTGTTCATTCTGCTTCGACAAAACTCTGAGAAGCCCGCTGTACTTAAAATGCCCAGCACTGCATTGCACAGACACACACACACACACAACTTTAGTGGAGAAAGAGCTTGCTTATTAGCATATAAAGAGACAGATATTTCCCTTTGTGTTGACTAAAACAGAGCTAGAGGGATACAGATAAGCCGTAAAATAAAACCACTGACTGGTTGAAGTAAATAACACTGATTGTGTTGTTGCAACACAAAGTTCTGTTGGGAAGTTATGGGCTCATGGCATGCAAACTCTCTCTAAAAGGGAGACTTCATTTTTTTTTTAAAGTGGGATTGTGAGTAGCTCTTAAAAACAGTCAGACAACCTTAGTTGGAAGATTGAATCTGGGTTTACACTTCATGAGAAGTGAAGAAATTGTCTCTTACTGATGTAGTTGCATGCCAAAAATCAGGTCTTTTTTGTCCTCTTGGGGTATCATCAACTGTTGTGTGATTGGTCAGATCTTTGTTGTGGGCATATCCAAAAAAGCAGGTGAACTACAGTGCTGTCATTTTGTCTACTGAACAAATTCTCTTGGAGAAATCCTCCTAACAGCTATTCAGAGCAAATTTTGCTATTTAAAATAATTCAAACCTCAAAAATACTGTATATTTTGTACTCGTATTTAGTCTAAAGTTTGTCAGTGTTGAAACATGGCCTGTGGTCTGTTGTAACACTTTTTATTCATACCAATTGCTGCAAAGCAGATCATGTTAATCATTTCAATCAGATATCTGATACACCATAGTGATGTGAAGTACAAGGACACAACATTGTGTTAAATTAAACGACTATAATGATTTTTTAGGTTTGAAATATTTATAATCCTCTGCTGAAGGTGAAAGGACAATTGTTTGTTTGTTTGTCAGTCAACTAAATATTTGATGATTGACTGAAAAAACTGTATATCTACAACAGATTAACTTTTTGGCCATGACCACATTCAAAATGGTCGCCAAGGCTAAGCAACCTAAAAAACACAAAAATGGCTTCAACTGATGCTGAGCTAAAATTTAGTGTGGCGGTAGCTGACAGTCATCCTCAACTTCTACTTTAAACGCTAACTGATTGTGAGAGATCTGATTTTAAAACTTTAGTTACCACTTTGTCTGTTAACAGAATATCTAATGAACCACTGGGCAGATTTTAACTCTCATCAAGTAATCAGGATCTGCACCTGATCAACTTTTGGAATCAACCCAATTCAAGATGGCCGCCACAACTAAATGACTAAACACTTGGCTATAATTTTATTTATTTATTTTTACAAATATTGAGCTAAAATTTGGTGTGGTAGTAGCTGAGAGTTATTCCCTCTCAGCTGTCTACTGCAGGTAAGATACTGTCTACTCAATCTTACTAGAAATTTGTTATAGAAAACTAAGCGTTTGCTTTTGTTTAAATTTTGTGTCAGTTGTGTTTCCGTGCACAAGTCTTGGCTCTACAGTTACTACGATGGTTCATTTGAAAAAACAGGTTTGAAAGACGTGTCACCTGAACCTTTTGTAGTACTTGTAGTTTCTGGGACTTTGAGTTCTAAAAACACAAACAACAGGAAATCTTGTCATGCATCAGCTGCTCTAAACCATCAACCATATGTGATATACTTATTGTCAGAGTCTTCTCTTGTGAAGAATCAAAGCTAGTGAACCTGGTTCACTGGAGGTTCTATGTTGTATTTTTATGACCTGTGCACAATGTGGGACTTTTAAGTGCCGCCTACTCTCCCTCACACAATCATGGTGTTACATGAGCTTTCTTTTAAAGAACAACAAGCTAATAAGACCTAAATGTGTTAGAGAAATTAATATTTGTAGCAGCAAGAAAGGAACCACGTAAATCAACAACAGGTTAAACGAGCTTCAACTCACAGGTGGAGATCTCGTTGGAGATCTAGAAATACGATCAGCCCTAAGCTAGCATTTTAGTTGGTTTTCTTCTTGTGTTTGTTGTGTCTTTGGCTGCTCCTGTTGAATGGGAGCGTTCTATAATCATGCACGTAGTGTTGGTGCTCATGGTCCAAATGGTCAACCTCCGGACAAAGTATGCAGACCTTTACACAGACTGGTACAGATGATGTAAGATACTGTACACCACACAGGCTTCACAGTCGAGCAGACGGTTTAACATAAATTTGACTTTCTAACAAGCTGGCACTCCCTGACAGCTGAAACTAAATATAATATATAGCCTCTACTCTGGGAACCAGTCCTTAAGTCTGTAGGAACCGAATCGTCTGCTGCAGGTGCAGGTTTGGTTGTCACAAGTTAAACCTGCTGTGGACCTGCAGGTTTTTGTTCAGGTAGTTCTGTTTATTTGTCTGGATCTCATCGTATTAATATACTGCACTGACTGAGATTGTTGGTCCAGATAAATGTTTTTGTTGAAGGTTTAGAAAAATCAAACCAAAGAATACTAAATGGGATGTTTTCATGTTCAGCTAAGTGTTTCCCCATAAATCTTAGCCCTATCCACTCCTGTCACTTTTCCCTGTCAGTGAAGATTAAGTACAAAAACTCCACTTTCTTCCTATAGATGGTTACAGCCTGTCGAGGAACAGCCAATATTTTTGCTGTTGTTTTACCACAGGTTCTCAGATCATATTTTAATATTGTATTTTATTGCCTGCAGTTGGCATCGATGGCCTGATTGCAGAACAACACAAGTCAACAGTACAACACTAAAAGCTGATTAAACCACCAGATTAATCTGTCAGGAGTAATTCTTTGAGTTCAATTAGGGCCCAACAAAAGTGCTACCAGCAGACACACGCTGTGCCGAACACATCCTCATTTACATATCCTTTTACACATCCTGGTAAAAACACTCAGATTAGCCTGGAGAGTTCTGAAATTAAAAAAAAATGTTTTATTTTCAAATTTTATTTTACAGTTTCTCAAATGCCTATTTGTCTTTATTTTTTATAACCATTCTCCAAAAATAAGAAAAGAACCTCCTGTTAGGTTTCAATCTGAGAATTATATAAGCATTGCTCCCCTTCTTGCTTTCAGATGGATGAATAGGAGGAGATCAAAAGGGAGGCGATGAAGAAAAAAAAAAGTGTCTGCTGCTTCTTCCTCGTCTTTATTCTCACCACATTCTGCCGTGGCAGTTCCCTCAAACTACATGACTCGACTCGGCCTTCTGTTTCTTTCTGTCTCTGTCGAGGACATTACACTTTAATCTCATGTTCTCTGCTGCTCCCTGGCCTCCTCGTCACTGTTCCATCCATCCATCCATCCATCCATCCATCCATCCATCCATCCATCCATCCATCCATCCTTCTTTAATCCCATGTTCTCTACAGCTTTATCCCTGAGAATATTATTTTAATCTGCAGTTTCAGTGTTACTGCTACAGTAATCCTAAACATGTATTTACAGTGTGTGTGTGTGTGTGTGTGTGTGTGTGTGTGTGTATGTGTAGATATGCATATGTGCATCTTGATGCAACATTTTGTGTGTGTATGTTGGTCTAGTTTGTGTCTTGCAGAAAGTGGAACGTCAAAGCACATCTGTGGGTGTACAAGTGTGAGATGAGGGGTGCAGACGCCTGTGGAGAGATTTTGTTTTCGTTTTCTGATGCAAACGTGCAAACTAATGTGAGGACGGGGGGAGACAAAAAAGGACTGCGCGCAATTATACGCAAATAAAAATACACATTATCGCTCATGTGAGGGATTCAGGGAAGGAAGATAGTTGGAAAATCCTGTGAAGGGGGAATTCTTTCTCTTCACGTGGTTTAATCTCCCACTTTAATCTCGCTTTGGGTGCAACTCTCAGAAGCTTTGCTGTGTTTTAAATCTCCCAACTTTTCTTCTTGATAAGAGCTTAGGTGGACAAATGAAAGCACAGCGTACACAGGAGCATCACAATGACTGTCCTTAATGTCTATTCAGCCCCCCCTCCCTCATAAATGCACAGTCATCAACCAGATCCTACCTTTCTCATCTGCTCATCTCCTCCTCGTGTCCCTCAGCGCATCCTTTTCAAACCATCCTGTCAAGTTTAGCAGCTATTGTTTCTGAGGGTCAGCTTAAAGTCCCCGGTTGGCTGCCGTGTCTCCAGCCTGGCAGAAATAAGGTGCCGCTGAGGGGAATGGGGGTGAAAGGATGTCCGCGCCGGAGCTCCGCGATGCGCACCGACTCCCACCCCGCTGTGTTCCCCTTGAAGCTCTGATGTGGGTTCAAACGTGAGAGATGAGAGACACTATAGAGGCTAACCTCGGATAAAGTCTCCCCACTGCTCTCTTTCTCTCTTTTCCCTCCTCTCTGAGTGTCTCTCTCTCTCCTCTGTGGGTTCTTGCGCTCCCTCTGCGCGCTCCGCTCAGCCGACATTTACGTCAGCTTATACTTGAACTCAGAAACGGACTGACATGAAGACGGTTACTCCCTTTTTTCCACCCCCTCCTCCCCTCAGAGCAACAAAAACGGCAGCAATAAAGGTGGCACTTATTTCTGTTTTCTCCACCGAGGTCTTTAGTCATTTTTCGTTTAATAAGCCAAGTGTGTTTAGTAACGGGTGACAGGTGCCGCCTTCAGCGCACATTCATCCCTCCTACTGTTCTGAGCCACACGGCTGCACGCGCTGCTTTCTTTGTCTGTAAATGTATATGTGGATGTATGGTTGGGGGGCCCCTCTTTTGAGGAGATCTTTGAGTTTTGGTCCAGGGGTCGTCATGGTTCAGCAGTCACTGACGGCTCGTCCCGGATTAGAGAGTGGCAGGTGGGCCGCTCAAACTTTCTGACACAACAAAACCAAATATTTAGGGTGATGTTTTTGGGACATTTCAGATGGAAAATAATGGCAGCATGTTGGAAAGATTCCCTCTTAATGTACAAAAATGATCTGGTTCCTTATGTCAGGCACTTAACTTAAAAATAAAATGTGACATGTTGCTTCCATTTAAAAAACAAAACATTGGATATCTTGTTACTTTTATTCTTTTTTAATTACATGAATTTGTCTTGAAAAATGTTTTGTTTTATGAACCTTACAGTTAGTTTGGATGATTTGGGTAATTGTTTGAAATTGCAAATCTTGTTCAACACTTTTTTTTCCAGTTAAGTTGATTTGAATGAGTTTATTTATTAAATCATTAAGGCCACACAAACTTCTTTGAGCTTAATGAAAGTATCTGAATGACATTTAGTAACTATTTTTACTATAATAAATTTAAATTACATACCTCTTTGAATGACAAAGTTTTAAAGATCCTACTCAACATACAGTTCATCAGATGCATCTCAAGCACATAATATTAACCAGTGATGGGCACAGCTAACCAAAAAGTAAGCTACACTCACTCATAAACCATTAACTAAAATATGGCTGGGCGATATGACTGAAAAATATATCACAATAGCGTTTCATACAAGTCATTATCAATAATTATTGATTAGTTTTTTTGTTTTACTTGATTGAAATAAGGACCAGGAGTAAAAAGGCTGATTAATGCTGCCAAATTGTTGATGTGACCTTTTCTCTTTTATCCACAATTTTCTCTCGAGCTCATGCATTCCTTTTCTCCTTTAACTCCACGTTCTTTTGTAAAAGTTTTAAGCAGTTATGAGGCACGATGGCAAAACATGAAACTGCTGCTGCGCATGTTGTCAGCATTCTATCGGATGTCATTTCTATTGATACTGATCACCACTAAACATGAAAAAAGAAAATAGTGGAAGCTAACACCAAACAATTAAAAATTAGCAGAAACTGATCGCTAACCACTAAGACAACTGTCACTCAATCTGGTGGGATGGACACAATACAATATGATTTGATGCAATATCATATGATTATCTCGTATCATCATCATATCACTGATGTGGATCAATATCTTTTGCCTAATACAATATTCAAATGATTGTGCCAGATGGGCAAATGATATTGCATCATATCAATCGCAGACTTGTGAATTGAAGCAAAATCATATCATGACAAATTTTATTACATCGAGAAGCATCATATCAGTATCCGAACACATCAATATATCGTATAAAGCTGCTGATTTAAAGCCCTTGTAAACATGCGTGCATCTGCATGACTCTCCACTAAAGTCAATTAGACAAAAAATTCAAATCGGTTAAATATAAAATTTATTTGTTTGTAAAACTTTTTAAAATGTTTAGCTCAACATTTTTACCAGTAGTTTTGTCAAACTGACAAATATGCTGAAATATCAAACATTTTACAATGTACAGGCTAAAGTTACACAAAGTCACACTTATTAGCAGCATTTTGTAGCGATCAGTTTTAGAGGTCAAACACAAGACTGTGCTAACCGAGAGTCACCGCTGGTTAAATTGATATTGATGCGTTTTAATTCAGTCTTCATGACCAATGATTTTTATTTGCCTTAGAGGCACCCCTCGCAATTAATTAGCATTTATTACCTTTGGGCTGTTCTCCCACAGAAGAGTCACCGCAGAACGCTGCACACACAGCAACATTAAAAGTAGATTTTTTATTTATTTATTTTTTGCTGGCAGATTTTTTTGTGGCGCACAAACCACTGGGAGAGCATCGTCTTCTCCGGTTGTTAACAGATGTACACATCTGCAGTGCCTCAGTACACAACTGTAGAGGGACCCGTGTGGCCCTTGGGGCTGTGGATGCAGGTGCAGCTACATCACCAGCACCCTCTGGCGCTTCTCCAAAGATGGCCTTCAAGGAATTCGGTATGAATCATTTTTAAAAGGCTCCTCGTTATAATCAAAACAAGACAGTAGGTTGATCAGGTAAAATACTTTTTAATAAAGTGTACTGGCTGTGGACAGTTTTCACATTTCTGCTCATATATACAGTATATTTGATAAATTATATTCAGTGAGGCGATAGTGTCTCCTTTATCATTATCATTCCACAGTTCAAATTATAGTGTGCCGTTTGACCCACTTTATATCATAATGTGAGACATTGACATGAGCGCCTGAGGTGCGGCACAGTATAATGCATTTCAATTCAAGCTGTGTTTAAAAAGGTTATTATAGTCAGTCTCTGTTAGGATTACATCAGTGAGACATTCATTCATCTCCGCAGTCAGTTTGTGTGTGTGCTGTTGAGCACATTAAACCCAGTGAGTTGTGTCGCATGCTGCAAAAAAATAAAATAAAAAGTGTTTGCAGCTTTTTGTTGGAAACAGTTAACCAGAGGGACAGAGTTACACTCACTTTGGTATTTTTCATTTTGCTTTATGGTGTTATTAGTGAAAGATAGCAGTAATTCTCCTACAGGTATTATTAGCGCACCTGTGCTAAATTACCGTAATTTATGTTGTAGTTATCCCTTATGGTATTGTGTAATAACTCTGTGCAGGCAATTACTTTTTTAAAGTAGAAGTAGGTTAAAGCATTAGCTGAGAAGTCTGTTCTTGAAACATTAAAACAAAAAAAAGTTAAACATCTTGACACACGAGATGAATTCAGATTAGTGAATATTGACTTTATATAATGTTTATCAGATTGTTCTCATTTTTCTGCTTAATATTTGTGTCAGAAACTGCTGAAGCAGAGAGTTTTAGTTAAAAATATAACATGGAGCTTTTTTCACACAAATGGAAAAATAGGTTTGTATTCCCCTGACCAAACACTGCCTACATGTTCAGCTCTGATTGCTAATTAGATCACAGAAGAAGAGTCTCGTTGTGTAGACTTTACAGAACTTCTTCTGACATTTTGACAAACTTAATATTTTTTTAAATCAACACTGAAAATGTTTGCACCTCTTGCTGAGAAATGTCTGTTCCGTATTGCATGTTAGAGGTTAGGAGTGAACCATCTGATGTGTCACAACAAGACAAACACGGGTGATAATGTTTTTACCTTGGTTTGTTTGCTAAATGAACCACTAAATGGATTTAAATACAATTCTAAGTGAGGAATAATTGGATGTACATTTACAACTGATTCACTTTCTGTGTCGACCAATTTGAACTCATTCACAGTGGTGAGTAATATGCATTCCTTTAAGACGTGTCAAACTCAAGGCCCACAGCTAGATTTGACCCTCGTTAACATTTTATTTGGCCCTAAAAGTAATTCTTTAAATGTGAAATTGTTTTAGGGTTCGTCTCTTTAGCACTGTATTTAGTTCATTCTTCTCATGAAAGAAAATCAAGTATGAATTTTTCAGTTATCTTTAATTGTATAGGGCAACCTATTTTTTTCAAACCCCCTCTTTCTTACTTCCAAGTCAACCTGAGCCCCCACCAATCCCTCGCTACTCTCCCCCTCTCCCAAAGATGTGTACAATCTTTATCAAAATAGTAAAAGAATAAAGTGTATACGAATACTGAATACTAAAAGAACTAAAAAACTGAGTTATGCCGAATTTTAATTATTCCAGTTATTTTGTTTTGGTGATTTTTCTATATAAACAATAAGTTGATATAGTCACAACCTCTGAGCAGACAAGGTTTTGGGCTCCCAATAATCTTAACAGAAATTGGTCGTCTGCTTGAACCAAGTTTTGAATTTTGTCCCCCTTGTGTAATTGAGTTTGACCCCTCTGCTTTAAGGAACAGAAAGCTTTATATCCTAGTTACTGTTCTGGTAAGCTGGAGCTTTTGGCATCACTTCTATATATTTGTAACAAAATACATTAAAATTTATTGTATCAGCACAAAGGGTTGAGAATGGGATTTACCAAGACACAGAATCTTGGAAAAAACAAATCAAACTAGATGATCTCTTAAGAATACCAATCAATTTTTTTGTTTGCAAGTGTTTGACTGGGACTTTTTGTTTGACATCCTTGTTTACACTCTGTTTGGTACCATGGAGCTTTGAACAAGCTGCTGAGACTGAGTAAATACAAATGAAGTTCTTTTTTTGTTTCTAGTTTTCACTGTAAAAGCAACTATTGTCCAAGATTTTAAAACACTTCTCATCTGATAATTATATGTGCCCCAGGAGCTTTAAAAATATCTGTATTCGTGTTAAATACGATATTTAGACCAGTCAGCTTTAACCCGAGGAAGATTTCTGACTTCTACATTTAAATGTCAAGTTTTATTGCTAAACCGTTCGATACAAATGTCAGTAAGATATCTGCAAAGTCCATTTTTGATGTTGAATTATTAGCATTAGAAAAAAACTGAATAAATTAGAAATAAGTTTATGTTCTTTTATTTACACAATGAATGCATTTATGTCCTGTTTTGTTGCTGTTATCAGTTCTTGTCACTAGAGGGCGATGATGTGACAGCGTAGGTGGAAAAGTCTATAAAAATAAGATACACCTAAGAAACTTGTTTAGTTCCCAATCTCTGTTTGGACTTTCTTTGGCACCATTTGCCGTCTAACAGATGATGCATACAGTTCTGAAAAATTTGCCACAAATACAGAAATATTTGGATGATATCATTGTGTATGGAAGCCTCTAGGAAAGCTTTCTCCGGTAACTTAAAGGGGATATATCATGCAAAATCCTCTTTTTTAGCCCTGAAATACATTTTGTTGTCTATATGGAGTCTCTAGGAGTGCAGAAAATTTAAATTTAGTCTGTCTTGGTGCTGCATAGATAACTTTATATTCTTTTTGGGTTATATTTTTCAGCCCGTTCAATTTTCTCTATTTTCTATGACATTTTTTGAACTATTACTTCCCAGAATTTGCGATGGAACTGCCAAATATGTATGAAGTTATCAACTACAATTTCATCGTCTTCATTCTCCTCTGGTTCTGGGTCAGACTCTGGCTCCAATATGTAAGGCTGGATGGACAAGTCTTCCCTTGTTGACATAATTTAATTAATGTATAAATAAAATGTTTCCTCAGCGTTATATAGTCATAAACCCATCTATCATGGTACAATGGACCGCTCTGGAAACTAGAGGTGGGCAGGGAGTGAAAGCAAATTTAAAGAGACAGTGTCAAAATGAGTTGATCTGAGACAAATCTCAGAAAAGGGGTGAAAGAGGGGCTTGTGGAGTTACAGTAAAAAGGAATTCAGACTAAAGCATCGCAGGAACTTCAATGATGATTTAAATGTGAAAAAGAAGGATGTATTTAAAATTTATTTTTTTCTTTTAAAGTTTTGGTCCTACAGAGCAACTTCAACAAAAGCTAATTTGGTCAGTTAGACATTTTATTTCTGGAACATGTCATTTTCAAGGAGGTCCAGATCACATGACTGCCATCACTGAAGCTCCTGCACAAAAAATTTATTTGTTCCGGGTTCTCCAAGATTCTGCCAATTTATACAACAGAGCTACTTAAACAAATACCCAAGCTGAACTAAAATGAACGAAGGAAGAAAATAAAAAATTTCAATAATCTCAAAACAACACTCCTGAAAAACCCAGCATTTGCCATTTACAATGCTGAACTGCTGACATTAATCACAACAGATTCCTCATACTATGGATTGGGAGCTGTTCTGACACAATTGTAGAAAATAATGCGCTGTTCAAAAATGGCATGTCTGAATAATAGCAGGTCTCACTGGATTTATTCTTATAACTTTATTCTCATCTGACTCCAATCTGTTTCATATAACAGTACAGCAGTCAGGCCTCAGCATAAGGCCTTGAGCTAAAACCCAAACAAAGGAGCCCAGCAGGCTGAATCTAACAGAGATTCTGCAAAACTCTAACAAAAAAAAACACTTCATAATGATTTAACCTTTTAACCTCTTCAGTCTCGTCCTGGTTACACCCCAGAAGGTGTTAACTTTTACGTCAGATGTAGAACGTAACACATTTTTGTTCAGGCTAAAGACAGAACACAGAATAAGACACACACCAACCCATTATCTGTTTTAAACTTAAGGCTGCAGTAATTAGAAAGTATAAAATGCAAAACTGCATCTAACATTTAGTTAGTTCTCAGAAGAATACCAGTAGAGGTAATGCCCTACCACCACCTAAGGTCAATGGACCATACAACCATGTTGGAGAAAAAGCAGTATACAATAGACAATAGCAGACAATAATAATGAGAGGAACCAAACCTACAATATTCACTGTTGGAGCTGTGGTCAGAGTAAAGAAGCCTTTTCATGTGAACAAAGGAAACCCACAGTACAGCTCATTTGTCATTAATCATGGTAAAAGATGGAATGCAGCACGACTTTCACTTTGCTCAAATGAGATGACTAACACTGATCCAGCAGAAGAACCCCTTAATACAAAAGAGACATCAAAAAGATGTTCACCAAATTGGAACATAAGACTTTGTGATGAAATAAGTTGTTTTAAAAATGATTTCAAATGAAGAGAAAGAATGTGACCATCTTGTGATTTTGAGATAATTCCAAATGTAATTCTCTACTATCGAATCAAAAGGAATAATTTGTTTTTGTCTCTGCTTTAGGCAGTATTTATACAATGTTTCTTACCCAAGAAGGAGACATAATTTGAAATGTGTTTTTAGTTTTTTTAGATTGTTTCAATTGAGCAATGATTAATAACAATTTTGCCTTTTTATTGTTCTGACTGATTAGTTTTGGTGTTATTTGGTCATTTAGTATTTCTCTCATGTCCGGCATTGAGAAAATACACAAACTACCACCAGCTGTTGTTGTAACAAGTCACAGGAGGGTTCACAACAGAAACCATAGTGATTACCGTTACACCTGAGTTGGTTCATTTTCTGTCTCATCACAGCTCGTTTACATGAATTTGAATTCTAGTCAAAAACATTTGAAGCTATTTGAGATTTTGGCTCCTGAAGCTCTTTTTGCTTTGGTGTGGAATATAAATTAGGAAATATATTTGTGTCATGTTGATACCTGTAGGTTTGTGTGATTAATAGGAATGTATTGATATTTAGTAGATTTAAGTAAATTTATTTAAACTGCACCAAGGACGACTCATGGCACAACACAAAGTCATAACATTCTATTTATTCCAGCTCAATACAGTGCAGTCCATCATAATATGAACATGTGGCTTATAAATCTACTTCATCATTAAATAACACACACACACACACCTGTGTGTTGATCAGACACAGGTGTGAACGAGACTCCAGGAAGCTTGAAAGCACAATCATATATGATTCTGGAGCTGCATTTGCCAGGGGAAATGAGAAAAAGCAATAAAGGACTCTAAACACAGGTGCAAGAATAAGGGGGGGGCGGGATTTCTTCCTTGTATACTTTGTATAAATCATCATTTAGGCTGTGCAGTCATCGTTTACTTGTTTTGGTCCGTCTGGATTTTTATGTTTAAGGGGAGATTAACTCTAATTACGTTGCTTCGTAAATACAGGAATAAAAGGAGTTGTATTGAAGGATTTCATTCCATATTGAACGGGTCAGTTAATCTTAATTTAGCTGCTCATCCGTCCTTCATCGTATCAGTAGCTTTGTCCTTTTTTTGATGTGAGGACAACAGCATGAATTGATTGGGATTCTTGAGTGGACCGAACAAATGATGGTTAGAAATTAAATGACTGAAAGAGGCGTAATGGTGATTAGGACGAGTGGGTTGTGGGGAGGGGGAGAAGGCGGGGAGAGGGAGGAATGCACAAACAGGTTGCTCTGGGGCCTGGGGAATAACGGTGGGGTGTGGTGGGGGTGGGGGTGCTGAGAAAACAGAGGGAAAGAAAAATAAGATAGAGCGACGGAGAAAA
>JARVJO010000269.1:11062046-11111883 GCA_031762555.1 Cynodonichthys magdalenae
TCCTCTAAAGTGACATCATCTAAAGTAGCCAATAAGCAAACAGAAGGAGATGGTGGAATATTACATTTCAGACACTTTGATAAATCCTCACAAACCCAGCCCCAGAACCTCTGAAGCCTACAGTAGGTGTTAATTAGTAAGAGAGGTAAGGGTAGAGACGAGTGAAAGAATGGGAGTTAAAAAAAAAGAAATGGGAGGGAAATGATGCTTTAAGCAAGAAGAAAAGAGGACAAAAGCAGCAAAGATACAGTGGTGTTTGGGAAGAAGTCACTGGGGAAAGACACAAACAGGAACAAAGCCAAGTGGGACAAAAATTCAGACAAACATAATTTGGTGTACAGATTTTATTTTCTCTATATGCTGAGTAACTAAGCGGACCTCCATTCAGTTTTTTTTTCATTTTTTTTTAAGAGGTGAGGAAACAAAAGGTCTTTCCAGTGCTCACTCAGTCTCAAGGGTACCTGGGTAAATGTCGTTCAGTTTGATCAAACGCACACCTGCCGACATTGTTTTCACTCTTCAATCCAGACGAGCGCCTAGCTTCAGCAGCACATCAACAACAAACTTCAAGGGCAGGAAATTAACCTTTTTTATTGTCCGCGTGCCACTGCTGCTCTTTTCTGTAGTGCTTATTGCCCGTTTCAGTGTTTCACAGCTTTTATTGATTTTTTTTAAAATAGAAAATAAGCAGATAAAAATTGTAGGATTACTCTTTTTTTATATCCATGTAAACATGTACATAAAATGCTGTGCCAAAGACTTAAACTACAAAATCTTTTGTCATGTTTTGATTTTAGGATGTCAGCATATCTATTAGTCTTTAAAATTCTATTAAATAAATTATTCTTGGTTTTCGTGCTTTTTTATTATTACATTTTCTTTGACCTGTCAATTAATCAAGCAGAAAAAAAACGTAAATATGAAAATAAGGTTTTAAAATTATTTAACCTTTATTTTCACTAGTAAGTCAATTGAGAACCAATTCTCATTTACAATGACGACCTGGGTAAGTGGCAACAGTACAACATAAAATGTCAGAACATGTTAAAATAAGGACACAACACAGAGTACAGTACAGTTAAACATACTATAACACTATTATTCAGGAAAATAAAAGAATACAATAAGATAAAAAGAAAAACTAAAAGCAATTACAGTGATCTTTTAAAATAGAATGTATAAAACTAAAAACTAAAAGAGGTTAGAGAAATGAATGAAACAAGTTTTAAGGTCTGTTGTAGATGGTTCTAGTCATCAGCAGCAGAGAACTGAAAAGAAGACCGATCAAAGGCAGGATGTGCATTTGGTATGAGACGATTGATGAGGTTACTAGAACGTAGACTTCGATTTGGTTTGTGAACAGTGAGAAGTCCCGGTAGGTAACCTGGTGCTTTTCCAGTGAAGGTTTTGTAAACGAGTGAATTTGTCAGCAAGAATGAAGAGATGGCCAGTTTATTAGGGAGAACAGATCACAATGTTGTTTTAAAGGAAGCACCAGTGACAAATCTAATAGCAGTTGGATGAATAACATCCAGTTTATGAGGAAGGGTTTTAAAGGCAAACCTGTAAACCACATCACCATGGTCTAAGATTTGGAAGTATTGTCATTTTAACCAGGAGCTGTTTGGCAGAGTGAGTGAAGGAAGATTTATTGCGGTAAAGAAAACCAATGCAGGATTTAATTTTTGACTGCAGGACATTTATGTGGGTTTCAAATGTGAGATTGTTGTCAAGCCAGATACCAAGATATTTATAGTTTTTGACAAAATCAATCTCAGTACCCTTCAAAGAAGACCATTTAAAGGGGCTCTTGACTTGTGGTAGGTTTCTTTTAAAAAACATACATTTAGTTTTGTCTGTATTCAGAACCAAATTTGATCTTTAGACATTTTATTACTTAGTCCAAAGACAAAGTTAATTTTTTTTCTTTATTGAGTTAGAAAGTATATACTTTAAAGTTGATTTTAATGATAAGTCGAGTCTGTAAGCATCACTGGCTCATCCTTCAAGTTACACTCCTTTATTCATTATTTCATAACTTGGACTTAAGTGATTTAATAAGCAAAAATCTTGTCCTCTAATATCTAACTGGTACAAAAACTGGATTCAAAATTAATGAAAAGTCAGAAAATTTTGAAAGTACTTTCAGTACAGAAAGAAAGAACTGAATCTTTTTTAGAAAATTAGAAGGGGAAAAAAACAGTAAAAATAAAGACTCAGTACTTTTATGTAGCTACAACTGTTCCCTTAAAAGTTTGTCTGAACATTAATGGTGATGCATAATAAGAATTTATTTAAAATAACAAACTAACATGCGAACAAGTTTAAAAAACAGTTAATTCACTATAAATTATGATGTAAAAGAAAGAAGAAAAGCAGGAAACACATTAAGTCATTAAGTTATTTCTCAAAAACCATTCAAACATTCAACAGCTTATATTATTTACTTTAATTGTGGTTTTGAACCTTATACCTTTGAATTTGATGATGGAGACTGAAATAGTTTGACAAGTGAAGGTCGTCATGAAATTAAAAAAATCAGGTGTTGCAAAGATAAGAAAAACAAATGCAGCATAATTTTTTAAACAGAGTCATTTAGGATGAGTTGAAGAGAAATGAAGTGATCCTGTGGTCTTATAAGTCTAACTGAAAAATCTTTTAAATTTGGACACTAAAGAAGAACCGTCTGTCCTGTCTGCATACATTCAAAGAGGCAGCATCTGTGATGATACGTAACTGTTTGCAGTAAAAAAGAATCTGCACTGTCTTGTATTTTTTTAGTAATTGGGTTGTTTGTAAGTTTGGCTTTTATGTAAATACAGTCAAATTTTGTGAGCCTGGACACATTTCTTTTTCTAGGTCACCATATGTCAGTCAGCACCTTTGGGAACATTGAGTGTTTTTTTTTTTCCACTGTTTTATGGCCTCCCTACCTGGCATCAGTCCCCCTGGTAGACCTGTGCACTGTTTTAAAGATGAGAAGCCAAACCCATTTACCACATTTCGAGACACGGTAAATAATCTTCGAGGTTGGAAACTCTGTCGTCTCGTTTCATTTGGAGCGCAGCCATGGAAAATGTCAGCACTGTTTACCATGAAGGACTACAGTTTATGTTCACCAAACCAACAGATGCCCTGTTTCAGTTTTTTCCTAGAGAAGCTTCTGATGTTTCAGGATGAACACTTTATCTAATAACAATATGAGAGTTATTTTTTTATACAAGCTCATAACACAGATCAGTTATCTGCTGCTTGTTGCATTTCCTTTGCATTTCTAAAGAATTTTTCTTTTTCTAAGTGGATCAATATGACTTAATGGATGCATCTGATCGAACACGGACCAATTATTTTAATGGCATTATTATTTTTATTATTACTATTGGTCATAATATCTGAAAATATGCTATTTTTCAGTCTTTATGATTTTTTATATGTGCGTTATCTAGGATGTGCCCACTCAGGTAGATGGGTTTAAATGTTTGGGTTTTGTTTACGAGTGAAGAAGGAATGGAACATTTTTTGCCTTGATTTCAGGAATCGGGTTCCGATGGATCCTTCTCGGCCCTGCCTATCCCATAATGCATTGCGTGCTGACGAGTTTTTTTTCTCTGCTAGTAATGGCGGACAAAGCAAGAGAATGAATACAGTTTTAGGTAAAAACTCGTGTTATAAAAATTAAAAGTTTCAAGCGGTTGTGTTGTTAATGCTTTTGTAATTTGTGTAGACACTTTTTTTATATTATTTTTGTCAGAAATAAAACAAACTGGTGTAGCGAAATAAACATGCACCTATGGCAGGTCCATTAGTTCTTCAACTATTGCCTTTAAGTTAATTTTATTGTTTTGTGATAATAATGCTAACATATTGATATTTTGCTAATTTAGATATATTGTGGCATCTGTTTAGCATTGTAACAATTGCTATGCGGCAGGAAATACACCGGGGTAAGAACGGGAGGCTAGACCGTCCAAATTCAAATCCACATTTTTCTGTTCTTTGCGATCAACCAAGAACTCGGCCCATCTAACCCGGGTAGGTTGGGTCCTTCAGAGGGCCCAGGCCCTCAATTTGGACACAGTTACTGTTTTTCTCAACTGGCCTGGAAATATGGAATGTTCCCATCAGTGTTGGAAAAAGTGACTGAGGAAAGAGATGTCTGGGCCTCGCTGCTGCCCCCTCGACCTGCCTCTAGGTCAAGCAGCAGATGATGATAAGAAAGTCGGATTTTTATCTATGATAATAAATAACCATGAACACACCATTCACTGACAAAAATCTACTGCATAATGTCTGGTGAAATCAACAAAATCATGAATTGTTGCCAACGTTGACAGTTGTTTGTTTATGTTCCATCATTGATGAGTACACTTTGGACAATCTTAGTGCATGATGGATATTAAGTAGATAAAATTATCCCTGGATATAAACTGAGTTGGAGGTAAAACAATAAAATGCAACAGGTCTAAAGTGAAAATAAAAGTTTTTTACTAAAAGCTGAAAGGATGGGAGTTGACAGAAGTGGTGTCATGTTTGGGTAGGAAATCAAGTGATGATTTGAAGCATAGGATTAGGTTAAAATCGGCTGTAATTGGGCTGTGCTGAGATATTGTGAAATTCTGATCACATTCAAAGAAAGACAAGGAATATTTAAGTTCAATGAAAAACCAAACAATCATTTAATTCTAAGGAAATCTTATTAGAAGCTTCAAAATTCAGATGAAAAGCATTGGAAAATTGCATTTTTGACAGCTGTTATGGCTTTAGGGTGTAACAACACACCTGGCCACATCTACCCAACCTATTTCATATGAAGCATCAGCCTGTTACTGATCCACTGTATTGGACTCAGCTCGTATCTTGCATCTCCCAAAGTCCCTTTATTACACACTGGCGTTATGAACTGCTCTATGAACAGTGTTTCCTTTTTTGGGCTGTGGAAGATTATTACTTTCTGGAACAAAGTAAGACAAAAAGACCCAAATGATTTGGCTCAGGCTGACTTCTGTAGCATCAACTGAACTTCTCTTTGAATGACGACTGTGGAATTTGTGCCCCATATTTTTTGACAAAGAGATCATCTCACAACTCCACAAGAATACGAACACGACCCCCATTAACCTTTGATTTCACACAGTTTTTATGCATTTCCTTGTGGGTAGATGCCAATTTTGATGGAATTCAGTAGGATTTGTCTCCAAGTAGGTTTTTATGGCTCTGCAACTTACTCACATAGCAGATAGGTGTGGGCCAGATCTGGTGTCTAGCTGGCACTGTTGGTTGACTGCTAGCATGGCAAATGGTTTGTTAACCGGATGGGGGCCAAGTCTGGCAAATGCGCCACTGTTTTTAAGATGGCATGAAAACAGGTGGCCCATTTGTGAATTGGACTATGTTGCCTAAATCTGTCAATGCCACAACTGGCCCAGTTATGGTTTAGTTTATATGGTGCTGATCCATGCATTGACCTCTGGTAAACCACATCTGGGCCACCAAAGGGCAATCATTCTTTACGATATGTGAGTCAAGTATTTAGTACAACATGGGCCAATCTGAACCAGACAAATTTTGCTATTACATTTCCAAAGCTAGATTAAAACAGAACAGTTTATTTGTAGATTGTTGTTGTGCCAATTTCACATACTTACAAGAAAAGACTTCTTGTTGACTTCTCAAAAACTCATCACAAAAACAAACATTTGATACACTTTTGACATTTTATTATACTATTTAGACCTGAATGTTGTTTCCAGTATTGTGGTTGCAGTTTACTGATTCTTTTTTTAGCTGCTGGTATCAAGGGTTCTGCTCCTGGTCTGTAGGGATGGAGGGGCTAGATGGAGCACTCATTGCCTACATCTAACTGGTTTTAGGGTCTTTTTAGGACTTCTAGACCCAGTGCACAAAAGATGAGCGCCTTCTCAATTAAAATTTCATCTTCTTAACATTTTCTCATTTGGTGGAAGAAAGGAAAAGAGCTAAAGTCTCTTTCAGTGGATTTCTCTCAAAGCCGAAGAGCCCAGGCTCAGTTTGTGTGAGCTGACATCCGTAATCAATTCGCAGGAGTCAGGATGGCGTTTGATACTCTCTCAGCTGTGGGTCCCCCATGTGTCTTCAGCTATTTTTTTTCTTCAACTGGATGAAAAGAAAAAAAAACATAAGCCAAGAATAGGCTTGTCTGCTCGCCTTTCACAACAAATGAACATGAGAGTGTATGTTGCGACCAGAGGGAGAGCGAGACAGGGAGATTGGTTTTGGGGCGTGGAGGTGAGACAAGTGGCAGAAAGCACTTTGTGTATTTTCTACATTCAGACGGTGCTGCCCTTGTCTCAGCGTCATACATAAATTTGTTTGTTTCGCGGCTGATAGTAGCAGTCATGTATTGTATGTGTGTGTAACACGTTTTTTCCCCCCCAATAAACAGGCTGTGGCGAGTTTCCACCCTGAAGTTGGTGTGAGCTGTATACAAGAATCGGCGTGCTGTTCATGCATCTATCCAACAACGTGCCCATCCTAAATGTTGCCTTGGCAACAAGCTGACTGAAGTAAATGAGTGTCCCGGCTCTGCTGAGGGATTGTAGGAAAGCAATATGCCAGCGTTCCACCCCATTAGTTTGACAGACAAGCTGTTTGGCCTATAAGAGGTCAGCTGGCAAGGGCAGCCGTGTTATTATTCCACAGGACAGGCACGGGGATTGGTTTTACTCTAATGTCAATCTACCTGAGAGTGTGTGTTAGTGTGTGTGTTAGTACAGACTGACTGGTTAGATGGTAGGAGGTAAAGTTTGTTGTAGCCTTGTTAAATACCAGCGTGAATGCACATTGTTGGGCAGATAGTGGGGGGTTTATGTTCTTGGCCAGGTTAGAATATTACCAATTATCATCTCTCGGAGCCCTGGAGTCTGTCGGTGTGAAACCTGTTAGAGATGATACTTAAACTGCTTTGAAGTAAGGTTGGGCAAAATTGTAACTTGTGCAGTTAATCATTATAAAAACTGTCGATGATTAATATTTGCCATTTTGCAATTACTGCGATTAGTGCCATGTGATGAGGACTATCAAGTGTGCGTGGAAGTCCAATGGCGGAAGTCAATTTAGGGCAGCTAACTTTAACCCTACACGTTTCCCAGGAGCTTGTTGCCTTGTGTCAAGTGAATTATGAAAAGTGTGTGCAAAAACAAACACCTAGCAACCACAAGACCAAGATTTAACTGTTCGGCTTTGAATTGAGTATGTTGGGCCCTTAATTCTATATGAAACTGTTTAATCACCTAAAATATTGCTATAAACCAGAGTACGAGAAAAACCAGTAAAATGTATACCAAGGACACGTCTGCTACAGCAAAGTCCTCTAGTTAACAGTGGAAGAAAATCTACTAATCCTGATTAATTTTTTTGCTAATATCACCCAACCTTAATGTGTTGGTACACACTGACTGACAGACTTTTAGCTAGAGAAGTGTGGGGTCATCATCCATAAGTTGCGGGACTTATGTTATCATGGGTGTGGCGTGTAATGGTAGGACCACCCGCCTAAGGTGTCAATGCCCTCTTCCAAAATCCTACCTAAAAGCCTGCTGACTGGTTAGTTGGTAGAAGGTAAAGCTTTGTAAGAATCCACATTGTTTGGCAAAGAGTGGGGAGTTCATGTTCTTGGCCATGTTAGAATATTACCAATTATCACCTCCTGGACTCCTGGAGTTTGTCAGTGCAGAACCTATAAGAGATGACACTTAAACTGGCCATCCATTTGTTCACTGGCCTGAAGAGGCCAAAACACTAATGATTTTTGTCTTCATTCTTTTATTACTTCATGCTTTGTCTCCCAACATTCATCTCTTCTCTTTGTTTTCAGTCTTTCTTGTCACCTGCCACTTTTTTTGCTTCCACACTTGATCCCCTCTCAAACTCATTTCTTTGTCCAGCTGTGCTGTCCAGTCTCCCATCTTGATTTTCTCGCTGTCTTGTCTTCATTTCACCTTTTTATTTTATTTTTTCTGGTGGTTGTTGTTGTTTGTCACCTTCAGTATCTCCTTTTCCTGGAACACAGCTCTTCAGTGGGAGAAAACGTTGATGTGATATTTTCTATGGTAATGAAGGATAAATAATGAATGTTGTTCTTTTAATATGGAAATGAGTTTGACACTTCTAAAAGATTTTTTTCAGTGTCTTGTAATAAAAATTAAATCCGTGACTAATTCATTATCCTGCTGAAGTCTGTTGGTGGCGTTAGTTGTTGCCAATTATGGCTGATTGTTGAGTTGTTTAGGTGTGCCATTTGCATACGACAGAGTCACCGGAGTGTGAACGAGTATCCTCTGACACCATACTGCTGCTTTTGTGAGGTTCTGCCTTTTTTTTATTTTTGCTGCCAAAAGGAAGGATATATTAGGGAATATCATTTGGTGCAGAGATTATAAATATATGCAAAACCAAATTAAAGATGCTGTGTGTAAATTACAGCTTTCATACCGGTTTAACTAGATTTTTGTCCCAATTTTAAACTACAAAACTATGTAGAAAAAAAATTTGTATCAGAATTTTCCATTTTTAAATTTGTCTTTAAATTTTCAGCACCTGTTAGCAAGAAACTGAATCTGCCCATTTTTGCTCATTGGTAAATGTAGAGAAAAGTGCTACATATAGAGAGCAGATTTAAAATAAAAGCACCTTATGGCTGTTTGAATGGGATAAGAGCCCATTATTAGACACTGCTGAAACTCATTCATTTACATCTGAATGAATGTGACACGACGGAAAATATATGACAGCATCTTCAAGGGGGACAGAGTGAGTGAGTGACTTCAGACAACCTTTTCAGATGGTCTGAATCAAAATAAATTCTGAAAGCCAGAAGAGGCTCTTAGACCAAAAAACAAAGAACTCAATACTTTCATTCATACATATCAGTAAAAACAGTATATTTGGCATTTTTATTTGTTGCATTTAGAAACTGCTGTCTATGTGTTTAGACATAAAACTAAACTACAACCATTTTTTAAAAGTTTACCAGATGATTTTTTTTCACAAAATGCAATATGGCTACAAAGGTAATCATCTTCTTAAGACGAGACCTTTTGGTTGTTTACATCAATCAGTCCAACCAAATTTCATGATAATTCGTACTTACATACTTGACGTTACATCACAGAACTAGAGGAATGACAGCAGGTGCTAGTGGAGAGTTTTATGTTTTGCCCCTCATGTCACGCATACTAACCAGCTCAGCTCTGTGACTACTTTAGTCCCTAGTTCAGAATTGTAAAATTAAAGGATTAACTTCAACAGCTATCCTGCCTCAGTCGTTTTACACATTATATTCATGTCAAAAGAAGACCCCTCAAACCTGTAAAAAAAAGTGTTGTAATAAAATGGTTCTTGGAAAAAGAGGAAATGCTCTTGTTTTTTAAAGGCCGGCAGAATATTTTGACTAAACAATTAACCTTCTAAAAATCAGAAGTGAAGTTTATCTGGATTCCATCATACAACTACAACCGAGCAAGACTTAGAAAAATATATAGTATGATGTTAGATAAACAGGAACAGAATGCTGTGTCCATGTTTCATTTTAATGTGTGGCAAAAAATGTTGCCCACCTCTGCTCATCATAGGCTAAAACTCATAAAGCCCATTGCTTTCCCCAAAAAGTCACTGAGCTTTATTCAAACATTTGTGTCCTTTAGATGAAGGATCTATAAGTCCCTGTTATGTTTTTTGTGTCTTTCTGCGTATGTTGTTTTCTCTGTGAATCGTAGTGTTTTTCCATCCTGTCCTCCTGTCCGTCAAACCTCCAGCCCCTCTTACGCTCACCTGTTCCTCAAGTGTCTGCTCCAGGTGTCCCTCATTTATCCTTGTTAGTGGTTCTTTATATTCTGTCTCGTGTCCTCAGTGTTTGTCAGTTCATTATGCTGTCTACCCCGGCCATGTAGTTTGCTCTCCCAGAGTTCTTTAAGAAGATTTTTCCTCCCAAGTCCTTTCTGAAAAGAGAGTTTTTGAGCTGCCTTGTCAGCACCCTTTTTGTTTACATTCTGGATTTTTCACCTGTTCTTTGGGTCTTACCACACCAAACCTCACAGTCCCCAATAATTCTTTTTCTTGGACTGCTCAAAGCCAGGCAAAGGCCTAAATAGGCAAAGAGACCTTTAATTCAGTACAACAGGCATCACACAGACCATTGCCATGGAGTTCCATCACCATCTTGAGCAAGTTGTGTCCAGTTAGAACTCCAAACAGTGTATGAAGTTTTTTTTGTTAGAAAGATGAGAGCTTTCCCAAACTGAAGATTTAGGCCATGGTGCAGTGGTTAGAGTTTTTGCCTCTCAGTAAGAAGGTCAGAGGATCACTTCTCTGCCTTTCTGTGTGGAGTTTACATGTTCTGTTGTGAACAGGTTCCCTCTGCATACTCTGGTTTCCTCCCATAGACCAGAAACATTCATGTTTGGTTAGCTCAGTGGTTCTCAATTCCGGTCCTTGTGACCCACTACCCTGCATGTTTTAGTTGTTTCCCTGCTTTGGCACACCTGATTTAAATGAACAAGTGATTGGCAGGATTCTGCAGAACTTAGATATGCTGAAGTGCAGGGAAACAACTAAAACATGCAGAGTAGTGGGTCACGAGGACTGGAATTGAGAGCCACTGGTTTAACTGGTAGCTTTAAACTGTACCTAGGTGTAAGTCAGTGTGTTTTGAATAGTTATTTGTCTCTCTATGTCCCTGTGATAGACTTGCAACCCTTCAGGGTGTCTGGAAATGGGCACCAGCTCCCTGTTACCTTGAAAACCACAACAAATGGATTACTTTATTGGCAGTGCTAAAGAAGTGATCTGTATCATCTCTTTTTTAGGGGAGGCATGACGGTCTGTTCGAAATGTTCTAAGTATTATTAACATATTTTTCTCAATACTACACTTCATTTAACAGTTTGCAATAAAGTAAAAGTCAGTACCAACAAAATGTCTTTGCAAAATGTCATGAAGATTTATTTAGCTGTTGTTGAGATAGTACATTCAGAGTGCTGCTGACCACCTGGCAGCTGTGCTTTTCGTGGAGCTAAAACCAGACATGTCATGAATACATTATCTACAAATGATGATCGGTTCAAAAGGAGCATCATGATAAAAACGTATAAATCTCAAACAGAGCATTAAAACAAAAGCTTGTTTTTTATATTGTAAACAGTCCAGACCTGTCAGCTCATGAACACACAGGATGTCAGTGGATGCTTCAGGGAGGTTGTGGTCCGGTAACATCTTGGGCTTGTTATTGCATCTTTCAACCTGTTCCTGAGCTGGTTTTGTGGCAGGTCATATATTTTTTTTTACCAGGGTGGTTGCTGTCATTGGGGAGTGCCGTTACCATGGAGATGGCATGCTTTGTCCAGTGTTGTGTTTATGTAGGTGGAAACCTTCATTGTCAAAAACAGCATCCACATGAATGCCAGGACAAATTTTTTATATATATATATATATATAGATTTTTTTTTTTTCAGCATTACAAATCTATTCTGTGTTCTATTTTATTTTTGTGACTGATCTGTGTTTAACTTCCAGCCACGTGTGACATTTCCAAAGCAAAATGTGCTGTAATTTTTCTCTTTTCAGTTAATTTCAGATGGCTAAATATTTGATGAGGAGAAATGGATTTTAATTTCGTCTTTGTGGCTTTTTGCAGCGAGAGCAGATGGGCTTCATAGTTACCGTTCTGTAGAAGTAACTGATAATATTTATGCTGGCGGTTGCAGGGCCGACCTTCAGCACTAATACACCTGAATGTATTCCTGCAGAGAAAGCGCACGACTGGTGCAGCTCTACTTCAAACGCATCTTTCATTTGCACTCCCCTCCGCTCATGAATTCTCCCTTCATATTTCTGGCTGCACTGAAGTGACAGAACAGTGTCTCAATCAACTCAGTGGTGTGCTGTACTCCTGCTGGGCTATTACACCGACTCCCACAGAGTCAGAAGTTACCACAGCCTGGAAAAAAAGCTAACACTGTCCTCGGTGAACGTAGAGACGATAGCTTCTTTGCATTAGAGAGGTGGGAGTCATGCAGAGGCTGATTGGCTGCTTGAGTATTTATTAACTGTACTGAAGCATTTCAGGCTGTGTTCAGTGAGTGAGCGCCGTTCCTTCTCATCTCCATTTGACAAGAAGCAATCCAAGTTCAACGTAAGAACCTCAAAGCCCTTTTTCAGCTAAATGCACACAGGATGATTCACGCGAAAGCAAATACGGTGTCTGTGGACTCAAAACGACCTCATTTGCAGCTAAATGGACAGGATGTGATGGCCGCAGTTTGCAGATGAAATTAAAAAATCATCAGGAGTGCTGCAGTAATGTCTGCACGTGTCCCACATGAGAGACTGACATGATGATCCCCATCACAGAACTGATTTTATTTAAATTAAATACGCCAACCATAATTCCAGAATACCTCCCTGAAGATGAGACGGTGTCTCTTTGTGATCTTTATATGTTTTTTATGGCACTGTTGTTTCTCTTGTTGGTAGTTGTGTACTCATGTTGGTTGTTTTGTGGTGTTATTATTGACTTACAAACAAGAAATATTACTCAGTTTACCTCTGACTTTCTATCAGGCAGTTGCTGTCAATTTAATAGAGAGATCCCATTCTTTTGGTAGACTTTCACCACAGGTGCTAAGATGATTTTTACATATTTCTCAGAGCTCAAGCATATGTTAGAGATTATGCCACGCCAAATCTGAGATTAATATAATGTAAAAGTGTTTTATAGCAAACTTTGTGTTTTTATGAGGTTAGTCAGCTATGGTGGTCATCTTGAAGTAAGTTGACCCCATAGGTTAATCAATTCTACATGTAGAGTCAGTAATTATTTCTGAAAGTTTCATTAAAATCTATTCAGAAGTTCATGAGATGTTTTATTAACAGACAAACATATGCATACTCATATGCAGTTACATGATCATGCTAATGCTATATGTATTAGCTCTAGAGCTAACACTATATATACGTTAGCTCTGGAGCTACTAATATTTGTATTAGCTTAGGAACTAACACCATATTTCTACATTCTCCTCTCTGTCAACATGCACTGGTTTCATTTTAAATGGCTGATTGTCAGATATTGTCCAAAATTAACCTTCAAGCTGGATAGAGCTCACACTGGAGGACCAGTAAATGTAATAATTTACCCAGAATGCTTTGCAGCATGAATAACATAGCAACATCTGTGTGGCATTTTATAAAAAAAACTTATTATATAAAAATTTCCACAGCCTACAGAATTATTCCAGTCTCGTTTTTTTACAGTTGAAGTAAACGTTTACCAAATCATGTCTAATGTTATGGTTTAAAGTATGAATCAATGTGTAGTACAAGATATATTTAGATGTTTGGGAATACTTTTACATTATTTTATAAAAGAAAACAACCCACAGGGACTTTTTACAGTTGCACAGAGAAGACCCACAGACTTAACCAGTTTCAGATGTTGGTGCACTTAAGGCCCAGATTTAGTTTGTGCTACTTATCACTTTTTATTAGCGCATGCAAATCAAAACCCAAAAGCATGAGAAAAGAACAGTCTTGCCAATTTTTCGAGGTAAAGGCATTCCATTTAATACCTTCCTTTATGAAAGAGTAGTGTTTTATAATAACACTATTGTACGTTTTATCAGCGATTAAAGCTTTTTCCATGTTCCGTTCAACTTACTAAAGTCTTTCTACCCACCATGATGGCAGCTTGAATCATTTCTTCATTTCCACAACTGAAGGGTTTCCAAAAGCAGATAGTCTGGAGAATATTCAGATAGTGTCAGTGATCTCCTTTACATGGTCATGAACTTGTTTCTGTGCAGCCTTTCACCGCAGGGCATTGTCAAGAGAGCGTGGAGAAATGAACCCCGCGTGTTCTGACATTTCCAACAGTCTGCTTCAAGCGGCACCAGCCTGTGAAGAGGAGCCATCTTTGTTGACTGTCACCACAAATAAAATCTGCTTGAATTTCATGAAAAAAAAAAAGAAATTAGATAGCCTGGAGCCTTGAAAAGGGAGTATTCTCATGATTTTGATCTTGTGGAAGTCATGAAGCATTACAGAGAATGGTGGAAAAAAAACTACATGAAATGTTTTGGACCTAGTGAAACCCCGTCATTATCTTAGTGTGGGCCAATCACCTTGGCACCAAAGTGGCTAATCAGGCTCCAGAACAGCTCTGGCTCTGATAGAGGGGAAACAATTCATCAAGCTGCACAAATAATGCTATATTAGGTTGTGTGACCATGCAGATATCAGTAATTCATCATGTTTTTCGACTTTACAGAATAATTTAAACCTAAATGGCGGCACAGTGGTTAGCACTGACGCCTCACAACAAGAAGGTCCTGGGTTCGATCACCGGTTCGGACCTGGGATCTTTCTGTGCGGAGTTTGCATGTTCTCTTTATGCTTGCGTGGGTTTTCTCCGGGTGCTCCGGTTTCCCCCACCCCTAAAAACATGTACAATAGATTGCCTTCAGGCCCAGGCCTCCCTTGAAAAAGAGATCTGAGATCTCAATGGGACTTGCCTGGTTAAATAACCGTAAATGAAATAAAATAAAATTAGCAGCCCAAACAGTTTTTGGTGTGTTACTAAAGTCGCATCTCATTTCCAAGCATTAGACCTCCCTCGGCCCTCAATTGGAAGCTGAGAGGTGTAGCAGTTATAATATTCCACTATGAAGCCAATATGTCATCCGTTGTCAGAGATATCTCTTTTAAATAAACAGACATGTTGTCAGTATGCCCTTATATGGCTTGCAGTTATATTTCCTCCCCAACACTAGAGGAGACAACTTTATTTTTAATGCTTCTTATGGAAAATAAACATATCAAAACCAGAAGAATTCAATAAACTAAACATTATTATTTTAAGTAGAGTTTTTATTGGAGAAATACGTGGCTGTTTTTTTATCTTGTTGGGGTAATTGAGAATATTTTGAACAAAAAAAACTGGAATTCAGCTTTAAACTCAATGTGCTTTCATAAATGTGTTGTACTTTTTAGTCCATTCTTGCAGTGGTGGGTGGCAATCAGCCAACAGCTAGTAGCGGTACCAATTTTTGTTTAGCGGATTAGCTTTTTCGCTAACTTTGAAAAACGTTATTAGATGATTACCGTCCTCTAGGTTGTGACAACTTTAATTCCACTAACAGCAAAACAAACAAACTAACATCAACAGGTTTGTGTCAGTCCCACCAGTCTTCAGCTCCAAGGAGACGAAAATCGACTTAGTGACAGCGGATTATAAGTTAGCAAAGCCAACTGTTAGGTTCACTGTGTTACCCACCATTGCATTGTTGTTTTTGTTACTTAGCTACATACCAACAACATGTTGCTGTGTGTCAGACTTTAGAGCTGAGCTGTAGTCAGGTTGAAAAGCTGTAGCTCAGAGGTCTTCAACCCTTTTCCTGGTGACCCACTGTCCTGCTTGTTTTACATGTTTTCCTGCTTCAACACACTTGACTGAAATGAATGAGTGATTGACAGGCTGCTTCTAAACTTGATGACATTCTGAGAAGGGAATTTATTTATTATTTGAATCAGGTGTGCTGAAGCAGGGAAACAGCTAAAACATGCAGAACAGTGAGTAATGACGAACAGGGTTGAAGGCCTCTGATGTAGCTTAGTATCTGAAGTCCAGCCATTCGAGACTGACAACCAGTTCAGACTTGTATATACTGTACATGCTAAGTATTGTTAAAATAAGAGCATTAAACAAAAATCTGCTCAGTTTCCTTTTCCTTTTCTTATTGAAAACCTCTGACTCTATTTTTCCTGCCTGTTGCCGTATCTCCCTCCAGAGTGTTTTATTACATCTCCAGCTCTCTTTTCATCACTCCCTCTCTTTGTAAGCTGCTTCTTTGTTTCAGAGTTTTTGTGAGCAGTGGTTCGCCTGAAGAAATCACACACATAGAAACTCAGAAAAACAACACAAAGCCCAAACAGAACCACATAAGCCTGGTTGTGCAGTGTTTCACCCGTCTAAGCTTGTTTTGGTGGACCCCGAGGATGGAGCCAGTGTTCAGAGCTCGTCCTGTCACGCCCTCGCACTTGTGCCTCGCTCACAGAGCAGCCCAGTTTGACACAGCGCAGCGTGACAAGGCACACCACAGCTAGGCACCGCATGCAATATGCCAACTTAACACAATAACGTTCAGATAACATCAGACCCCTGCCTGGAGCTGCTCTCACACCGCTGTAACAGCTGGTCTGTATACAGTCAGTCAGAGATGAGAACCAGGGGCCGACATGCTGAGCTGAGACATATGGATGGGTGTTATGCTACTATTTTCACCAAGTGCTGACGAGTCTCACCGTGCCGTGACAAACCCCACTCCTGACAGATGTGTTTTATTCTGAGCTAATTATAACATTTTTACACCAGCCTCCAACATTAGATCTTTCAACATAAAAGCTGAGCTTCTTTCAAAACAGAAGCTGCTTGTGGTTGATGCAAAAATGTGGCAATAAAAATAAATAAATAAATAAATAAATAATTCAGCCTGACCTTTAGGGGCCACACAGTTTTTGAACTTTTGAACTGGCATAGTTATCAAAGTGTTTTGGTGTTTTTGTGTAGATGACATTTTGAGGAACGGTGACATGTTTAGAAGCAAAAACAAACATTGGGTTGGAAAAACTGCATTTCCATATGTAGCAGGCCTCGGAAACTATTCAAAGTGTTAAATGTTTTATTTCCCTTTTAAAATATAATAATCTCTGCCCTTGTCAGGATAAAGTATTTAAATCCTTCACCTTTTTAAACACACAGGGTGAGTCAAAACACACAGGACACCCTTTTATTTCAGTTTATTTATTTTTTAATCTGCAGTGGTGGGAACTGCTAACCAAAATTGTAGCTTTGCTAACTCATTATCCACTAACTAAAAATATATATCGGTTAAACAAGTAAAAGTTAGCTGAAACTAACAATAACAATTACTTGCTCACTGCTAAGACGACTATCACTCTTTGTCACACGTCTTCCAACTGAAGGTGGGACTGACACAAACCTGTTGATGTTAGCTTGTTAATTAAATGATAGCATCTTAAAGTTGTCAAAACCTAATTTAACAGAAGGTAACTGGTCCGCTAATGGTTTCCTATAGTGGAAAAGTTAGTGAATTCATGCATCAGACTTATGCGAGGTGTAATATAGTTATTGTTTGTCTTGAAGCATCATTGTTTGTTTTGCAGTAAAAATGAGCAATCATGTAATTTCCTGTGTGTGAGGGAAGAATCTAACTTTGGCACAGCTTTCTTTGCCTATCTAAACTAGAATAAATCATGTTTAATGTAGTTGTTTTTTTTATTTATGCAAGTTCTTCAGTTTAAAGAACAGAAATCTTTAAGTTAAAACTGTAACATGACAATTTGTGCTTTTAAAAATTAAACGGTTTGAACTAAAAATAATTAGTAACTTTTGTTTGATTTGCATTTACCTTGTTGCTTTTTTAAACTTTAAACACTTATAAAGTAGTTAGTTAACTTGGGTTTTTAATCACCTAGAATGTATACTTCCCTATAACCAAGTTTTTTAGCTCCTCAAAACAAAAATAATGTTATTCTAAGATAAATTCTTTCTATATTATAAAAGTAAACACTGAAGAAAAAAAACAAGTTTTTTGTTATGTTTTTTATTTAGGAAAGAAAAAACATTTCCCTTTGTGCTGAAGTTGGTCGGTGTGAAGAAAAAAAGAAGCCACCATTTTCCTCAGTGTTCAAGGACTTCATTTTCAGTTTCTTTCATCCCTCAATTTCCTTTCATTTCTCCTGTGCCAAGGGCACAAAACAGCCCCAAACACTGTTCAGGTTTCTCATTATGTTGATTTACAAAAACATTGCATGCAAGAGTTACAAAAACCAAACAGCATTTATATACAGTTTAGCAGACATAATTGACAATGAGCCAACAACATTTATGTTTGGGAGAAGGCAAATGAAACAAAATTAATTAAAAAACATGTTTTTAATTTGTAGTTGAAATGGTAATAAATGACTTGGTATTATACCTGTTGAGAACATGACTCTTCAGAGACAAGTCTGACTGCAAACAGGCTAAATTTACGTGAAAAAGACTATGAAGTAGTTTTTGCTGCATCATTGCACAGTCAGTCTTTAGATGTGCTGCAGCTCAAAGGTAGATGCGCTTCTCTGAATATTATGTAGATTTATGTAAATTTAATTATTAATGATCAATTGACCAAAAAGTCAAATCAGCTGAGTGTTTAATAGGATATTAAATCACATAATTAACTGAGGCAGCGCCCCTGGAATCCATTCAGTGGACTAACGCAGGGAAGGCAGATGCTTTCGGCTTAAGTAGCAACTTGCAGACGACGGGAAGCTCGACCCGCCATTCAAAACAAACGCTAACATTATCCAGGTCCATTACCACTAAAGCTCTGACTCCAGCAAACGTGTCTGCTGGCCCTGAAGCAACATCTCAGCCGCTGTAAGCAGAGAGATTTTAGGGGATTCACAATAAGTAGGACAACTCCCTAAATCTCCTGTCGTCTCTGTTCCAGTGGACGGGGCCATCCACCGGGCTGCGGGACCCCTGCTCAAGAAGGAGTGCGGTTCCCTCCACGGCTGCGAGACGGGAGAGGCCAAGATCACCTGCGGCTACGGCCTCCCAGCAAAGTGTGAGTGTAAAGTGTGACAGTGTTTGTGTGACACGAGGCTGCTCGGCGTGGTGCTGCTGGTCTGCCTCCAGCTGTGTGTGTGGGAAAGGCTGAAAATAACGTTAAAAAAATTTAACTTCTGGAGAAAATATATTTTTAAAAAAACTAACAAAGACTGAAAAATGTTTTAATAATCTTTAAGAAATGATGATTATTAAAAGATAATTTTAAAAAATAGTGCTATATTTTGGAAACAAGGTTTTGTGGAAGGGTTAAAAATATCTTACCTGTTGTAGTTTTTTTGACGAGCTAACAGCTTCTCTGAACAGAGCCAAGCCCAAAGAGGACCGCTATTGTCTCAAACCAAGACCAAATATTTCAGAGAAACTTAAGTTATTTTGCATTAAGTGTTTTTTAAGTTATATCAGAAGCAGGCTATCATATTTCTGGTGGGTCCTGGGGCACATGGTAGAAATATAACGTGAGTGAATACTAGTGTGATTTAAAATTGATGTCAATCTTCCGTTTACTAAATGGCATAAACCATTATGATATTGTTGTGATTGAAGTAGTTTTTAGATGAACATCAACAGTTGTGTCAGTCCACCTGTCTTCAACTGGAAGGAAACAAAGATGTGTGACGCAGACTGAGTTATAGTTGTCTTACCAGATAGTGATTAGCTGTTAGTGTTAACTTCCATTTACTTTACTTGTTTAGTATTACCTGTGTTACCCCTACATGTGTAGGAGTTTAGCGATAGCAAGCTATATTTTTAGCCAGCCAATTATGAGTTGGTAAATTTGGCCTTTTGGTTAAGTGTGCCCTCAACTGAACTGAACTACATCTTTAATGTTCTGTAGTTTAATAAAACTTGTTTCTATATTAAAGACTTTCCATATCTTTAATTTATGGTAAAGTTAATGCCACTTTATTATCAAATGACAAAATAATGCAGCTAACATAAAGCACTAAATGTAAAAAGTCAATGATTGCTGGAGTTTAAAGAAAAATGCAGAAATTTGTCATTAAAGTGTAAATGGTAAATGGACTATACTTATATAGCGCCAATCTGTGCCCTCATTTACCCATTCACACAGCACTCTACTAGATCTCCTACACTAAAAAAATGAAATGTTGGATTTCAATGTTATGTCAAGTGGTTCCACTTAACTGAGTTAAGTAAATTCAAAGCAACAGTAAATTCATGTTCTTTGGTTAAAAATCTGGTATATTGCTTTGAATTTACTCAACTCAGTTAAGTGGAACCACTTGACATAACATAGTTAAATAAATGTAATTTTTTTTTGAGTGTGCAAAGCTAACATGTACAATCGACTATGGAGACTAATCAGTGCCAATCACATTCACACATTGATGGGACACACATCAGAGGCATCAGGGGTAGGGATGGGTACCTTTGGCATTTGAATCGATTCAGTACAATATCCGGTACCTTGGAATCGGTATCGGTACTCAACGGTACCAATTTTTTGTACTTTGTGTGGGTTGTTTCTTTTAATAATTAACTTACTTTTTTTATGTAACATGTTTATATCTCAATATAAAATTTAACAAATATCAAGACACATCCAACTCTTTGTATTGTAACATCAATTGTTTAACACATTTTTTTAAGTGAAAACTCTTAAACAACTCAGTGTTTTGTCTTATTGCACAAATTAAAATCCAGCTCCACGTATTTCTATTGATGTCATTTCCCCGCTAAAAAAACTGTGTGATGGGGGTTCATCATGGAAGGCAAATAAGTTTAAATCAAATAAGCAAAATAGGATGTAGTTAAAATAAATAAAAGGTAGGCTATTCAAACTACGTTCAGAACGAACGCGTTTTGAGCAGCCAAAACGTGCCCAACGCCTCAAGTTGGCTGCTTATGCTCTTTCAGGTCAGACACGTTCGGTGTGAACGTAGATGTGCGTCACGCTCGTCAGGAAGAGCCTCCATTGTTTTCCTCTGCCGGTCTCTGTTTTTCTCTGCAGATGAAATAAAGAAAGTGGCTTTGCTTTATTTACTGAGAGCAAGCGAACATCTTGCTAACCACATAATTAATTCATATCTTCATCTCTTGAACGGGTTGTTCCAAACTGTAATTTCCCTTCATGGGATCAATAAAGTATCATCATTCATTCATTCATTTTTAATTCACCAAATAATTCTGAGGTGGTCTGTTCTGCTGCGAGCTGACGAACCTCATTTTCAAGCTACGTTGACTGAACTGTTTACTGAATCAGCGGCTGCTGATGTCATTACGCTAGAACAATGCTGCGTTCAGGGCAAGCATGAAAAATACCCTACTCTTACGCCAAACTGTCACAATGATGCGTTTAGGTACCGAAACATTGTACCTTTTGATTTTACGTGAATAGGTACACGGTAGTACCGACAGAATTTGGTTGATACTTATAAAAGTATCGATTTCGGTACCCATCCCTAATCAGGGGTGAAGTGTCTTGCCCAAGGACACAACAACTGAGACAGCTGGAATGGGGGATCGAACCGGCGAACTTCCGGTTCCAGGACGACTCCCCTGAACTCTAAATAAAACCTTTTGTAAATAAAACACTACCATACAATTTCATTAGGTCTATTTTTTTATAAAAGCTGCCATTTGTATCTATTTTTATGGATTGTTGACCTTTAAAACTGACAAACTGTATCACAGCATATGAATTTCACCACAAAAAGTTACTAAATCAATACAAACATATTTTCATTACAGAAGTATTTAGTCAACAAAACAGACTTCTCACAATTTCTAAAAGTCTGAAAGAGCATTTAGTCAATCCGCTGTCCAAAATGTATTCACTTTAAAATAAATTAAACAGAAAATATGTTAATTACCTCGACTGAATGTCTGCAGGTGGAAAACAACAGTACAGGCTTTTAATCTGAAATTACTTTCAGCTCCTCACATAGAAGACGTTTCTATATTGATTAATTATTTAAAATCTAAAACGTTTGACATTATTTTGTTTAATTTGTTTCAATACTACCTCAGTGTCTTTCAACTCACTAGGAGTTAGCGTTTTATAGATTACAGTTAATAAACTGAAATACAACTAAGAGCAAATAAACATTAAATTAGCTAACTAATTCTGCACAATCAGACCAATAAAGGAGCACCTAAAGCAGCTGTGTTTCACCGACTCTGACTCCAGACTGGTGTAAATATTTGATGCTGAACACATAAAATGGAAGCAGCCTAAGAGCAAAGCTGAGTCCGTGTATCACGTTCAGTTAAATTGGCTGAATAAGGAAGAGGAAGTGGTCTGAACCAATAAAAACTGCTGAATAATTCAGCCAATCAAATAAAGATCCAGGAAGTTTCAGTGACTCAAATAGTGATCAATCTTTTTGCATTTATTATATGTGATTCATCATTTTTTTGCCAAGACAGACATTTGTTTGAAAAAAATCTTATTCTCATTTTTTTTGTAGTCGATAGCGGGTTTAGATACGTTGGCTGTCCCTCATCTGTAAGGCTTCATTCAAGAGTTTCCATCAGCGGTTGGCTGCGTGTCATCTCAAAGCTTGAACAGAAAAACCTCACAAACATCGATGAAGATATCAATCACTGTCAGACTCTGAGACACCAGGATTATCTTTCTTAATTAGATACTTAAAGCAGAAACTCCACTGATTTCTATCACAGACTTCAAAGTATCTCCGCAGCTTTAGGGGCGGATTACTGACGACGTAAAGAAAGTTCAATAAAACCATTTATGACATCAGAAAGAGCCGCACCAAATCTGACTTTTTTATATATAAAAAAAACGCCTCAAGTTATGACATCATTTGAGTCAGCAGTAGAGGAAGCAGGAAAAAATAAAATTGAAAATAAATCTCTGGGTAAATAATGATGGCACTAATAGGTTTTCGCAATAATGCAGGAGTTTTGTGTATTATTAAGGCCACCCAGGTGTGTGTGTGAGTGTGTCTTTGTGTGTTTAATACAGATTAAAGCAACACTGAAACTGTGTAATATCAGCTTCTGGTTCCGTGGAGAGTTTAAATTCACAGTAGCAGAGAGGAGAGGAGCTGATAAAGGCGAGCTCAAGGCAGAATGGAGAACACAGAAAGGATAGATAAGGAGGGGAGCAGGAGAAGAAAAATATAAAAAAAAGAAAAGAAATGCAGCAGCGTGGGGGAGAGAAGAGATGAGAGGGAAACTGAAGACAGGAGGGAATTAGGAGGAGATGAGTTCTTACAGTTTCTGTTCTCCTTTGTTGGTTTGCTTGTTTAACTTTGAGAATCTTAGCTGCAGTTTTTTGTGTCGGAGACTTGATGCTGCTGCTTATCGTTGTGTGTGTATGTTTGTGCATCTTCCTCTCAGTCTGGAGCTCTGAATGTGCGTGCTGAGTACAATATGAAGTGCGGTGTATCAGTGAAGCAGCTTGTCAGGTTCTATCATTCTGTTACCTGTAACTCTGTCAGCAGGAGATCTCATTGACTGACAGCTTTCTGACTCACTGGCTCACTGTGTGTGTGTGTGTTTGTGTCTGCGATGCCTTCATGTGTGCTCGGCCATTACGCAGCATGTGGTACGAAGACTGGCTTTTTTCACTCCAGACAAAATATTAAAAGTCCAGAGAATAATTCAACATCCGTCTGCTTCAGTGCTTAAACACTCACAACGGGGCTTGATTACCTCTCTGCGGGGGGGGGGGGGAATAACAAAAGCAAGCAGAAAACCCAACTGAAGGTAGAGTAGCGCCGTGGAAAAGGGTGAGAAATGAAATGCAACTCGACAGGGAAGAGGTGGAGGGTTGGGACCTATCTTGGGGGGCCAGCACTTTGATCTTGGTTTGTGCGGGGCTTCGCCACCAGATGTAGGATCTAAAGAGGCTCGCGAGTGGCCAAACGGTTCGGAGGAGTTGCTGTCAGCCCCTCCACACATACTGTCCATCCAAGATCCCTCAGCCACTTAGCCGGCAGAATCCCTGTATCGTAACCTAGCAACGCCCAGAGTGCGCGGCGCGGCGCACCGCTGCAGCTGTTTAGCAGGATGCTTAGAAATGACAGCTGGAAAATTTCAGCTAAGGTTCTACCTGAAATTATATATTGCTCAGTTAAACTGTCAGCTGTCAACTCTGGGGCGTCTGAGCCTCAGTTATTAGGATGACTTCATTCAGGTGGGAATGGTTTTTTTTTTATCAAACTGCTCACTTGTCAGCTTAAATGGATGCTATAAAATGCCTGTGTGAACATGAAAACAAGTGTGTTTTGTAGTTGCTAGAGAAGGGAGCGTTGTCCCAGGTGTTGTCCAGACAACCAGGTGCTCTGGAGCTCACCTGTGTACCGATAAGCCTCTAACCCCAGCTGGCCCTCGCTCCCCTGTCAAACACACTGGGATGAAGGAACGTGGGTCTAGAGAGACTGAATGAGGACCACATGAGGCCAGAACTGTAAACACTGATAGCAACCTATGCAACCACCACTGAACTGAGCTAATATTGATGCAGAGACTTCACAGCAATGTAACTCATTATCTTCTTTGTTGCATTTTTATTTAAAATAACAGCTCCACATGTCACAATATCTTCCTTATAAACAAATAAGAGAAAACTAGAAATAGAAAATGATTCTCACGAGATTAATGCTGCTGAAAACAACTCCAATCTCATTAATGTCCAATCAGTTCAAATGCTATTTTTAAACTATTACAGAAATGGTGGCAACAACACCTAATTTTATCACTTCTGGGCAAAGTTTGATGATAATATGTTGACTGACAGACATGTTGACATTTTCTAACACTAAAATGCTAAACATTTTGTTAAAACGCAGAAATTAATGCTAAACCACTATGTACGTAAAAAAAAAATCAGAGGCTAATGCTAAACATTGACATGTAAAAAAAAAGTATAAGAAGCTAATGCTAAACAAGTAAAAAGTAGTAGATGCTAACTCAAAGTCCTAATCGCTAACCGCTGAAATGACTCATCTGCGTCACACGTCTTCGTCTCTTTGAGCTGAAGACTGGTGGGACTGACACAAACCTAATGATGTTAGCTTGTTAGTTTGCTTTTAGCGAACTTAAATTTGACAAAACCTAATTCAGCAGAAGTTAATTGGTCTGCTAACAGTGTTCAAAGTGGTTGAAAAGGCTAATCGGCTAAATGAAAAATTAGCTCCACTACTAACTGTTAGTGGATCAGCATAACTATACCCACCACTGAACATTGAAATGATTTTAAAAGTAAAACACTGACTAGGAGATGCATTAAAACCTGAAACCTGAAAAGTCAAACATACCTGGAAGCTAAAAATATTCTGTACATTGTAAATACATGCAGTCTGGCCCTAAAACATCAACAAACATATTATAAAAGGGGAAAGATCTTTTAAAAAATATATATATATTTTTAGGTTAAAACCAAAATTCTTCCAGAACTACTCAGACATGTTTTATGTCGGCTCAGTTTCTGCACCCAGCCCAAGTCTGTCTCTTTCCTTCTAACACTCCATAATGTTGTTTCCCAGCTCTCTGCAGTTACTGTAGCGAGCACAGTGTTGCCATAAGTGGTTCAACAGGTCACCAACTTGTCTCTTAAAGAAAAGTTTGAGTGCAAACCTCTAGGAACTGTGGGCCGCTCGAGGATTGAGTCCAAAAGAAACTGAAAACTCGACACTCTGCGATGTCACCTCCAGAGTTGTTAACAGTTTTTTTTAACGGTTTCTTATTTAATTTTCTGGCAGGTGCAAAGCAACATTAGCATTCATGTGAAGTTGTTAAGGGTTTTAAAACCGATGTTCGATTTCTTTGCTCTGTCTTTAGGCTACAAACTCTGCAGATAGAAACGTCTGTCTATAAACGTGTGAAGTGCTTCACAGAGCACATCAGTTAATCCCTACCTGTCTTTCTGCTGCTCGGTGCTGAGCAGCTGAGGTGCTCTGCTCTGCGTTTTTACAAAAACATGTAAAAAAGAGAAAAACCTGGCTGCTGCAGCTGAAAATTGATTTAAGTGTTAAGAATCAACCGGAATGATAAAGAGTGAAATCCCAGTAGTGAGCTGAAAGATATCCAATGTACTGGGTAAACAGAGGAACTGCAGTCACTTTTCTTTTTGGGTTCATCACACAAAGATTTTTATGTTGTAGTTTAAATATTTGCTTCATGCAACAGAGTAATAGGGCCAGACTAAGAGAATTATTATTATTTTATTACAAGAAAAAAGTTATATAAGAATAAAATCAAAATAAGAGAATAAAGTCGTATAAAAATAAAGTCGTAATAATATGGGAATAAAGTCATATTACCAGTAAAGATGCAATTTTACAATAAAAAAATTGTAAATATATAAGAAATGAGTAAAATGCTTTGATAGGCATGTTTAAGGAGAAAATTCTTAATGCATTAGCTTACCTGTTGACTGTACGGTCGATACAGCTGAGAGAAACCTTGGCCAAGCTAGTTATGTCAGATTTTCATAATTCTATTGAAGCTTTTTTCTCATTAAAACAACTTTTTTCTTTTCATTTTACAACTTTCCTCTGATAATATTCTGGTAATATGACTTTATTCTGCTAATTTAAAAAAAGATTCTCTTTGTTTGGCCCTAATACTTCATTGTAGTCATGATATCAAGCCAGATTCACTAAAAAACATTCTGCTGAGGATAATTATTGTAACCAATAAACAAGGACCCAGCAGACTGCGTTTTTTATTTTAATTTTTTAATGTTGTTCTTTGTGCTTCGGTGCAGCTCGTACTCAGGTGGCATTTTGTCAGCCCCTCACATCTGTTTCTTCTTCTCTTTGTGTCTTTAGATTCTGGGTTTTAATAATTCCCAACAAAGCGTTTTCATTTATGCGTCTTTCTGTTCCTGTTGTCAGACAACATAATGAGTGTAAAACGGCACAAATGTGGCCCATTAAGACCGTGTTGTTAACCAATGTTCACTCGAGAGCCCTTTCTCTACCTTCTGCTCTGCACCGTTGGATTTTATAACCGCCGCGCTGAAATCACCAGCGACAGAATGAAGAACAAACAGCTGCGGTTTGATTTGGGCTTTATTTAAGTGTAAAATTATCACTTAGAAGGAGTCAGAAGCCAAGCGGCGTCTCTTTCAGGTCTGTCTTAGCTGCCCCGCTGATAGCTGTGCTGTTCTGTTCTTATAGGCAGCTATTCTCCGTCACTCTGAAGGCTTTTTAAATCAGCCAGTTTATTCTTTTTTATGCATTCGAACTGACAGTAGGAGCACCGACTTGTAGATCAGAGCTGAAATAAAATGACTTTCTTCATTTATATATAACCCAGTGGTTTGTTTTTCCATTCAGTTCCATTCATGTTGCATTAATTGACCGTTTAATTTATGTTTGTGAGGAAGGCTGCTTATTTTCTGCAATGTGGAGACAAAAAAGAACACTTTGCGCTTTAGAGGTCCTTGAGAAGGCATTGTGTCTGACAGCAGCGTACTTACATTTAAAGCTACAAATGCCAATACAACCAGGAGCTTTAAAGGGGGTATTATGTATTTTTTTATTATGTATTTTCCAGGCACATAGTTCAAATCCATACAACAATCAAGTAACTGTTACCTTCATTGTTATAAAAATGTATATATCAAAAATAAATTTGACTTTACATCATAGTCCATAGATGCCTTGAAATTGGCCTCATTTCTGACACTCCCACCTCAGCATGTCTTCTCAACAGGGTTTCGGGGGAGGGGTGCTCTGTGGAGCGGGAGCTTGGCTGCAGACTGAGCTCCAGGGAGGAGCTTTGTACAAATAGGTGGTGTTTTGTACCAGCAGGCTTTTAAGCAGCTCCACATGGCTACCACAGGAGATTCAAGGATTTCTCAAACATGCATGAATGAGTCAAAGCAACACTCTGAGTATGTTTTTAATGAGGGAATGACAATATAACATGATTTAAAACTCCAAAAAGTCAAATTTGCTTAATACCCCCTTTAATTAGCATAATTAAATAATTTGTTCAGTTGAATTTACAACAACAAAAGTCATCTATGGGCAATACGAATAAGTAGAGTAGACCACCTTCTCCCCCACATATTAAAACAGTATAAAAAATCTGTCAAATGTTTCAGGCCCATGGGCCAAATGTGGCCTCCAAGAGCTTCAAATATGTATTTATGTTTTAAAATAAGCATATGCTGTTTTAATGACAGCATTGACCATAAACTTCATCTCAAGTGCTAGCTTGACACCAGGTCTGGCCCACTCCTCTCTGCTCCGTGAACACATTAGGGAGGCATCTGATTGGCCCCACATTTACTCAGAAGCAGAACAACACCAACAAACGTACAGCTTATTGTATTAAGGAACAAGAGACCTGATTTTAACAGCACCGGTCAAAAATATTAACTTGACTTAGATTGACTTTTTTGTTCGTTCACCTTGCTTTGTTAATTAATAAAAATAAACAGTTGAATTTCAGATATGTGGAAGAATTCTAATTTTTCTGTTCACACGTTGGCCCCTTTTTCTTTTTTTTTTTTGACTTCCGAGGATTTTCCGTATTTCACCTCCTGTTTCTTCATGTCTTATCTTACAGACACGGTGGTGTGTGTTTAGCAGTGTTCTTGTGTTCAGTGGGGGTTTTGGTAAAAGGTGAAATATGCTGTTTGGAGACAGCTGGAGGAGAAGGAAAAGATGAAGCTGAAGAGTCTTTGAGTGCTGCAGGAGATGGAGAGAAGCACAAATCAAGAGAGATGTCACTCTGTCAGAAACTGCCGGGTTTCTTTCTCGTTCCTTCCTGCTTTTAGTCTCCCGGGTTCTCCTCCTCAGTGACCAATTACTGCTAATTAAAGTTCTCCTGGACTTCTTCCTTGACTTCACGACCTCCATCTACTTTACTTTTTCCACTTGTCAACAACCTAAACTTCTTGTTTTCCTCCTTTCTTCTCATCTTCTCCCTAACTTTTCACGTCCTCTATCCTCACTCCTAAATGTGGTTCTTCCGTCTCCCCCCTCCTCTTCATTTCACCTCCTCCTCGTTGCTCCTCCAGTGCTTGTCGTCAGCTGTGAGGTTTCTTCAGTGGTGCCAAGAGACTTGACAAGGCTCTCAGCTAAAGACTGTAGCACTCAGACTGTGATACCTCACTAGTTAGGATTTTTTTTTTTTTGACAAGGTTGTCGACATCTTTGCTTCTTCCTGCCACGGCGTCAGCAGTGCGATCCTCACGTGTTAAAAAGATTCATCGAAACTGCTGCTGCTGATGATGATGAGGAGAAGGAGCGTTATGATGATGATGATCACAGCAGCAGCAGCCTTGGTGTTAATTCATTCAGTTAATTCGTTTGCCTTGAAGGGGAAAAGGGGGATGGAGGAGAAAAAAAGCTCCAGTGTTGCTTGGCTCAGGGAAATAGAGTTGAAGAGTGAGAGCGAGTGAAGAACGATCCTCACTGCTGTTCTCTGATGGAGAAAATTATGCCCGCCGCCTTTTTGGCTTCTGGTTCCTCCCTTTTCCCCGTCCACTCTTGTCTTTTTTATTTTATTATAGAAAGGTGCAAAAAGACAGGGAGTAACTACAGGGGCCTCCAGAGGACCTGAGTCCTGCTTTTGTGCTCAAACTCAGGCTGGGATTTTAGAGCTGTGTTCGCTTGACTGAGCACAAACTGAAGCCAAGCTTACAAAAAGACCAGTTCGCCATTTTTTTTCTCTCCTGTTTTAAAAGGCAGATAAAGAAATGCGAGGGACAGATGGAAGTATGAGAGGAGAGGGAGGAGGAGATGGACCGATGTATGGTCTTTCTGCATGAAAAGCTGGAGCAATGACTTGTGGCCTCGCAGGTAAGAATGGCAGGAGGCCACGAGGGGGAGGCTGAACAAGAGAGGAGGAGAGCGACAATATGTAAGGGAAAAAAAAGGTGGAAAGGCAGACAAAAGTAAAAGCTGGTGTCACCGGATGGCACTGTCAAGTTCTCTTTAGGCTTATGGAGGTGAAACGCCCAGATATGAGTGAACAGAGACACACACACACACAGTTGTACGAACACACAACCAGTCTCATGCCGCCTTTGTGGAGGCTGAGTTTGCAAGATGCATGTAAAATTTATTCTCCTCCTCACTCCCTCCCTTCATGTGTGTCTACCTGTATCTGCCTTTTTCAGCCGGTTTATTATTGTTTAACAAAGATCATACAGAGCATCAAGACTTTATTAAAACAAGGAGGAGGAAAAAAACTGCAACGTGTTTCTTAAAAGCGTCTCTGTTACAAACAAGCTTTTGTGTTATAATTAGGTCAGACTGATTTGTGTTTTGACACTTTGATAAAAGAAGCTTCTTAGCGTTGTATTCTAATTGATCTGATAAAGTGTTTCGGGATTCTCAGGCGGAAAACAAGATAAAACCTCAGAGGACATTAGCTCTCTGCGAGGAAGAGGAGCTTTCTGCTTATAAATGAAAGACGGACATCAAAGACAGGACCGGAGATCGCTTTTGATACAGCATGAATTAAATATTACAATGAAGTAAAGTATTTGTACTTCAGTATCTTACTTTATATATGTATAAAATCTAACACTGTATTCTGAGTGTGAACCCAAAGTCACACCTGCAACAGAAACATATTTTTCATATAAGATATTTTTAGATAATAATCTGACATCTATCTTTGTTTTTTGTGTTTAAATCGGTTCCACAGAGTTTAAAAACATCATATATCCATAAAAAATCAGAACAACTAATTTTTCCTTTTTGCTCTTTAAAGAATCTCAGACTACTTTTAACATTATTTATTCAACTATAAAAAATGAGACTATAGAAATACTGTAGGCTGTTTAGTTTTTATAAATAAAAAAAGGATGAAAAAGAATGTAGAAATGACTCAGCCTGCAAATGAAAATGATGCTTTAGCCCTTTACCTTTTTACGTCAGCTCCAGAGCTAATATATATAGTGTTAGCTTCTGAGTTGTATAGCTTTAGCTTCCGAGCTAAATGATATGGCATTTTTGTTTTTTGTTTTATTATTTGATTATTATTGTTGAAATTAATATTTTTTTAAAATAGGGTCAGATATTATAAGATTTTTGTCTGCTGCTGCCTTTCATTTTATTTGATTTGTATTTTTTGTTGTATGTGAATGTGTTTTTTTTTTTTTTATTAAAGGAATAAATTTGATAAATAAATTATTTAGCCAATTAAATTAGCTCCTGAGCTAATTTACTAAACATCATGTTTGATTGTATCAACTCATATATGGTACAGAACACAAAAACGAATACAAAATATAATTTTGTCACACATTATAGCTTTTTAGCCTAGACTCTTTGCGTTTTAGTCTCATCTGCAGCCCATCATCATGCATTGTATCTAACAAAATAGCGATGTACTTAAGCAAAAAATATAATGCTTTCATATAAGTTATACAACAATCAATCACAGTTTTGCTTTCAATCCCAATTTGGTTAATAATCAGTTCAGTACACAAAGTTTAATAGCGATAAAACTGAGATGAAGTGAAAGAAAGAAAAATAGGTAAAAACTGTTCAGTTGTTGTTTTGGGTTCTAGGACACAGATTATTAGTGCGTGAAGGGAAAAAAGCACCTAAAAACAGTTTTTAAACATCTCCACACTGGAAAGCATTTGTAAATATTCTTTCTATTTGTTTGTTTAATTTTTGTTGTTAGTCTGTTTTCACCAAAACCTCAGTAAACATATGGCGAAGAAAAGGTCAGTTTTTGTGTGGACATGTTTTTAAGATATGTTTTTATTTTTGTATGATTACCTAGTTTTTGTCATTTAATATGCATTTGCTCTTTATGATCTAGTAGTTTCTAATGTTTTAGAAATATTTTTTAATTTCTTCTGCCTTATTTGTTTTAGGTTTGTGAGCACATTCAGTCAAGTGGTTTTGAGTTGCCTCCTCAGTAATAACAGCCATTTATCTATATTACTCCCTAATATTCATTTGTAGGCAGAGTTAAGTATTTTTACACATCATATGCTGTGTGTGTGGAGTTCGTGTGGTGACAATTAGGAGAAATTTGCCTTTTAGCAGGACGATGAAACGTGCCTGGTGCTTGTTGCTCCGCTCTAAAGAAATCTGCTGGTCGGTAAAGACGGAGGTGCAAGTCAGCATGAAGGAGCTGCTCTGTTTTTTTCCCCCTCCTCATTAATCAACAAACAGAAGCAAGAACTGAGCAAAAACCCATTAAATACAGCAACTGATCTGATGAGGTGTGTCACGTGTGATTGGTCCACCTGGGTGCAGAAGCTTCACGTTTCCGTCAAATGTTTGAGAATGTGATATTTTCTTTCATGTACTCTGATTATATACAAAGTTTTTGCTCTTTTTTTCAATGGCTCCTGCAGAGTCTGCACCTAAATCTGTAGCCAGGGCTTGTAGTCTTAGAAACCTTCTCCAGGTGGATGTTATTTTTCTAACGATGGGGTTTGGACGTGCTTTTCACAGTATGTTCATTTTAAATTGACGGGAGGAGGATTCAGACTCAGTTATCTGTTAAATAACAGCTCTGTGCATTCACATGTGGAAGACCGTGTATGTTTTCAATATATTCACCACTGCTCACTCACACACACTCTCCTTCAAGTGTAAATCTCTCACACATCCTAACATGCTCCACTAGCTCCCCCACGGTCCAATCTCCCTACTCAGCCCGTGTTTCAGGGTAATGTGTGCCAGCAGCCTTAACACTGGGAGGAGGAGGCAGAGGTGGTGAAGGTGGTGGTGGTGGTGGTGGGGGGGGATGTTGATGTATGGTGGAACTAAAGCAACCCCACCGATCGATAATGTAAACAGGAGCGAAGAGAGGCTGTAAATAAGGCTGACTCCTGACAGAACTGTCTACCTCAGGTGACAGAAGGAGAACGAAAGAGGGGAGGAGGAGGGAGAGGAAGAGGGGGGGGGGGGGTAATATGTAACAGAGGGAGGAAGGAGGAGACAAAGATGTAGAGGTAAAGGTGATCATGAAAGTATTAAATTTAAAAACTCCCACCGTGGGCCAAAGTGCTGCAAACAAAACTACAAATAGTGAACAAATAAAAATTTTAAATAAAACCATTAAAACCACGAGACTTTAAAACGCCAAGAGTTGAAGCCTGTTGGACATGATGAAGCTGCTGGTTCCAAAGACCTGATCACCACTGTGGACTAGCCTGGACCGCAGGACAACTAAAGACCAGATACTATCTGTGGACCAGCTTGGATTTCAAGACCAGGCTAGTCCTTGGGTTAACTAAAAGCAAATTAACTTTAAATCTAAGGGATCTGGGGGGGTGGGGGTGGGGGGGGGGCATGTAAGGCTAGGAGTTCAGACAGGTCTATAGGAGTCGACCCATCTAAAACAAACAGGGAGCCAATGAAGGGAAGGGAGCTCCCAGGAAAAATGTTCATGTTTTTTTTGTTCAAAGACAAGCTGCAGCTTCAGTTTTATCCACATTGAAATTTTGAAAATTTGAATCCATTCAGGGACAAACGATGGTTTTAGGGAAAAAGAATGATTGTGTTTCAACTATAGGTAGAGCTGAGTGTAATCTACAGGAATGAAATTAAACTTTTTAAAGATGGAGACTAAGGGGGAAACATATAGATAAAAAATAAAATGGTTCCAAGAACAGATCCTTGGGGAACTCCACATTTGAGATGCAGCAGAGGAGGAAACAGGTTCTCTGAGGCTGACAGAGAAACTCCTCTCAGACAGGTAAGACCTGAACTGGTCTGAGACCAAAGCCTTTAGTACCTCAGAGCTCTGGCTGGTTCACAATCCTGTGGTCAGCTGTGTTAAAAGCAGCAGGCAGGTCTAAAACCAAAAGAACAGCTGAATCTCCTGAATCTGTCGCTAATAAAAGATCATTAAAAAGCTTTTTAAAGGAGGATTTTAAAACCAGACTGAAACATTTCAAGAATGTTGTGTGCATTCTGCATAAAAACTATCTTTTCTAAAAAAGAAATGGAAATTTTGAAATGGGCCTAAAAATCAAGGTTGTTTTTTTGAGTAACAGCAAATTTAAAATAACATCTCAACTGCAACATCTGTTAAAAATCACTAAGATGCCCGTCCCATTAACCTTAAATAATTATATTTTTGAATGAACATCACTTGAAAAGGATCATATTTTCATGTTTACATATTAAAACCAACAGACTCAAACTAATTAAAGAAATGTAATTGGCCCCATCTTAGAAAAATAATAATTATAGGATAAAGATAGTGGGTACAGTGAGAGAAAAGACGAAGTTACAGAGGAGGAGAAGGAGGATGAGAAGGTGGACAATAAAAGAAGAATGAAGAAGTAGATATATAATAAAACAGATGATCGTCATGACAACTCCAGATTCAGTTTGAGTAGAGTCTGTTTGTTTATATGATTGAATCTGAGAGCAGTGCTGCCAGTGTTGTTGTGACATTTAGTAGATGACATGCAGATGGATGACCAGCGAGTGACCCGCCGCTGAACTGAACCGAACAGCAAAAACACGAGCCGAAAACCGAGCAACGAGCACCGAACCTGCTCGTACTTCGGCTTGGCTGAATGGTTTCTTGACAACGGCGCTCGTTCCCAACCACTCGACTGTTGGAGTGATGTGAGCTGAGAGTGAGCATGCACACCACAACATAAACAAGCACACAACTCAAACACACACACATACACACACTGAACAAATGGTTTAATTATGTTTACACTCTGCATCTTTTGTGTTTTTCCCGCTCCTCATGCGTGATTGCAAGTTTGACCACGGTAATTAAACACGTGTGTCAGTCAGTGTTTGTGCTGCCGTGGGTTTTGGCTCATTTGCATGTCCTGATTGGTCTCTGCTGGTATTTAAAGAGTCATCCACGGCATCTACCATAAATCGCCCGAGTGATGAATCACAACCGTGATTCAACTCTCGGAAGCTCTTAAATTAGAAGATTTTTTTTTTTTCATATGAAGCAGGATTTGTTAGTGCTCTCTCAGCAGCTCCAGTAATATGAGAGTGAGTTGCAAAAAAAATAAATTCAACAAATAGAATAAAAGCAGTTTGCTAAGTGTGGTGATTTATGAAGAAAGAAATAAAGAGGAATAGAAATTGGAATTTGTCTTGTGGCTTTATACCAAGGCTCAAATGTAAAGATTTTTTTTAGTTGCCAGCTAAACAAAAATAAGGCCACGGATCAATAAGTAAACTTCAAATCAATTGTAACACATTCTGAGTGCCAGCCAAAATAAGCTAAAACACAAATAATCGGGTTTTGTATGTTGTTAACCAAGAATTCAGATGAGTTTTGTGTCAATAAAATGAAGAAACAAGGGATGAAAGGCTTAATTTTAAACACAAATCTTATGACAGTAATGTTATATAATTTAATTCTGGGCACAGCTAGCTTTACTAAAATTAAAACCCACTATGTATAAAATTAGCTTTTCAATCACTAAACCACTAAACAGTTAGTGGAAGATAACGCTAACTGATAACCGCTAACTCAAGATTTATCATTTAAACAGAAGTGTGCTTTAACTGTAACTTTTACAGTTATTAGTTCACTTTAATTTGTCAACATTACTGCAGTATTTATGAAATGTTGCTGATTTGACCTTTTAAGATTATTTAATATATTCTTTTAATTTTAATATACAGGGTGGGCCATTTATGTGGAAACACCTAAATAAAATGGGAATGGTTGGTGATAATAACTTCCTGTTTGTGGCACATTAGTATTTGGGAGGGGGGAAACTTTTCAAGGTGGGTGGTGACCATGGTGGCCATATGGAAGTTGGCCATTTTGGATCCAACTTCAGTTTTTTCAATGGAAAGACACATCAAATTTATTATTATTTACTAAAATTGGATCCAAAATGGCTGACTTCCGTGGTCACCACCCATCTTAAAACGTTTCCCCCCTCCCAAATACTAATGTGCGACAAACAGGAAGGTAATATCCCCGACCATTCTCATTTTATTTAGGTGTATCCATATAAATGGCCCACCGTATTCTTTTATGAATCATTTAGTAATGAACATCCTCATTGAAAATTTTAAAAATATGAAAAAATACTATATGACTGTGTCCAAAACGAGAGGCCGGGTCCTCCGAAGGCCGAATCCGTCAGCCGCTCATGTCACAGCGCCACGACAGAGGTTGTCCAAATCCGAAGACTCCTCCGATGTGGCCGACAAATGCGTCCTTCCTTTGCCCCGAATTGAAGGACTGGTCCGATGGATTCTTCCCGGCCCACCATATACCATAATGCATTGCGGGCCAAGCGGAGATTTTTTTCTGCTAGTAATGGCTAATAAAGTGAGAGAAAAGAATATGTTTTAAATAAAAATCTGGTGGTATAAAAGTAAAAATTTTCAAGCGGTTGTGTTGTTAATAATTTTATCATTTGTATAGACATGTTTTTAAATATTTTTGTCAGAAAAGAATCGATCTGGTATAGCAAAATAAACATGCATATACGGCGGGTCCATAGTTCTTCAAATATTGCCTTTAAGTTAATTTTATTGTTTTGTGACTTTAGTAACGCTATAACACAGTGATATTATTTAATTTTGCATCTGTTTAGCATCGTCACGGTTGCTAGGCGACCAGACATACGCCGGGTAAGGGCGGGAATAAAGCTGAAGGCTAGGCCGTCCAAATTCACAGCGACTTTCTTCCGGTTGCTCGACTGGGTAGACCGAGTCCTTCGGAGGACCCGGCCTCCTGTTTTGGACACCTAAACATCCTGTCTAACCTGCCTATGTATTATATAAAAATACTAATTTACTGCTGAGGTGTCATAACTCTTTATAATGTGGGTTAAATAAACTGCTCAGAAACATTGCTGGTTTAAGCACTTACCGTGTCAGGACCAGTAGTCTTTTTGGGAACCAAAGATTGGCCCTAATATTGTAGAACATCATTGGTGGGTTAGATGTAAGGATTATGCTAAAGAAACTAATGTAATTCAATACACAGTCCTAATAAGGATAAAAATACAAACTTGCGTTTGTGTTTGTATGACCTTAGCAAACACAGCCATGACTATAATTCAGTCCGTTTTACAGATATTGATCTGAAACCTGTGGTAGTAGCTGAGCATCATCCCCAAAACCAACTCCAAATATTCCTCTAAACATCTTTACTCAACACTTTAGCATTAAATGTTGGAAACAACCCCTTTATCTTTAAGCGAAATATCTACAGGATACATTTTATTGGTTATAACTCAGCTAATTTAGCTCATTTGTAGCTAAAGTATACCGTGGGATTAAATGAGAAGCACTTAAAACACATATTCTGAACATTTTTTTTTTTTATTAATTATGTGAAAACAATCATATGAAGTCCTAACTTGATATAACTACATCATCTCTAAACATTAGATGACTTTTAAAAAATCTGACATAAACAGTGGTGATATGTATTTCTTAAAGAATGCTGGGCCTTTTATTAATGTCAGTAGTGCCTTTACTTCATAACCAACCTGTGAAGTTGTGTAGAAACAGTATAAATTGCACCTTGCTGTGATAACACTGTTGACTAATGTGTCACTGAGCAGTAAATAAGCATTCATCTAGTGTTTATTAAAAACACCAAACGCTGATATGGTAGAAGTGGGGGGATTGGCTCGGACCCGGAGCTGAGCTTTGGAATGTGGCTCAAGAAGAACTGCTCACAACTTATTGGGGTCATCAAAGACAGAGCGTCTCGTTCGAGCGTACACATGTTTATCTTAATTAACGCGGCGGCACCTCCAGAGAGATCGTCGCCGCTGAGAAGCTGTAGTAACGATTCGTCGCTCGCACATGAACACGCACCCCCGAAGTTGTCTGTTTCATTAAAGAACTAAAAAAAACAACTTTGAGTTACAAAAGACTTTTTACACCACAGAGCTGCTCAATGTGCTTCTAGTGTTAAGAAAGGCCTTATTAAATTTCTACTGTCAGTGCACCAGATAAATATATCAGAGTTTATGTAAAATAAAGGATAAATAGAATAAAGCTTTGATAATTTATGCAGCTGATTATGTCCTTTACCCACATTAAATAAACCAACTGTAGTCTTCATTCCCTCCGACTAAGTGATTTCTCTGGGACTTCACCTCTCTTCATTAATGAGCAGTTTGATGAACAACTGTCACATTATTCAGGCAAGTTTCTTTAAGCTCCTGGATGTGACAGAAAGCAGATCCCACTCTTCTCACCGAGCTGCGTCGCGGACTTTCAACGCCCCGCTGGTCTACAGGGGGGACACGGAGGCATCGGAGCGTACAGTTTTTCATAAGTTGCCATAGCAATAAAGCTTCTTGTCTACAATCTAATGACTGCAGGAAGAGTCTGCAGCTCCTCAAATCAGGGGAGCATGAAAAAGGCAAATATGCACTCATATAGACCTGATGACACATAAATCTGTAATGTACCATTTCAGACACGGAGCCATACTTGCGAGTGTCTTCTTTGGTTGGTTGTTCTTTTTTTCCTGTTGTAAATGCAGAACAAAAGCACTGAAAGGGATTTTTGTAGTTTATTTTCTGAAAATGCTTGGATTTTAAAAGGTTTGACACTGTTTAGGTTTGTGGAAGGTTTCTTTTATGACCTAAAGAGGTCATTTGTTTTTAGAAAGAGAAGATGTGAGTTTTAATTGCAGAAGCTAAATCAAAGGAGGCGTTTAAGGTTTTTTTTCTATGGGCTCAACTCAAGTCAACTCAGCACAATATCAGAGTCCTTCCATTGGGTGGTCCCATCCAATTCCAGCTTCGTTCTTTGAACCTACCTGCGGTTTCAAATTGATCTATAGATCTGATGACAGCAGACTGCAACCCTTACAATATATCCACCAGAGGTGGACACAGCTAACCAAATAGTCAGCTTCACTAACTTTTAATCCACAAACTTCACTAACGCCAAACTACTAACAAGTAGAAATAAGCAGACACTAACTGTTTTTCTTTTTGCCACTTTATGTTAGTTGATATCTACAGCTATCATAGCTCTGATGCCTTCACTGATGTTTTTCTTTCTAATTGGGAATAACACGCACCTTCGATCGACGATTTCTTTTGGGAATTGGTCGTTAACGCTGAAATCCGTACCACGCAGCTCTCTACCTCGACTTTTGACCTGCTCTTTCTGCTTATAATGCTCAAATTTAGCTACGATCGGCCGAGGCTATTTGCTGTTGTGTTTCTTACCTCTGAGCCGGTGAACACAATGGAATGTGAGGTTTTTTACGGTGTCGCTTGGGAGTTTCAGCTGATGTTGAATAAATTCACGAACCAATGCTTCCGTATTTTCCCCTGCTCACTCTGGGATCCTGGAGAAGACGAGATTGTCCCGCATGCCCCAAGCTTGTATGTCCAGGATGGATTGCTTCATTTTACTGTTTTCTCCGGACAGCTGCGTCATTCTCTCGATGAGTTGATTCACGGTCTCCCTCAGCATTTGGTTCAACGCTGTGAGCAATGTTACTTGTTGTTGGCTGAATTCCAGAGAATCTCTTAGAGTTTGAAACTCTTTGTGGAGAACCTCCACCAGGGCCAGCCGGGCATCTAGGCTAGTTAGCTTCTTGTCAATAGAGTCCAGGATATCGGTAAAGCTCTGGAGAAGCAGTGGAGGTGCTGGCCGTACAATCTGAACGTGAACGCTTGTGCGATGGTGTGGCCATGATTGTAGGCGCGGAGGTTTGTTTTGATTTACCCACTGCGATGTTTTCAAAACACTCATCCACGTAACACTCCAGACTTTCCAAGGTTTCCTCCTCCGATTTGTTTTATTGAATAGGAAAAGCAGTGATTAGTATTCAGGAGGATTTATTTATATTTGATTTTAAATTATTGGTTTGTTTTACCTCACTTTTTACCTCAGTTAAATTGTGTTTAGCTTACCAGTATTCTGCCATATTATTGACGCACGGCTCTCACGAGATCTCAGCAGCTCATTGCCTCTGTGGACACTAACTGTTAACCTCTAAAATGACTAAAATGTCACAACGTGTCTCAATTATGGGGTTGCAGCCGACGGAGGGCGCACTTGTCTGCCGCTTACATCACTGCTGTCTGGTGTTCTGTCTCCCTCTTGTGCTCACTTTGTGTCATTATTCTCTCCTCACCTCAGTCTGTTTATCCTCAGCTGTTACTCATTCTCCTCTATCTGTTTGTATTTATACTGGTCTCATGTCACTGTTTCATCGCTGGTTCATTGTATGGCTTCAGTCCATCGTCTCAGTCCTCTGTCTCCCTTTGGTTCCCCGCGTCTGGTTTTTGTAAGTTGCTGCCTCGTCAGCTTTTTCTTTTATTTAATAAATCATTTTACTTTGAGTTCTTCGTGTCTGCCTGCTCCTGGGTTCATTCACCTAAGACCCTTGACAATTTGTAGGTGCCTACTACTTTAATTGCAGACAGATCCGCACAAACATAAGCTGCATCTGAGTATCTTACATGGCTGACAATATCCCAGAATGCATTGCACCATCAGCAAACCATACAGAAAAATGATGACTGCAGAGGGTTTATTTTTTCTTTTCTTTTTTTTATGGCCGAGTTCAGAAATTTATTATGGACTGAAGAATGAATTTTTAAATGTAAATTTAGCAACTTAGCTGATAAAGTTTTTTCTGTAATAAGATTTTAAGTCAAATGCATATACATGTACTGATACTGGAGCTAAACCAAAATGATTGATTTTTTTAAAAATCATTTATGTGTAGCATTTTTTCAAATAAGTCTGAGACTTGTGAGGTTATACCTCTGTTGAAAAGACAACAGAAGGCATGTGATATAAATCGTAGCACCATGGTAACATGGCAGTGCGTGGTCGCGCAAACATGTCATCCAAAAACTAGACCATTTCATTTCACAGCTGCTTTATGAAGCCTACATAAACGGCCTATAGCCCATGTAGGGTTATCTGTTTTAAGATATAAAATTAGTAAAACCTATTTTGACAGAAGCGAATTGGTCCGCTAACATTTTTTACAGCTAGTGAAAAAGCTATCCTGCTAAACAAAAAATGGGTTCCGTTATTAGCCAACTAGAGTAACCATGCCCACCACTAAAACTGCAACACATAAACCAACACCTCGAGCTGCAGACACTTTTCTTCTTATTGGTATATAATCAGTTTGAATAAGTGCAGGTGGAATTTCTAAATAGAAATATAGAATCAATTATAAAGAAAACATTTAATAAGAAAAAAACATCATAATCGAAATATAAATGAGTCACACTGCATCAGACTTTAAAAAAACGAATTTATTAAACTTATATTACCCAATCCCAAAGACGTAATACTGTCATTTTATCAACATTTGCCTGTATGTTTTAGATTGAATTAAATACAATATTAAAATGATAAGGACGGCTGTTTGATGATAAACAAGCCCTGCTGGATGCAGATGCCGTTTTCACATCCATTGAGGATCGCCATAGCAACAGAATCTCTGTACCTGATGCTGCCCACTGCCAACTAACTCAGAGACAGAAGTGTGTTTTACTCCTGCTGTTTTTTCTTTTCTCTTCTTTTTTTTTCAGGCTGATTTCAGTCATTTACACATTTCCTCCATAGTGTTGTTGTTTTTCACAGTAAGGCATACGCGAAAAGATATACTTCATCTCAATTATTTACTCTGTCCTGTTTGTTGGTTATTTTTTTTTTTTTTCTCCATCGTTACGTCTTTATTCTTAAAAACACATTTACCACGAGATAGATGAAAGCATTCATCAATCCTTGAAGAACAACTGGGTGAAAATTAACTCATGTTGTAGATAAGAGAATTTTTACTTTTTTAACTTCCTACATGCACCTCCTGTTTAATAACCTCTTGTTAGATTTTAACCACATTTTTGTACCTCGTCTCCAAGGCAGAGGACTTAGAAATGCTCTCCGTCTGTGTGTCTGTAACTTTCACATAGAAAGGCTAAAACACACCAAACCTGGTACGAGTCATCCATGTTGCGTACCCTACCATATCATTTGGCCATCTGACATCATCAAAGCCCTGCCCCCTGACAACAGAAAGTGAACATTTTTCTCTGACCCTCTTGAACTAAACAGCAACAAATTGTGTCAGATCTCACTTGCATTCAAGCACAAAGACTTTTAGTGAAAGGCGTCATCATGGAGGTGTGGTGAAGTCAGACAACACGCTGTTAACATACTTTTAGCTCTAGATTCCACATACTTCAGCAAATCTGCAGCAAATTCACTACAGTCGATCCTAATCCACCCCACTACAGGAATGCAGTAAAATTTTGGGGGGGGGGGCACCCCCTACAAATGTTTAAAAAAATTGGAATCATGGATCTGGAATCATGAAATTTGGTACACGTGTAACATCTCAGGACTTAAAAAAATAAGTCTCTTGGAGTCATGGGCCAATCCCCACTGGAAGTTGTCCATTTTGGATCAAAGCTGCCAATTTGTCTCTTCTCTTGCACATCTGAGCTAACTCCCCCTACAGCTTTGAACATGCAGACTTCACATGCTGAATGCCTGTCTCAACACTGACTGGTGGCGGGATGGTGTGGGTGTGGCAGAATAGCGAATGCTGATGCCTTGCCATTTGCACACAGTTGGCTTTAAATCACACATACATGATTCGATCTGCACCAGATTTTGTGTGCACCATCAGGGAGACCTATTCAAAACATTGGTGTATTAGTTTGAGGATATCACTTTAGCCCCACCCACTTTGCACACAGTTGGCTGTTAATCACACATACATGACTAGATCTGCAACAAATTTTGTGTACATCAAGGAGACCTGCTCAACATTTTGTGTAGTAGCTTGACAAGATCACTTTAACCCTGTCCCCTTTGCACACAGCTATAAATCACACATACATGATCTGAACTGCGCACAATTTTGTGTGCATCATTAGGGAAACAAGCTAAACACATTAATGTGTTAATTTGACAATATCACTTTAGCCCCGCCGAATTTGCACACCGTTAACTAGAAATCACATACATGATCCGATCTGAACCAAATTTTGTGTGCATCCTAAGGGAGACCTGCTCAACATGTTTGTTTAGTAGTTTGACAAGATCACTTTAGTCCTCCATCCATCAGTTTGTCTGTTCACCTTATGAGATTATTCAAATAATAAAGGCCTGTGATGATTTCAACAAAATTACTAACAGTTGGTTATTACTGAATGGTGATGGGGTCATTGATGGTTGGCGTCCAGTTCTATCTTGTTTGTGTCTTAAAATACCTTTTTTGTTCCCAGCACTATGTTTTATTGTATTTCTTAGGTCTAAAGAAAAACAAACTAAAACATTATGAGATATTCTTCACATCCCAGTGTGTTTTCTGCCCTCTTGGACTCGTCTCATTCTAAGATCTGCAGATCTGCAGGATTTGAACTGGGAAGAGTCAAGGTGGTGGGTGGAAAAGAGGATCATGATAGACTGACCATTAATGTATACGAGACTAGATACAGGTAGAAGCCTCCGATCTGCCCTAAGAATTTTTTGCTGTTCAGTCTGTTGAGCTGATAACAAGAAAACTGATTTCCTTTTTATTTCTTCATCAAGTATGACCTAAAGCATCAGATTTTTATTTATTTCCCCTCCACAAAACCATCTGGGAGGTTTTGCACAAAAAAAAGAAAAACATTTGGAAAACGGCAGGAGCTTTCACATCTCAGCGGGTGTTTGGATGAAGCTTCTCTACTCAACTTGAAAACAAACAGAACCAAGCAGTGAATTTGAGCCACCGTTGCAGATCAATCGTCACACCTCAAACATGTGAAAAGCTACCTGGGCAACATTTTGTTTTTCTGCAGAGTTTGTTGCTCTACTAAATGAGTTTTCTGTGTGTGTTCTTGTAAACAGCCTGAGCGCTCAACTGCCTCACAGAGCAGCTTTAAATGTAGGCATCAAGAGGATAATGCTAAAAAAGTTACTGTAGCGGAGCTAACAAAAAAGCTAGCTTAAAGAGCTATTATAAAAAAGCTAACATTCCTGAAGAAATGCAAGTTGTACGCAGCAAAATGTTGTATAGAAGTAGCAAAAGGCTATCTCAAACGCTAACATCGGGTAGCAGTGCGGTAGTTAACAGTAGCAAAGGAGTAGCTGAAGTACCAAAACACAGTTAAATGCTACAAGTGGCAGAGCAATAGAAGTGCAAAGAACAATAAAAGTAGCAAAAGGCTAATTTGAAGCAAATAGTATCAAAAGAGTAGCTAAAATATAAATATACCAGAATGATAGCTAAAAGTAGCATAAGGTTATTTAAATGTTAAATGCATTAAAAGTTCAATAAAAAACATTGCAGAATGAAAGGTAGCAAAAGGCTAGCTGGGCTAATAGAGGCAAAAGTATAGTGAAAAGTAGCATAAACTTTGTTGAAAGCTAAACGTAGCAAAAGAGCAATGTTTTTAAAGAAATTGATAAGATGTCAATGTATTGCTTTAAGGAAATATTTATAAATAAAGTAAAAAACTTTGAAAAAAATTGGACTTGCGACCTGCCCAGGGTGTATCCCGACCCTCGCATTGTAACTGCTGGGTATGTGTACCAGTGACCCCCGTGACCCTGAAAGGAAGAAGTGGGTATAGGTAATGGATGGATGGAAAGTAAAATACTTTAAAAAGTATGAAATTTACAAAAGCCAAAAGTCACAGCATCCATCTCCTGATTAAGCTGAACATTTTCAATTCAGTTCAATTGAAAGCATTTTGAAATGTACAAAAATAAAGAAAACTAAAGGGTTCTTTGTGTTTGTCTTATGTCACGCTGGACGGGATAATTTGTCTCAGACTGATAGGCTGCTTCTCCTTATTTCTCCTAAGGGTGAGCAGAAACACATCAGAAGTCAGTAATCTCAGAGTGAGAAGTTGATTTGCTTCTGATGAAACCAAGAAAGGACTCATGTGAGCAACAAAATCTTTCTCTGGAGGCTGAAGTGTCAGAGTTGATCTGTGGTCGAAAACTGCAATTATTTTGCCCCAAAGCATAAAAAATTCACTTCAAGTGAAAAATAGCTTTAGTATTGAAATTTCCTCCTTTCTGTTTGTTTTTGTTTTTTTTTTTAACTTTATGAGCTGTGGTTCATCCATGTCTTCTGACAGCATAGGGTTTCACACTGAGAGCAACACGCTGAGCCTCATCACGACATGTGGTGGTGTTGGTGTACACCGCCGCTGCTTAAATCAGATCTTAACAGGCCCCTCTGCTCCTCACTCAACTTCTTTTTATTCACTTTCTGGTTCTCTTTGCCCCCACCACTGCCCTTCAATTCATTTACCTTTTATTTAATCAAGTAGTCAAATCTGAAAAGAGAAAAGAAACAAGCATTTTTTTCCGGCACACATCAATTAGTAACAGAAAATAACTAAATCTTCTAAATATTCAAAAACAAAAGAGAGTAAGACAGAAAAAAAAAAACATTTGTACTTTTCTTGGCAGTAATTTGTCAATTCATTGTATTCAGTGACTTCATTTCTTTACTTTTCAGTTTTAATTGTTTTAAGAAGTTTATTTTTTGTAACTGTTAAAAGAAACACTAATTAAAAAATGATTTTGTGTATTTCCTGGAAAACATTCATTTTAAATAAACATAACAGGGATTTACTAAAAGCTGAGTTATTTTTCTGATTCCAGATTTCTGAATGGCTGCCTACTTTCTAGGTCTTATTTGTTTGAATGATGAATAAGTACAAAAAAATGTTTCTGAAGCTCTGAAACATTTTATGTGCTTAAAGTTTAAGAGAAATAACTGTTGTTGTTTACTTTTTCCATTAATAAGACTGATCCACAAAATCTGAAGTTTCACAAACTGTTTCTGGTTCTCCTAAAAGGACAAAGTTGTTTTTGAGTTTTCTTTAATCTAAATCAGTTGTGCCCAATCCTGGTCCTTGAGGACCACTAGCCTGCATGTTTTGGATGTTTCCCTCTCTTCAGTAGGTCTTCAAGTTCTGCAGAATCCTGTTAATCACTCATCTATTCAAATGAGGTGAGTCAAAGCAGAGAAACATCTAAAACATGCAAGATGGTGGCCCTCAAGGAGCAGTACTGGGCAACCTTAATTTGATGGCGTTAAAAACACAAACACATGGGTTCAGTGTGTTTACTTTACCCCTTATGACACATTTCCAGCTCGATTTCTGGAACCCTGAGACCTGTGTTTTATGTTAGCTATTGTTGCTCATTGACTGGTTCACTGACCAGGGTTCCGCGAAATCACTGCACAGACCAGTTCGGCTTTAAGCTCCTTCGGGCCATTCATAAAATCACAGGTCCCGCTCACATGTTCAGTAATGAACCCATCAGCGTGGAACCAGAAGAAGCGTGTATCAGGTCTCAGCTCGGCTGAAGAGAACCGCAACGTATTTATTGAGTGACGGGCGTCTGCCTCGTATCAAACAAAATAAACTTACTTTAATGATCCTGTGGTTTAGTACTTTTTAAACTTACTACAAAGTTGCTGTCGCTCGAGCTGTCTCAATCGTATCAAACACACACACAGTTTGTTTTTATATCCCCTTGAGGACCATGCATTTAACTTTTTTATGTTTATCCAAAATGTAAACATGTTAAATGTTTGACATTATTTCTTTTCCTTTTATAAAGTGGCATCTTGTCTCGTTTTCATTCTCCAGATGTGATCCACACCGTCGGGCCGATAGCTCAGGGAGGAGTTTGGGAGACAGAGAAGAACGCGCTCAGGTCATGCTACAGAAACAGCCTGCAAGCCGCCACCGACAACGCCGCTCGCTCTGTGGTAAGAACAGACGAACAAGATGAACGATCAGTTTTGTAATAGAGAAAATGACAAAGAAAAGTAGCGCATTGAAGACTGTGATCACAAAAAGAAAAAGAGCGAGTGTGACCAGATTCTATAGCTACAAAAAAATAATATTAATAAAAACTCAGCTAAAGAGAAAAAGATTGATCACATGTGGACTTTTCTAAGAAAACTGCATTCAGGCTGAGATCGATGGAGGAAGAGAAAAAGGGGACGGAGTGTTGAACTGAGGGTAGGACATGTAAAAACACATCAGCCTGCAGGTTTCAGAAAGAAACACCACAGAAATACAGATAAAACAGAAACAAACAGGTTGACAGATGATTGGTGGAAGTGACTTCAGTTCGTCTCTGGTGTCGACGACATCATGTTTCTTAAACAGCTGTCGAACAGAGCAGTCACTTCTGCAGATCCTCTAGAGGGGTGTGTTTATCTTCGGTGTTGAGGGACTGCTGAGTCACATCTGCCAGCAGTCAGGTTAAGTGACGTGAGCGGGACAGAGGGCGAGCGTCCTGACATCTGCCGGGGCTGCCAGATCTGACAGCAGGCCGGAAATCTGCCAGGATTCAGGTTTTCTGGCAGCTTGGTTCTCATCACAACCTGTGGGTCCTGCAGGGTTCTGCTAAACAGGAATCTAATATAATACACGGTGTGAGTCAAAAGTCTCAGGACAACCGTTTATTTCAGAAAGAAAGGGGAAAATGACAAATCTGAATATTCCAGTAAATTATGAGTGAGGCTGTGTCCAGAACTTGGCCACCATCTTGGATCAAGATCAAAGGGTGACCTGTGACTTTTGACTCACCCTGTATATAACTGTATTGACTCAAAGCTTTAGTCATTAAGTTAAGAATTATGAGTACAACTGTAACTACAATTTAAACCTAATTATTAAATATTAAAAGCTGGTTTTGCCTCTGATTTATGTAATATTTACACAGTGTAAAATAATATTACATATTTAACTATTTTTATGTTTGTATTAGACAAACCTGACCTGTTGAGAAGATGGTTAGCCAATATCATTAAAGACAAGTTTCATTCTAAAGTATCATTGGTTATGCAGAGAACATTTTGTTTGCAAGTGTTGACAGGTAAATATTTATTAATATTATTTATGACAGGTAAGAAATAATATATTTTATTACTAGGTGAACTGATAATTATTCAACTACATCAAAAGTCTAACTTGTTGACTCACTTAAGGTCTGGTTTAGGTCATTGTTACTTATAAATAATATAATTTTCTTGTATATCATCTGCTGTTTTATGTAACTGTTGAATGAAATAAACATAATTAACATTTACATACACTTATTGTAAAAAGATTACAGATATTTAGTCATAGATATCCAGTTGGGCTTGTTAATTTATTTATTTATTTTTTTGTCGTCTGTGATCCGACGCCTTGTTTGGTCACCATGTTTGTCACAGATGCTAACAGTGGACGGGATAGACAGAGCTCACTCTAGTGTTATTTAAGTTTATGGTCACAGCTAAATGTGGCGCTGCTTTTTCATGTCAATAACTTACTCTAAACTACTAGTGAGGTGCAGTGTATGTGGTAGTAGCTGAGAGTCATCTTTCGCTCAAACTCCAAGTGTTGACACATCAGGTGAGACGTGACTCTCATGAAATATTGGTGGACGATAGGCATCCCTGTTTTTTGTTTTGTTTTTTTATCTTACCAATTCTGGTGTCTGTGCATCATTACTTCCTGTTTACCTGAGTCACTTTGATGATGCTCAAAGTATTTCCTCCAGATGTCAGTTCATCCGTACGGTTAACTCATCAGAGCAGGATTTTAATTATCTGCAGCTCTTAGTCACCACTCTTAGTTTTTTGATCAGACACACTCATGGTATCTTATTGAACTGATAATATGAGCCACTTGTTTCCGGTTGTTGCTGTGTTCAAATGAAAAGTGATCAGATTTAAATGTAGGGATTTAAAGGAGCTGAATGAGGACAGAGGAAAATCTGGAACTAGAAAGGTTGTAAAATCTGAATGTGACTCGTTATGAATCATTTGAGTCGGGTAAATAAAGACCTCAATGACTTCACTGTGAGAAGCGTGTAAATTAATCTGCATGTGAATCTACAGTAGATTACATAACAGAGATTAGAAGTTGGAACTTCACAGTCTCCAGTTCTGAACTGAGAAAGATGGGAGTCAAATTTTCAACTACAGAATCAAAGTCCAGTTGTTTTGTTTCTTTGCTTTTTTTGGTTTTATTGAAAACAGCTTCACTAGCTTTTTGTTCCACATCATCGTTAGTTTACCACTGCTGTGAAAAGTGCTTCAAAACAGTCTTTAGCATTTATATTTCAGACATTTCCTTAAGAAAAACACTTTATGTCAGTTGCATATTAACTGTTCATCTTTAATTACCATATTTAATAAGATTAACACTGAAAAGTACATCATGACATATAAATATTTTATTTTGTTTCTGTTTCAAAGTTTATCCAGGGAATGTGTCTTGTTAGAGTTGAATCATATTATGGTTGAAGCGCTCCTCTCTGCTGTCTGCCTGGCGTATCGCTCACGTGCAAAGAAGGGAGTTTTCGCAGCTATTTGAATAAAAACAGTTTTCCTTTTCAGCTGCAGAGCAGCCAGAACTTTAGGCAAACTAAAGCAAATTAATATAGCAGAGAAACTGGAATTTATTTTGTAAACAATAAATTGCTGAAGTCAGTACCTGTTCTCTTTGTGAATTATTTTTTTTTCCACTACAGGATCCGTAGAATAATCACACATTTTTCTACCAATACACTATAGCTGCCTATTGCTCCCACTTGTTGGTGTCTGAGTCTGTAAGAGTAGAGTTAAGTGTAAAGAAGCTGCTTATTGACTCAATGATTCATTCCTTTCAAAGTTTTAAGACTTTAGTTATAAAACAGACTCTTATTTTGTGTATAAGTCTCCTCATTAGAGATACATGTACTAGTGTTTAAAGGGGTAATATTATGTTTCTCAGGCATATATTTAAATTCTATACCAAAATTAAGTATGTCACCTTCAGTTGTTATTAAAATGCTGTTTGTATGTTTAAATAGAAAATAAACTTGACTTCTCATGTTTCTAAAAACCTTGAAATTGGTCTCTGTCTCTTTAAGAACCTCCTTCCGCTTCTGTCTCGCCCATGTCAGCGTCATTACATCCACTTCTCTCTACAGAGCTCTGCTGTTTACAGCCTGGAGCATCTAGCAGACTTTGTTGTAATGATAATAAAAAAAGAAGCAACATTATACAATATTGATTTTGGAAAATTGCATCTCCGGATACATGTGAACCTTATTGTCAGACCAGAAAGTACGTTTTCTGAAGAACCGGAGCGATTACAGAGAGGACGTTTCAACTTGTACTGATCGTAATATAATTTACAAATGCTAACCGTAGATCACACATAGACCAAACAATGATGTGAACAAACTGAGAAGTAGTTATTATTGGAGCTCAGCAGACACGGTTTATCTTGGTGTTCATTTGCTTTGTTACTGCCAAGAGCCTGCAGGAGTCGTGGGG
>JARVJO010000269.1:11111983-11126268 GCA_031762555.1 Cynodonichthys magdalenae
TGAATGAGTCAAAGTAAGACTCTGGACATGTTTTTGATGAGAGGATAACATTATAACATGATATAAAACTCAAAAAAAGTTGAATTTACATGATATCGCCTCTTTAATAAAACTGTGTTCTTTTGTGATTTGAACACGATTAATTGTTTTTTGTCGTCCATCTTTCTGCAGGCCTTTCCCTGCATCTCCACTGGGATTTACGGTCAGTTTGTCCTTTTATTTTTAACGCTGGTTTGTGTGGTTGTTGTTTTGAATGTTTGGATCTTCATCACACGCTTGTTTCCAGAATCGATGTTTAACCGGAGAGCCGAGCCCCCGTCACATTCCGACTCCTCCAACCCGCAGGAGGTTCGCAGATTAACGCCTCGGATTACGAACGGCAGATTAAGATAGATTAGTTTAGAGATTGTGTCAGATTGACTGTAATCCCCTTCACGCTGGCAGAAGAGAGCGTTAAGGATAGTGCTTAAACGCACCCTGGAGGGGTTCTGGTGTGAGGTCTGGTTGACACCTCTCTGCTGCAGATACAAAAACTCCAAAGTCCTCATCAGACTTTTTTTTCCTGAGTTGAGCCTGTTTTTCTTCATCACTTTCTGTCTTTGTTGGAGTTTTCTAGGTCAGGGTGTTTGCGGCATAATAAAAGCATCTGTAATTTTAGCAAATAAAAGCAGCCTTTGTGTTTTCTGAAAAGCACGATGGAGAAAGAAGGTGAATCTTATCTCAAAATAAAAGTCGTCTACAGAAATTCAATGTTTGGATCTTGCATCACACAAAATGTAGCTATTATTTTAAATATATATATTGTTTGTTTAGTCTCTACCCACAAAATAAGGTCTAACCACAGACTTGCTGCTTTGGGGAAAGTTTTTTTTTCTTTCTTTTACTTAAAAAACAGAATTTATCTCAAATCTGTGTAGGCAGGACTGCTATGGTCAAAATTTAAAGATAGTTGCTGCTCAAAGTTTGCACTAAACAACTTAGAGGTTTAGTTTTCTGCACATGCATATTTTGCCTTTTTTGTTTTATTGAAAGCAAAGTTTATAATTATAGAACTTTAATGAGACCATAAGACCATAAACTAATAACTTTAAGGTTCCTCTATTCACTGCCGGGTCTAGGAGGCAGCAGACCTCCGTCTTCAGCTGGAGGACCCTGAAGCACACCCAGACAAGAAAGGACATATTTATGCGTGTTCAATCCAAAAATTTAACTCCAAAAAATTATCCATAAAATTGGGGGGAGTGTATTGGAGTAAATTTTGATACATTGTTTGTTAATGTACTGCCACAATAAGTTTCAATGTTTTCTTGTTAATTACTGAAATTTTGTGTTAAGGTGAATAATAAAAATTATTTAACAATTTTCCCTTCCGTCGAAAAAACTGCTCATAGCTAATTATATAAACAATAACAGTTGTTATTCACGCAATGAGGCGTTTAAAGAAAGGGTTGTGTTGTTGAATGAGTGAGGAAAAACATTTTTTTAGATACAGTATATAAAAACCACAGAGATGGATAGAAGACGTGGACGTCAGCTGCATGTTTGTGTGCTCAGCTGGACTAGACGAGCTGCTCCTCGAAGTCGTCCATCTTGCTAATTTACCAACCAGCTTCTGTGAAATGTCATGAAGAAGCTCACGTTGCTCCTCCCCATAAACGAACACGGTATACATGAGGATTACATTTGTTATGCTTTTTAAAACTCAAATAAAAACAGTCATTCCTTTCAATGCAGAGGAGCAGCAGCTTTACTTCGAGCTCCTCCCCCGTCTCTAAGGCTGAGTCCGACCACCCTACGAAGGAAGATTAGTTCAGCCACTTGTATCCAGAATCACGTTCTTTAGCTCATTATCCAAACCTCAGAACCACAGGTGAGGGTTGGAACCAGGAACCAACCAGGAAATCGAGAGCTTTGCCTTTAGACTCAGCTTTCTTCACCATGACTGACCGAAGCAACGCCCTCATTACTGAGGGTAATCAGTCGATCCATCTCTACCTCCATCCAACCATCACTCGTTGTGGTCCGCACCTCAGCCTACCTAACAATGAAAAGTAGTTTCCATTATAATGTTAGAGATCAGAGGTACAGGCTGTACAGAAATTAAAGTTGTTCTAAAAAACTGCATTTGACTCATCTGTAGTGTTAACTTAGCTGAACCTTTTATCTGACACGTGGAATAATTACTGGATAATCTCAGTTTGTGCTGCTCTCGGCCCAATGATGAATTAGCTTTCTCTTCCCCCCCCAGCAGCAAAAGCTCTCAGCTGCTCTCTGCCTCTAGTCGCGCTCTGCCTGTCTGCTCTTTACCAACAAGTGAGTTATGTCTGCATCTCGCTGGGTTTGGTGAGTCGAGATGAGACGAAGTGAGAAAACTGAGAGCAGAGTGTTACAGAAATAAATAAAAAACACATACCTGTCTGGAACAAAAAGAACAGACAGGAACCCGACGCAGATCTGCCGCTGCACCTGTTCTCACAAACAGTGTGTACATTGTTTTTGATATTGTGTGTTTGTGTTTAGGATATCCACCCGAACAGGCGGTGCACGAGGCACTGGCGGCCGTGAGGGAGTTTCTTGATGTGCATCATGACAAGGTGAGTGAGTGTGTGTATGTGGGTTTGCCTGCGTGATTGGCAAATTTTCCCTGCTACTTCCTCCAGGTATTATTTCTTTCACAGCTGTTGTTTTTTTTTTGTTTTGTTTTTTTTTTGTTTTTTTAGTTTTGAGAGAAGGTGCATGGAGAAAGCACACAATGACACACACACATACATTTAAGCACACACTCCCAAGTTCTGTCTCTCATCCTCACGGCCAAGTCTGCGCTTTAATTGGCTCCTTGCGGGACTAAAATCCCACTAACACACACAAAAACACACACACAGACACACGTGCGCACACAGCTTTCTCCCAGGAGAAACAACAAGAAAAGACGAGATGATGGAATAGATGACTTGGAGGTAGGAACGGGCGGGGTGGTGTTGGGGAACAGATTAAAAACTTTCCAATCAGTGGTTTTGCATCCTTTAAACACTCCTCCCTGCTTCCTTCACTTCATGGGTCTCCCCTCCTCTCCCTGTGTCTCCTCTCAGAGGGTGTTGTCGATGTTATTGTTAGAGTCCGCGTCTCCAGAGGCTCTGTAGCAATACCAGTCAACTGATGCCGTCAGCCTCTGCAAACAAAACAAATCAACGTAAAACACACACGTCTCGCCACTAAAAAAAAAAGCCTGTTGGACATGAAGCCAGAAGAACAAGTCAACAAAACACCAACTAGTCTTGTGTTTTTAGTTTTTTTCAAAATAAAATTGTGAAAAGAGAACAACAGTGCTGTTTTTTTTGTGTTGTTTTTTTAAATTGAACTAATTAAAAATCCACAGTGTTTGATTTTTGCTTCATCTATCTACATCCAAATTAAAATATGCTGTTGTTGTAATATGTAGCAATACCAGAAATGACTGAAGTCACCAAAAAAGTAGAGTTTATAGTGGCTGGAAAACGTCTTAAAAACAGAAACCGTTCCTAAAAGTATTGGCAATGGCTGAACTCAGTCTCTATTCTGCAGAAATATTAAAGCAAATTTGTTCACAGTAAGATCATCAGAGATGTGTAGACTCCCTCTAAATAAAACAAACATATCCATGGTGAGAACTGAAAACGTATTGCGCAGAGAGTTCTGGCCATGAATTTCGGTTTCACCAGACAGTAACATTTGGTGCGCTAAAAATACAAAACTAGTCTTTACTTTACCATTGAAGTGAACATAAATTAGCCTTTTTTAGTTTTACTAATGTCCAATTTAGTTTTAAAACAAAAAAGTAAAAAAAATAACTAAATCAGATTATTTGATTTTTCTCATTTAATTTTGAAACAGAAAAACTACATACATACATACATACATACATACATACATGGATTAGAAAGCCTACATTTGTTTTTGTTTTTTTTCTTTTTCATTTTAACGGTTAAAGCAAAAACAAGCTTTATATTTTGTTTGTGCACCATTTGGCACCTTCTGGCAGAATAAGAAATCATGGCCTGAACTCCCGGCTCATTGTTTTCACTTCTCACCGTGGATATGTTTGTCTTCAGAGGGAGTCGACACAACTCAGAGCTAATGATCTCACAGTGAACAACATTGCTTTAATATTCAAGTTACGCAGAATAGGGTTTGAGTGCAGTTATTGTTAATATCTTTAGGAATGATTTACGGATTAAAGCAACCTTCCAGCCACAATAAACTTTTCTTCTTTGGCGACTTCTGTCATTTCTGGTATCACTACATATTAAAACATTTTTTTTTTTTGGATAGCTGGAGCAAAAATCCATAACTGCAGATTTTTATTCAGTTCATTTTTACATTTGGTTTTTAAAAACAGAAAAACAACACTGTTGAGTTTTCTCTTTTTATTTTGAAATGAAAAACCACTGAACAAACCGTACGCAGACTTACAAGGATTGTAAATAATTGATATTTTGAGTCTTTTTGCACTCTTATAAACTGCTCACACGAGCAAATTATATTTTCTTCTTTAATTACCCCCCCATCTCTCTCTCCTCTGTTTCTGATGTTTTACAGTGTGTTTGGTTGAGTTCTGCTCCAGCTTGCAAAGCTGCAATGTAGAAAAAAAACCAATGTGAAAATTACAGACACAGTAAGACACAGAATGGACTCGAGACAAAGGGTGGCAGCGTGCCAGCACTCCACTTCAAACGCAATAAAAAATATGAATCATTTATTTGTTGGCAAAATGGTGTTAGGAAAGCAAAAAAAAAAACCCAAGGCAGCTCGTGTGTTTTATCGTTATTAAATGTCCTAAATTAGTTTCAGTTGACCAGGAGGAAGACGTCCACTTTGCAGCTGCTCTGCGGCGTCAGTTCAGCAGTTTTCAGCAACAGATGGGGTTGAATAATCCCAAAGCCCTGCTGTCTACCATCACTGTTTTAGTTGACACCTTGGTGGCAGCACGGTGGGTTAGTGGTTAGTGCTGAGGCCTCACAGCAAAATGAGGTTCTGGGTTCAAACCTTGGATTGTGTTTGCGTGGATTTTTTTTTCTCCACAGTCAACAAACAAGCGTGTTTTGGCTGCATTTACACCCAGACCAGCCTTAAAATAGAGATCTGTGACGTCACTGAGATCTGACAGGTTAAATAAAGAGATAAATAAAAATAGTATGAGAGCTGGAAGACGTCCGTACTTCACTAAATCCCACAAAAAACAAAAAGTGTAGTGAGTTAGGAGTTTCACTAAACAGTAAAAGCTGCTTTATATTCTTCAAAATGTTACGTCTGTCCTCATTGATGTGGTTGTGTAAGGTTGTCCTGACATCACTTTTTCTCAAACCAAGTACAAGTAAATGTACTTATGTTTGTGTACTCGCTGATACCAAGTACTTGCTGAGTTAGAACTTAAATATTACACAACTTTAAAAACACATTTCTTTTAGTTAGAATAAGGTGGCTTAAATCCAGCAGGATACTGTGGAAACATTTTTAAATAAATAAAAATAATAAATGTGATTTTCTTTCAACTTGTATAAATATCTTAAACATGGAACTGAAAATGTTTACTTGAATTGTAAACTGTATCAATACCAGTATCTAGTATTTGGATCGGTCTCAAGTATCGGGGCATTTTGTACGAATACGAGTTCTTGTAAAAATGCTTGTACCAGTATACCCGTACTGGGACGAGTATGTGCCACGTATTATGTGATTGTTGTGAGTGTGTTTATGCAGAGAAGCGAGTCAACTGGATGATTTTTTTACAACTTTTTCCAGCAAAATTTACAAAAACAGTGAAAGAACTCGTGGAAGAAGCTTGCACAGTTTTTGTTAATGGAAGAGAGGACACATAAACACATGGTGTCTCTCCAAGGCCGAGCTGTCCAAAACTTGAATGAATGATACTTTATCGGTCCCATGAAGGGAAATTACAGTTCGGAACAACCCGTTCAAGAGATATAGACAAAAACACAACAGACTGGGAGAACAGGTGCCCCAGGTCCAGCAGCCATGCAAGGTGCTACCTTTAAAAGAAAAATAATAATAATAAATTAACCTCCACCTTCACATTGAGGGAGTTCTCACTACAGTTTCTCTTTGAGTATAAAATGTACAAATTATAAAACATCTTACAACCACATCAGCAAGAACAGATGTCTTACGTTTTAGGAATAATATAGCAGCCTCAAGACATGAACACCTTAAAATGAACCCAAAACGTGGAAAAATGTGAAACAATCCAGTTATTCACATTTTATGGCAGATCAACTATCCTTCTGCCCTTAGGTCAAAATGACCCACAAGGTCTCAGTTTTAAGACCGAACCCTCCTGGGTCATTATGACCTAAGGGCAGAAGAATGAAATACATGTAGTTTTAGGAAACTGGTTCTCATTTTGAACGTTCAGCGCTTGTTTCAACTCCTCTTTTCCACAGGGTTTGTGTTCAGAGATCAATTCACAGCTTCACACAACTACAAACATAAATCTGAACACAAATTACACTCAATAAACCTTTAAAGTTTGTTATTGCCCTATAATAAAGCCCGGCCTGAGAGCTCACACCGGCACAAAAAGGCAGAGAAAGGGCTTAGTAGGCAACTTTATTCTGAAATACCTATACTTTCTTCATCTGCAGGAACCTCCTGAGACTCTGACCCGTTCACTGAATTAGATATTTTTAAACCTGGGTGATTCTGAGTTCGTGGTGACATCAGAAACTCACATTTATGCTCCTGGGCACAGAAAAAGTGGTGTTTTTCATATTATTTTAAAGTGTGCTGATGAGGGAGAAAAGATGAGGCGGATTTTGGTCTGCATCCCTACATTATTTTCTTTTTTTAAAGTGTGACAAGTTTTAGTTTTTATCTTTATTCCTTCTGTTTTCTGTTGGGACTCAGAGAAAAGAGTTTTCCTTTTCTTCTGCAGTGAGACTGCGAGGAACAGAAGTGGTTTCTCCAAAATGGAAGCTTCTTATCCTGGTTTCCTGGACTAAACTTTTTGTTTTATGTGCTGAACGATCAACACAAAATGAGTTTTACAGAATCTGCATCACAGACTCTGAGCACTGACAGGTTGAGCAAACCTTTGACCTGCATTCCTTTAAGAAATGTTAGCTTCATTTTTTTATAACCACTAACTTCAAACACTGTTAGATAATGGATAACTCATTGTTAGAAGGAATTCTCTCTATTTCCTAAGCAGGGAATCAATAGTAAATTAATTTTAGAAAATGTAATCATACTTTATCAATTCCCAAATGGAAAATATATTTTTGCTGTTAAAATAGTTTGAGGAAAAATTCAATTTTTGAATAAAAATCTAATAAAAACTGATTGTTGATTATATGGAGTCATTATGTAAGAATGTTGTGTTTAGCAGTTTGTTTCAGTTTGAAGCTCTGCCTCTGTTTCCTCACTCCTCTGCTGGTTTCATCTGATATGAGTGGATTTATTCCTGCAGCCATGGCTCACTCAGACTCGTATTACTGCTGCGTTCTCTCCAGTTTCACTTGTTTGGGTTTTTATATTTTCTCTACTCTGACTGAGAAAAGAATGAGAAAGATTTTTCGGTTTTAAACTTTCTTCACCTTTCTATTTCACTGCTTCATATTGTCTTAAGTTCTCATGTCAACTTTTCTGCACTTTTCTGCACTTTGGGAGTCTTATTTTAGTTTTCAAAGCTCAGTCATCTACTCCTACATGTTAAAACCTCCCTGTTTGCATGGTTACTGAGAAAAACTGTTTTAAAAAAAGCTGGAAATGTTACTTTTATAGTCGAGGAAGAGAATGATCAGGTGCCCTTATTAAACGTTAACTATTTCAGCATGACGTTTAGAGTTTTATGATAATTAGACAAAATATGAAATGACTGAAATCTTAAAATAAAAACTCAGTGAACTCTGTAAAAAAGTATCTTCAGCTACTGTTGAAACTAATTGCAAACACAGTAAATGACAACATTGAAGAACATTTGTGTCATTTATATTTGTGAGCAGGACTACAGATGTAGCCAATAGTTCTTACATGTAGATAAACATCAGCGTACGCCAACATCTAATGACTTCAACAAAGAGAATAAACATCAGAAAAATAAGAACCAGACAAGAATCAAACCTTATTATTTAAGTTTTGGTAAAAAATGTTTTCTGGTGCCTCCATTTTGTTGGGTGAAGTGATTTCAGCTTAACTTTAAACTGAATGACCTTCCAGCTACTTTTAGAGCTTTTCTCACTAGATCTTTGGTGTCCAACCCTGGTCCTCGAGAGCCACTATTGTTTCTCTGTTTTTAGCAGTCTTTGTTCCACCGGTGGGCAAAACAGTTTGGTTTTTGCGGCTGTGTCTGAGTGGTTAGGGGAGTCGTTCTGCAACCGGAAGGTTGATGGTTCGATCCTCCATTTCAGCCATTTCAGTCATTGTGTCCTTGGGCAAGACACTTCACCCGCCTTGCCTACTGATGGTGGTCAGAGGGTCCGGTGTTGCCGGTGCATGGCAGCCTTGCCTCTGTCAGTGAGCCCCAGGGCAGCTGAGGCTACAATGTAGCTTATCACCATCAATTTGAATGTATGTATGACTGGGTGAATGAGTGTAACTAAAAAATGCTTTGGGGGTCCGTGTGGGCTTGATAAAGCCCTATATTATTTCAGATCATTTACCATTTAAACGTTTTCAGACATTTCCACATGCTACTGTTTTCTTCAAAACCAGGGAGTCAGATGACTTCTTCTGGTTCTTACCTTTAACATGACACATTAGATAAAATAAAACATGTCAAAAAGTAGGAATTTTAGGCCAACTGCTAAGGGGCTAATGCTCCTGATTTGAATAAAGTGACTAACAGGCTTCTGCAGAACATGAAGACCTGCCAAACAGCAAGGAAACAACTAAAACTTGCAGGAACATGGTCCTCGAGGACCAGGATTGGACATCCCTGCACTCTATTCTCCAGAGAACTAATGGTGTTTCTTCACTCTGATTCATGTTTTCTCTAACATCATCTCAGTTTTACACTGATTTACTATTTAATGTTAACATGTTCCTACTTTACTCAGACTTTCATGTTGTTCCTATTTCTTAGTCGCTTTGAATTAAAGCTTCTGCTAAATGTAAATCCATGTAATGTCTTGAACAGTTTGTGATCCCTGAAGCAGACTTGATGCACATTCTGTAATACTGGACTAAGATTTGTTTCTCTCTTCCACACACAAACATAAAGGGTGTAAAATCTGGCAGTTCACTCTCTAGTTCTCATCATTAGCCTTTTTGTTTTAATATTTAAACTTTGTGCGACATGTTTCCATTAAATTCACTGCATGTTATTGTTCGCTGCAGCGTCTTCAGGCTCTGTGTTGTCTTATCAAAATTAGTTCTGACTGGTTTCGTTCCCTACTGCCAGTGAAGACAGACACCCGAATGTGGAGGTTAGATTTTCAAACCTTAGCCCAGGGGATGTAGTTACCACATATTTCCGTATCCTAGTCACCATGCAAATCTTGGTGAAGGATGGTTATTGTGTAGCGAGCCTGGACTAAAAAACTCAAGGCTGCAGGCTACCCAGGTGCTGAAAAATTCAGTCTCTGCATGCAGGGAGACTTAAACTCCCACATCAGGCAGGAAGTAATTGAAACAGCTTGGCTATAAATTGCAATGCCTCGCCTGAAACAGAAAAGTCATAACGGTTGTGCAAATATTAAGGTAGTAATAGTGTTTGTCAGTCTACAGTCAAGATTTCATACCTGGAAGGGTTTCTTCACTGCAGCTACTGTAGCTTTAATCATTAAGATCTATAGCTGTGCTGGAAACTGTATATTATTTTAGAGCTGAGCACTATTTTAATTAAAAGTCTAGCATTCCTTGAAGTAACGCATATTGCCCACCCTCTTCATGTCAGAGTTTTAATATGTGATGTATTAATGCTCCATGTATGTGTTGTTAATGACTCAGCATTCACCACATCAAGCTTGAACTCATTATTTGTAAATTTGACAAACTTATACCCAGATTTGTGCTGTCTAAAGTCACTTAGCTGTGGTGGCCGTCTTGGATGTGAACATCTACCTGGTGGTTCATGAGGTATTTTACTAACAGACAGGGAGGGATGACTAGCAGATCTTATGCGATTAGTTAGCGCTCAGAGTATCTGTTGGGTGTGATTTTCTGCTGCTTTCACAATAAACTTTAGCTCAATATCTGTATATTTGACCGAGTTGTAGTTAAATTTAATCCACTAATACATGAGATTTTGCTAATAGGACACACAAACATAGACATGGGCAAAAACCTCGTTCTCCTTTAGAATTTGATGGCAGGAAATAAATAGACTATTATACAACTTATATTTGCAATATTTAACTGTAGTAACACAGTGGTGGTGAGCACAGCTAGCCAAAAAGTTAGCTTTGCTAACTTATAATTCACTGACTAAAAATATATTGTTTAAAAAACTTATGTGAAGCTAACACTAACAGCTAAGACTGTCACTGTCTGCGTCACACGTCTGTCTCTTCCAGCTGAAGACTGGTGGGACTGACAACAAACCTGTTTGTCAGTTAGCTGTTAGCAGACTTAAAGTTGGCTAAAGCTAAGAGTTTGTGCAAAGCTAATCTGCTAAACAAAAATGCATTTTTTGTTTTGTTTAATTAGCTGTTGGCTAATTATCAGAACCATGGCCACCACTGAGAATCACAGTGGCATGTTTACCTTTTATCAAGCAGCCCAGAGCTGAACTGAAAGTGTAGCATGAAAATGATTGACAGCTGTGACAGAAACAGGAAGCACAAGAACCCTTTGTCATAAAATAACCGCATTCTGTGAGTGTTTTAATGTCATCTGAAAAAGGAAAGCTATTCTCTACCACACACACACACACACACACAGTCATCTCTGCACAGTTCCTGCTCAGAGTCTCCAGCATGCAGAGTAATAAACGTCCCGGTCGTGGCACGCTCATAATGGGACTCTAATAGTGGAGTAATGGACTGATGCATTAGCTGCATTCTCCTCATTTTGCTTAGTGTCACACACATTGTTTCCACCTGCAGCTGATGATTTACTGCATATGCTAGTAATAAAGGTCATTTGTGTGTGTGTTAATGCTTGTGTGTGTGTGTGTGTGTGTGTCAGCTGGACAGAGTCATCTTCTGTGTGTTCTTGCCGACGGATAAGGAGCTGTATCTGCAGAACCTCCCGCTCTACTTCCCGGCTGGTGAGTTGTCTTTCTCACGAACACACACACGCGCACACTCGTCTTTATGCAGTGATAACAGCTTGCCTCAGTCAAATTAAGCTCCATGCACATACACACACACACACCGCTGGTGTGACAAATAAGCTTCATCATTCACTGTGTGTTTGCACATCCAGCACGTTCACACATGCAGGAGGCCAGTAAACACACAACTGTGTAAATGTGGCCCTGTTTAAACCTGTTTAATTACATTAAATAAACATACACTTTACTCTGCATCTGCTAACAGAGCCCTGAAACACATTAACACACACTGCAGCTCATTTAAAACCTAAATACAGATAAGACTGTGGTCATATATAGAAAACAGCCCGGCCTTTACCAATGATAACGGTCTAATTAGTCCCTTTAGTTATTTCACTGATTCATAACTGTCTCTGTGACTGGCTGTGGTTAGTGGAGACTGTTTAATGAAAATATGAGTATTAGATTACATAAAAACAAGCATACGGTTTGGTCGTATATGAGAAAATGTGTGCTGAAGCAATATTTTGTTAAAAAATAACAGCTTTCATTCCGTAGAAAACTATGCTTATTGTAGTCTCACTGCGTCTCCTCAGCCTAAACTTTTACTCCTCTTTTTTTTTTTTCAAATGCAAACCTTCACCTCTCTGAGCTCTCTTCCACCTGTTCCCTGTTCTCATCATGAATTACATCTTTTTCAGTGTCGTTCATAAAGAAAATAATTATAACTGAATGTAAGATAGGTCATTTAAATAACAGGGTTGTTTTAATCAGCATTTAAATGACCTAAAATGGGAAAATGGTTAAACGCACACACAGCACTGTGACTACAACTCTAGTTGTATTTACATGTTACTGTGCTGCACAGGAGCTTTATAAGAATTATTTTTTGCTTCCGATGAGCCAGACATTCTTTTAAAGTTATTTCCATCAGTAGTTCTTATAGTTTCTTGAAACTTATTCAGTTTTTTTCTTAAGATTTTGGCTGCTTTTTCACTCAATTTCCAAATAGTCATTGTTTCTAACCATGACAGTGTGATTAAAAAAGTAGACAAGTCAGCTTCAAAACCATCATCGCATGAACTTCTTCCTTTGACTGTTCCCTCTTCAGGGGTCGCCACAACGAGTCATCCTCCTCCATCTCACTCCGTCTTCCTCCATGCCCTCTGGCTTCATCCATATATCTCCTCTTTGTCTTGTTCCTGACAGCTGCATCTCTAACATCCTTCTATCAATGTGCACACTGTCCTTGTGTGATACCTCTCATCAACAGATGAACAATGTCTAAAAGTCTGTATTGTAAGAAAAATGAAATGATTTAGCAAAGAGCTGACACAGGACCTGAGAGCAGCATCTTTCTGCAGGTAACAGGTTTTTAAAAATCACTTTGTTGGTGCTGAAATTCCTTTAGACGTGTAAGACTGTACTATCTTTGGCATTTTTTATGAATCCAGCAAAAACACACAGTGAATAATAAAACTAGTAAAACAAAATAAAATAGAACAATAAAATTACACCAATAAAAACAACAGTAAGAGGTGTAAAAGGCTCAATTTTAAGCCCTGTTAAAACATATCTGATCCCCTCAAACACTTCTAAAGTAGACTTGTTTAAAAAGAAAATACTTTTTTCTAAAGGCAACCAATGATAACGGACTAATTTTGTCAAAATGTCTATGTTCACTCGAATTTCAAATTTCTTCTTTTTTGTCAGTTCAATGTTTTTATGTTGGAGTTGATAAACGCTCATCTAAAAAATGGTCAGAAACATGGCTAAAAACGGGTGAAAAAGCAGCCAGTCTCCAAGAAAAAACACTCAACGACCTTCAGAGCTTAAAAACATAACTAGTTTGTTCCACAAAAACAAAGAAAGTTTGGCTTCTTAGAAGTTTATTGTGAACTTTTCATTTTATGCTCATTTATTATTTTTTGCACTTTTTTCATAGCTTGACCTGTGACAGCAGCGTGGTGTTCAGGTAACCAGCATGGTGTGTCTTCAAGAACAAGTGCATTTATTAACAAATATTTAAAACTGGGCCTCTGAAACTGAGTAAAATAAACAGATTTCCCACTTAGAGTAAGAAATGAGAGACGTTAAAATAAAAGTGCGTGCTGTCACTGCAGATGAATCTGTTTGGTTAAATGAAGTTTAGTAAATAAGTTAAATTTGATGTGATTTCATGTTGGCTCGCGCCGTGACACGACGACTTCTCCCATTTGTTTTGATTACGCCTCTGATTTATAGGGTTACATTGCCAAACAGCGTGGCTCCGGAGCATGATCGCTCATTCACTCAATTATTCAAATTAAGCGTTGGTATTACAACTGCAGTCTCAACCCCTGATGTGACGCTTTTACCGCTGTCATAAATCAAGCTCACCTCCTGCCTCCGAAAAAACATTTGGACGACGAGGTCTTCACGCTCTTTTTGTCTTTTCTGCTTTGATTAGTTTTAATCCAACATGATAATTACAACAAACAATCATAATCGCAGTAATTATTTTTCAATTTGAGGATTATTTAAAGTTATCTCTTTGGAAATGTTCACTGGATAAACTAAAACAGCCTGAGGGGAAAGAAAAGCTGCACGAACTTTATGAGACATGATGAGAGAACAGAACTTTGCACAATAAACTGTTATTTATGATTAGCTTGTTTTTACAATCATTAAAAACCAAAGACAAAATGTGATAAATGACAGCAACTAAAGCTACCTGAACCTGAAGGATCACATCTTCAGTCAGCCAATAACTGATCAAATAAATAAAGGAAATAACAGCTGAATATATTTTTAGCTGCAGATACAAAACAAGTAGCAGCTGAGAGTGAAATTATTACTGTTAATTTGATGTTTTGTTTATGTTTATCTTCTATTCCTCAACTTGTAATGTTTATCATTATTTTTCACTAATGTTTTTACATTTTGGTGGTTTATCGAATCTCTATTTTTAGTAAGTGAAACTAACTGGTTAGCTGTGCCCATTATGTTAATCAGTTTCAGTCCATATACACTCACCGGCCACTTTATTAGGTACACCATGCTAGTAACGGGTTGGACCCCCTTTTGCCTTCAGAAC
>JARVJO010000269.1:11143070-11162060 GCA_031762555.1 Cynodonichthys magdalenae
TAAATGGATTTTACTCGTTGTTTACATCCCCTAATGTCAAAAAAATAACTTCTGATCACTGGCATGTTGACTTTTATTATTACTATATATGACAACAGCTGTCATAATATGTGACCCTGTACTAATTTAATACCAGTGTCCATGTCAGTGATCAAAAGTTATTTTTCTGACACTAGAAGACGTAAACAATTAGTAAAAATAGTTTTTGAATAAACATTCTTACTATTTCCTTAGCTACAGGGAAGTCACAATATAAGACAACAGCTGTCATATTCTGTAATCATATCAGTCAATGTTTTTGTTTCGTATGTATGTACAGCTTCACTTTTGGCGTATCATATTCTTCTTTTTGGCCATGCTCAGCCAAGTTCTGTTGTAGAAACGCAACACCGCCCCCTCTGGTCACAATATATGATGGTCACAAAATATGGTGTAACACCGACAAGGGTCAGCGGGTAAAAATAAAATCAGCCGGTGGAAATCCATGCGCACGGATTACTGAACTGTGTGGTTCCGTGCGCACAATTTAGTAATCCGTGCGCATGGATTTCCACAGGCTGATTTTTTTTTCCACTCTCTGACCCTTGCGGGGCTCTGTAGCAAGTCAATGTGTGACAATGCAAAAATATTGTTAAGTTAACAGTAAAGTAAAATAATACTGTAAAAACTACAGTGACTATCAGATTTCCTGGCTTATTGTGAAATGTTTAAACTCCACAGGTAATCTGGGTTCAGCAAGTTGTCGGTGGAAATAAAACAAAGCAAGGTGAAACTGTTGCTCTGATTTATTTTTCCCTACTTCTTTTTGAGCAGCTAGGGTTCACTGAAGCTACCAACTCACTGAAATCTGGCTGTAATCATTACTATTTACTACAGATTAAGTTGAATGTTGGCAAAACATAAACTTCGTAACCACTAAATATTCATATGTACCTGGAAAATCTATATTCTCTCCGGCTATTTATGATTTCATATTTCTTGTTTTTAGGATGAGTTTTGTTGTTTTAGCATCCCAATGTCTGTGTATGTAAAGTACTTTTCTTTGCCTCTGGCACAGAAACCTTACAAACTGCAGTTGTCGGCAGGAAGATGGGTACGAGTGCTGATGTTCACATTCAGGTAAATCACACATCGGAGAACAGAGCTTTGATTTGTCATCATAAAAAAAAATCAAATTAAAGAATTATTCCAGCTGTGTCTTGTTAGGTAAAAATGCACCGAACAACAACATAAATGGTGATTTAGGCCATTTAAAGCATAATAATTAATTACACCTAATCACAAGACACATAAATGCTGCAGCAGGTGGCTCACATCAGGTATAAACCCAAATTAGCAACGAGAATAAAGTTTTTTCTCAAGCAATATGAGAAAAATAACCAAGCAACAGAGTTTATTTATAAATATTGTTTTTGTCCAGCTGTTCCTCTGCTGGTTATCTGTACTTTAACATTTATTACTGGTTCTGATTACACAATCTTTATCAGGCAAAGAAGCTTTGCCAATTTGTCGACAGACTGTAGAATTTTAATTGTATTGCTGAACTTAAGAGGATGAGAAAATTAATCTTTTTTAAAAACTTACCACTCCACATAACTTGTTTTTTAAGTGTTTTCTCATCAGTCTGTTCTTATGCAGCTTTTGATCAGTGATTTATTGTCTTCACTAAAGCTACTAGAAACAAGCTTTAAGTACTGACATTCATCTTTATCTTTAAAGGCAACGTACTGAGGAGTACTGCCACACTTCAGTTTTATTTGATCACACTGTGTTAATGTAATTAAATATTGCTCAGGAACTAAGTTTAGGTTTAATAAAACTTGATTTTACTCTACAATATATGTATTTCATAAAGAGAACAGCTTTACATTACCACAAAATAGTAATTACAAGGGAATAAAATGAGTTTAGATTTACAATATTTGATCTGTTTTCTTAATCAGTTGCTTTTATCCTGTAACAAATAAACATTTTATTAATATAATACCTTTATATTCTAATTTAAACATTTTTATAATGTGAAAATGGCAGGGTGTGAAGCATCTTGCTTGGATTTAAAGAGGCAGCCTCAAAACGAGTTGATCTAAAACACACCACAGAAAAAGGGTTGAAAGAAGGGCTTGTGTAGTTACAAGAAGGAGGAATTCAGACCAAAGCATTGCAGTTACACTTTATATAGACCCCAAATAAATTATTTTAATTTGAGAAAGGTTTAAAAGCATGACATGTCTCCTTTAAGACTTGTAGATATATTTGAAAATTAAAACAAAGGAATGATTCGTTTAAAATTTATTTTATACAGTTGTTTTTTCTGCTGCATTTTTCTGCTTAAAGTTATTAAACTGAAAAATAAATGCAATATTTACAGCCTATAGAATATAATTCAGTGTTAAGTGATAAAAAGTACAACTTTTGAATGCTAATAAGATGATGTTTTTCTATCATATAAACCATTTTATTGAGTTTAGCCATTTCAGAATGTCGTATATGTCTTAGAGCTATATCAGGAAACAACAGGTACTTGAACGCAGACAGTTATTTAATTCCCACAGAAGATAATTGTTGAATTTCGCTACCATATGCCAAGTTGTATTAAGACGCGGAGCGTACTGTATAGTTATTTCTCTGGAGTCTGGAGATAAATGTCAGACTTCTGACGCTTTCAGTGTAGAAATATATATAAATCTTGGAACACAACAGCCGCTCTGGGTTGTTTTTTTTTCTCCCCAGCTATAAAACTCAGATTGAAAAACTACTTCACGGAACAGAAGAGACTTCATGTTGGGGAAGAGGGGAAAAAAAATAGTCGACAAAGTAACAACACAACTCTTAACTGAGATGATGTCAAACTGATTGTGGTATCACTCCTTGTGTTGCAGGAGAAAGACCTCTTGATACCCGATACTGGTACCAAGAGGTACTGGGCTCTGAATCCTGGTTGTGGTACAGTATACAAATAATGTGTGTGTTCATTTAGCGAAACATTTGAAGGTTTTAACTGCGCTTCTCTGGTACGAAAACTGAGCAGCAGCAGCCAGCGGCTCTCGGGGAGGATGAGTATCTGGCAGTTAGGTGAGACGGGTGATGTGTATGGATGAGGCCATGATGGAGGAAGCGAGAGAAGAGGGAGGAGAGCAATGTTTACGGGCGGGGGGGAGTAGCGAGGCCAGTAAACTGCTTGTGAAATGAAAATGGCTCTTTAGCAGAATCCAGGACACTTGGGCGCTGTGCTGGATCAATGTCTCTGATTTACTGTCTGAAAGCCTGTCAGAGGGAAAGTGAGGTAGAAGCGGGGGTTGGAGATGAGGTGTGGGGGGCTAAAGGAGAACGGGGGGGGGGCTGGACGGAGAGAAGTTAAAGCTTGGAGGTAGAAGAGTCCTTTAATGGAAGGAGAGAGCAGGGAGACGGGGAGGAGGTACGAAAGGAGAGCGGGGGGAAATTGTCCATCAGAGTGACAGTGCAAGGAGGCAAAATCAGAGGGATTGCTACTCAAGTCCTCACGGCCAAGATACAAAATCAATCAGTCAAGAACGGTGGGGAAGGGCAATCTTGTTTTGTGCAGGGAATTGGTGTGGCCATTTGGGGTAAAATCGATAAGGGACACATGGTGCTTCTTAAATCCTTACCATCCCACTGAGGCCAGATTATTGACAAACAGGCGAGTGGACGTAGGCAGTACACAAATCCTAAACTTGACCTGTCTGCAGGGAATCTATGTTCTGTTGGAGCCTTGCAGTAGAGTCAGATGAATCTGGTGTTTGTCGAGCTAATTAGACCATTCTGTGACCTTTTTAAGGATGTTTTTTTAATTACAAGATAACACTAAAGTTTTGAAAGGATTAAATAAGTCAGACTTTCTGTATTTTAGTCATGGTCCCAGAACAGGCAGTAAAAAAGTGTTAAAAGTTTGGACCTTTTGATTTGAAGTTTGTGAACAATAAATATTCTTGTTGTCAATACCTTATTGAGTTTGGAAGAATAGAGGTTAGGTTTACTGAACTGAATAACAATTGGCTAGTCTGAATAGAGTCAAGATCAAAGTAGATTTTTGCATTCAAGCAAATTAATCTCAAAAATGTCTCAGCAGTGAGCACTAATTTATAAAACCTTTACTGTCAGGTTTGTTGTATACCTTTTATTTACTGTAGAATTAAATGATTATTTACAAGTCAGCAGCAGCCCTTCCTTGAGGAATACAGTCAACCCCAACAAGGTCACAGTTCAGAGTTCACAGCTTCAGTCATTGATGGATTTTTACATAAAATGTAACTAATAATTGTTAGAGGATACCGCAAATATCCTTTGCAATTTTTAATGTCTTTTTTCATGGAAATATAAAATTTTTCATGAGTTTCAAGCGGCTGCGCATGTTTCCACTAATCAGCAAATGGCTAATAGCAAAACTCATAAGTGCTACAGATTAGCTTTTTCGCTAACTTTGAATACCATTAGTGGACCAAATGGCTTTGCTAAATTAAGTTGTGCAAACTTTAGGTCTGCTAACTAACAAACACCAAAAGGTGTGTGTCAGTCCCACCAGTCTTCAGCTGGTAGGACGTGTGACCCAAACTGAGTGACATAATCGTTGCGTTAGCACGATAGTGTTATCGTTAGCTATTTTTAGAACACCAGTGCACTTCAAACTCTCGTAGCAACGGTTTAGCTGTGTTTAAACATAAATAAATTTGGGAAAACAGCATCAAACCCCACCAGGAGGATAACAAAACACTGTGCTACAGTAATTGCAACAGTGACACAGTGAAACAGCCATCGTCCCCATGAATTGAGTATTTTTTGTCACTTTTCCCAAACTAAGATGCTAACAGCTGGATTCGAGTGAAAGAATGAGCTGAATTTGACCAGGACAAAATGAGCAACCAAGAACTTCATGTTAGCTCCAAATATTTTATCGGAGGTAAAATACCAACACTGGACCACCCAGATACTATCCCTGCATGTTCTGTTGAGAAACAGGTACAGTAATCCTTATTATTTTACTGCAGCCTACTTTACTTCTAGCATCCATGCTAGCATCTACTACAGTCACATATACAATAATGTTATCGTCTACTTACAGAAATTTTAAACAATATTAAATGATGCAGATGCGTGGCTCAAGTAATAAAAATACACACAGACAATAAATGCAGTAAGCTAAGCTATAAGATATTGATAAAAATACCAACTTTTTAACAATTCCTCTTGCTTTCCAAGTCTGTCGAAGACCTGGACTCTCCAGACAACCTGTGATTCCTGATGTCGGATCTGTCGAAACTGTTTTCTGTTACAGTATTAACAGGGAGTCTCTGTAGAAATCTCGTCCGACTGTCCACGATCTTTTCAGAGTGCAGCAGATATGCAAATGATATGCGTGACGTCAGGGTTAAGGTTCCAAGTCTGTTGAACATAAAGGCCTTTGATATCTACGCTGGTTAAGACCTCAACCCTCCAGCCAACATTTCAGCTGAACTCTCCTGTGATTCCTGAAGTTGGATGTGTCAAAATTCACTCTAGGAACATATTTTTCTGTCCAGATATTAACATTGAATCTGTATAATCTGTCTGATCATGTGAGAATGCAGCAGATAATGTATGTAATGATATGCATGACGTCATGAGTGGAGATCGACATTTTTACTTAGTTAGCTGTTTAATGTTAAACTTACACAATTATTTATTTATTTAATTATTTTGCTGTTTAGCTGTTTACTGTTAGCTTAAACTATTTTTTTTTTTTTTTTTTACAAGTTTAGCATTAAAGCTTTATTTTTAGTTTTTTGTATTATGAGTTAGTGAAGCTAACTTGTAGATTAGCTATGCCCACGATTGGTTTTAACTCTAAATTATTATTATTTTGTAAAAAAAAAATATTAACATAAACGTAATTAATTTTTTATAAAATATACAATACTGTGTGAGAGGGAAGTCTGGGTCTCTCTGCTTAGGCTGCTGCCCCCGCGACCCAACCAGATATGCGGAAAAAAAACGGACAGACGGATACAATACTGTGACGCAAGTCCTGTACCTTTATGGTAGATTTAACTGGCATTCTTGCATCATAACAATTAACTGCTCTGTTTAGCTAACTCTAGTGTTTTGGAGATTTTTGTTTCGTTCTTTCCTAAAGCCCTAAGATGCCTCAATCGCCCTGCATCTTCTGATAATAAACCTAAGCACCAGAAGAGGTGTGAGACCCTCCAGGAAATGGTTAAACTACTGAATTTGCACCACCCAAAAAGCTGTAAGTCCTTTACTTTGCTGTGCAGTCATTATCTTCATTACAACATTTTACCACACTGCCTGGCATCAGTGCTTGTTGTGTGTACACACCTGGATTTAGTGTATTTAAGTTGTTCAGGCTGTGAAGGGAGTGTTTTCCTGTGAGGATCACTCTTTCTGCCTTTATGACGCAAAAACATAAACTTTAATTACAACTTTTTTTTTTTACTCTTCTTTTTTTATGCCTTGCCACTCCGTACAGCATGTCTTCATCTTAAAATGTGGGAATTTACATTCTTTTTTCTTATTTTGTCTCTATGATGTAACCACAATAGCAGAATAAGGTCCCTAGAACCTGAGCTACACCTGCTGGCCCACACACACGAACACACACATAAACACACACACAGACAGGTGGAGCTCCAGGGAGCAGAATAACAGAAGGGAAGTCTCGACAAGAGTGGTTTCCTGCACCCTCGGGACACCAGAAGTCTGGGGTGTGTAGGTGTGTGTGTGTGTGTGTGTGTAGGTGGGTGGGTGGGTGTGTTTTATTTTTATTTTGAGTGTTTAATGTATTAAAAGGGGACGGGGTAATGAATTATAATCTTTAATGCAGAAACCGATCGATACCACCCAGAGAATAAATCAGCTTTTACTGAGAGCGTCAAAGCCCCTTAATACACTCGAGGAGAGAAAGGGAGTGCTGGGTGGGGGAGGAGGGGGGAGAGGGGAGGAGGAAAAGAGGAATCTAAAATGAAGCAGACAGGAGGGTGAAATAAAGGCGAAGGAGTATGATGTAAAGAGAGAGGGATGAAGGGATGAATGGAGAGACGTTACGGATGAACAAATTCACCTCTTGGGTTAACCTCATTGACTAAATGCTCAGAGATTCGGACAGTTTTTGCACGAAACAGAGGTTACAGGGTCAAACACTGAGAGATGTTTTTGTTTTTTTCCTAACATTGTGTTAAATATCCTTGGTTTCTGTTGCCAACAGCAAAATATTATTGAGTCATTTCACGTCATAATCATTCAGTACCGCTTTGTTTCTATTTTTCACTGATAACCATCCAAGATGTTTTGTTTTATACTAACTGAATAGTTCAGATCTTTTGAGGTGGGATACAATGAAAACAATATCCTGCTGTAGATAATTCTTTAAACAACTTCCATTAATCAGGTAACAACTAGTCTGAGCAAGGCAAATACCAAAATAGCCTTTAGCTTGTCTGTTTAGTGGGAGCTAAACTTCTTTTCCCCGAACTGAAAAAAGCTATTTTACAAATAATAACTTTGACATCACACAATTTTTTAGATGAAATTTCATTGACATTTCAAGACCATTTAACAACAGCATCAGCTAGATTTAGCTTTTTAGATGTAGCGTAAATAAATTTAGGCAGAAATATAAGATTTGTGTTAAAGTAATTTTGAAACAGGTAGCAATAAAGATGTAGAAAATAGTCTGCATGAACTGAAGTAAAAATTTGGAGACAGGTATTTTCAAAATGAGAATAATGCCCTTTGGTCTGGGCCTCTGTCAAACTAGGTGTTAGCTTGTCATACTGACCATTAGCTTGTTGAGCTAGACATTTGCTTGTCAAGCAAGCTATTAGCTATTGAAACTAGATTTTACCTTGTTAAACTAACCATTAGCCTGATAGGCTAGGTGTTGTCCGGCTAGACTTTAGCTTGTCAGTCTAAGTGTTACCATGTCAAACTAGCTCTTATTTTGTTGGGCTAGGCATTTATTGTCAAGCTAACTGTTAGCTTTTAAAACTAGGTGTTTGCTTGTCAAACTATTAGCTTGACAGGCTAGGATTTGTCTGGCTAAGTGTTAGCTTGTCAAACTCGCAGTAATCTTGTTAGGCTAGGCATTTACTTGTCAAGCTAGCTGTTAGATTTTGAAACTAGGTGTTAGCTTGTTTGGTAAGGTGGTAGCTTGTCAAACTAGCTGTTAGCTTGTCAGGCTACTTACATGTTAGATTGTCATACCAGTCGTTAGCTTGCCATGCTAGGTGTTAGATTGTCAATTCAAGTCTGAATTCAACTATATGCCTTTCATTTTAAGGTGTTCTTTAACTACAATAGACAACATAATAACTGTTATTAAATTTACCATAGAGTCCCACTTTAAAAGAAAAAATTATAAATGTAAAAATGTCATTAAAAAAAACCCTGATTTGGATTTTGCTGCAAAGATACATCTGAGAGGCTCACAAACAAAGCCTAATGCAACTCTAAGCATTTAGGATGTCTACCCTGTTCAGTCAGTAGACTAAGTGGTTTAAACGAGGCTTTGGGTCGCTGGAGACTCTTTAGTGAGACACTGTGATTAAAATTTGATAGCTCAGGCCAAGACTGGAGGTAAATGGACAGAAGGGGGTGAGGAGAAACGACGTACAGGCCAAGAAGGTGGACCAAGACAACTCGGAAAACAACAAAGAAGAAACTTTAGGTGTGAAAAAAAACATAAAAGTCTAAAAACATTAAGAAGATTTTGAAATAAAAGATTGGCAACTACCAGTGAGAAAAAGGTTTGAAAAAGGGATTTTTTTCCTGATAGTGTTACACTCCTCAGGTGTTCAATAATTAAACAGCTGAGCAGACTCTTGAGATGATGTCAGCCAAGGCGACCATCTATCATTTATCACTTAAGGAATCAGAGCTGGAGATAGCACTTAATCACTCGTTTTTTGCCAAAGAGTTCCTTCTCACTGTTATTTTCCTCCCAAGGTTTTTTTTTTCTTTTTGTGGCTGATGCTTTTATCTTTTCTGAGGCCAAGTGTTTCTCACAAAAGACTTATTTTTCAGCCCCAGATAGTGCTGAATAAACAGAGGTCAAATGACGAACGAGTCTTTTCTAATTTATCCTCTCATCCGAGTGTCTCTACTTAAGACTTCCTTGATAAGCCTTTGAGGTGTTTTAAATGGAGGAAAATAACCAGCAGTCACTCGCACAAGGCTCTGTTGTTGAGAATTTATGGCTTCACACTTCACTTTTTTTTTGTTTTCCTCTGTGGGGGCTGTCTGTCTGTGTGCCTGAGGGCGTGTGATTGTTGCATTGCACTCATAATAAGCCTCTGAGTGACTGGCAGAACCAATATCTTGCTTTCGCTTTGCCCTGCGCTCAGTCAGGCAGCTCGGTGTGCAGCTCCCGTCATGCATCTCAATTCCACAAACACAATTTTCTGGAGCCGAGAGAAGGGGCCTGTTTTTTTGATTAATGTCACCATGACAACTACATAATTCATGAATTGTGTTAGCGATCCATTTGTCATTTGCAAATCGTAATTCAGGATGTGCTCGAGGAAGGGCTTGGAGTTTCGGACGGCGGTTATCCTTCGTGTTGTTCTGCAATCATATGAGCTTTTTTAAAAAAATGCTGACGTGTCCTTGTCCTTGTCTGAGAGGCAGAGGCTCTCTGCTTTTTTTTTTCTTGTTAAAGAGGGCACTTCCAGTTTCATAATAAACTCTCAGGTCTGCTCATTTGTAAAGTTGCATGCTAATTCCTCGCCTGCTTCATCCGTCTGTTTGCTGACGGAAAGCTGGTCTTGTTCTGCGCTGAAACCCTTTGGTGCAACAGTGAAAGGAGATAAAGAGGACGCTCATGAAAGCACCGGGGCAGCTCATTTCCAGTCAAATCAATGACTGGAGCGCTGAAATGGAATGGGATTGTCAGCCAGTTTAGGCCAGATGGTGGGGGTTTTCTCTGTGTTTATCCAGCTGTACACGGATGAGATCAGGATGTTTAAAGAAGGTTTATCATCGTTTTGCATCCTGACTCGCAAAGTCAAAGTGGATTTTCAGAAGACTATACACATTACTTCCTTTTAGTGCTGGACTTGACCATCTAGGCGCTTATCCATAGAAGAGAAACCCAGACATCCCTCTCTGTAGCTTCTCCTGAGAGAATCCAAAGGCCTTCCCAAGAAAGGGTAAATAATTCCTCTAGCGAGTTGCCTCCAAAGGAAGGCTTCGAGGAGGCATCCTTATCAGATGTCTGAACCACCTGTACTGACTCCTGTCAGTGCAGAGTAGCAGCAGCTCTCCTCCGAGCTCCTCACAGGTTCTTTAAAGGCTGATTCATACCTCCATTCTAAAGTCTTGCATGATGAAAGTTTTGTGGCTTTCATTTATCTCCCGCTGACCTCATCCAACAACACAACCCTCTCTTTAAATGTCTGATACATCATAGAGTGAAACAAAACAACCATCTTTCCTGCCGTCACTGTTTATATGGTTAGTGCTACATATCACTGCAAAAGTTAGCCTTCTAAAAGTATGTTTTAAAAAATACTAGATTATAGTCTGAATCTTCTCAAATTCGGTGAAATAATCTGCCAGTGACAGTAAGACAGTTTCACTTGGTAAGACTTCTTGAAATAAATTTACAAGATTAATAATCTAACACATTCTCCTTGTTTAGTATATCGGTCCCAAAACAAAATCAAAAATAATTTTTGTCTGGATATAAAATTGTAAGACTTGATTAGATGGATGATTTTTGCAGTGTGGTAGTGCTGTGGGAAGGGTTAACAATGGTTTATCTCCTGGGTTTTCTACGTTAGTATGAACACTCGATAAGAAAAAGACGTCCAAATTAAACATAATCACTGATCCACCGTCTCATCTTGTGGAAGTATAAACCTAAGGCTGATTCCAGCCACCCTACGAAGGAAGCTTATTTTGGTCGCTTGTATCCAGGATCTCGTTCTTGGAACATAAACAGACCAGTAAATTAAAAGCTTTGCCTTTTGACTTAGTTCTTTCTACATGATGAGGCCCTGATCTGTCAATCCAACTCCAGATCCACCCCGCCATCACTCGTGAACAAGACGTCCAGATGCTATTTTTAAAAGCCTCTCCAGGTTTAAGAGGGAATCAGAAGAAACAGCAGGACGGTGTGTTTCAGTAAAGGTTCACACATGAAGCACTTTAAAAGACTGAACTTTGATGCTCAAATGAAATTTGCATTCGGGGGCTTTTAGCTCTGGTCCACTTTCCTCCACAGCCGAGCTAACGTGTGTTTATATATGATGCAGCACATGAAATCTGCTCCGACAGTCCTGCAGTTTGTGATTAAAAGTCCATGCACGCTGCAGAGCTGCTGATGGACTGCTGAGGGATTTATCAGCTGATACGAAGCAGTAAAACAGATAAAGTAAAGCTAAAGGTTGCACAAAAACTTGACTAAATGCATCAATAAATAATGTTAATTAAAAGGCCTAAAGGGAATAGCAAGTGTACAGTTGTGAACAAATTATCTTTATTTTGAAGTTGGTTCTTAATGGACATGCATTTAGTACAGGAGCACCTTTTTGTGGTTTAAAATGTCCTCCTGAGACGATAAAAGTGGAGCAATCGTTGGCAACACCAGTGTCCAACAGGACATTATGTTTTATGGCAGTGTAAATAATTCACCACAGTTGCTGCACAAAGCATCATTTGTCAATTTTAGCCTGACTAAATCTCAGTCTGTCTTCCAACATTTTATTTATTTGTTTACAAAAAGCCTCAGAGGATTTTTTCCATTAAGGGAATCAGCGCTGATTGTAATAGATGTGTCTCCGATTGGAAGTTTTATGTCTATAAAGTTAAATTTTAATAAAATGTGGACATATCCTCCATGTCTGAAATGTTAATCCAATGTGGAGAAGCCATAACAGCTGTGTGGCAATGGTTTTAACACAGTTTTCTTTACCACAGGATTTTTGCCATGTTTAGTCCTGATCAATTTGAGTTTTCTAATTTATTTTCTGAATTTAAAAAAATATTTTTCAAAGAAAGGTGATGGGAGTCCAATCAAGGTTCAAATATTAACATTCACCTTCAACTTCTTGTTCAAATAATTTGTATAAATTTAATAATTATTGTTTATTGGGAGTGTAACAATATATTCGTCCACATCAATCAAATGATTGATTCAATTACATCAAGTCAAAACACAAGCGATGATCATCTTGTCATCATATGTGGATTGATATATCAATCGCAGACTTGTGAATTGAATTGAATTGAATGAACTTTGTGATACTGAGAAACATTGTAGCATCAGCCAAACACAGATTTACTGTATCATGATAAAGCTGGTGATTTACACCCCTATGGCTGAACTGGAAAATGTACAGCTCATTTGATAGAAAAACAGTATAAAAAATTAGCTTTCATACAATCAGTATTTTTCAAACTTTGCACTTTTTCCTGCACAATTCATAGGAAACACTAGATTCGTGTTTTAAATTTTCTATAAACAGCAAATAATCAACATGTTTACCTCTGATTCAGATTTATCTCGTCATGAAACAATAAAAGGTGTTAAAGAAACCCTTTTCAGATTCTTGCGTTCATCAAAGTAAGCATTCCGTAAAGTTTGTCGAACACACGTCGTTTCTCCATATTTTTTTATCCAACTTTTGTCTGATTTGCCTCTTGGCGACGTCGGCCCTGAAAACAAAAGTCTTCAAACTTCTCGATTAGTGTCAAGATTTAACAGACTTTGCAAAGAACCTTATGATTTTTCAAACATATTGATAGTTGTAAATTATTAAATGTTTCCTTTAGCTGTGGGCATTTACTGAGGTTCAACCTTTTTCTTCCTCTGACAGAAATATGTAAAGACAAATTGTAATAACAGCTGAATTTATTTCATAATAAATATTTGTATTATAAGTCATTAACAAGGTACACGTATACTTTTTATTCTGATCTTTTACCGTTTTCCTGGAGATCCCGGTTCTCCGGACTGAATCCTGAGCTGCATTGGAGCAGATCGGGCTTTCGGAGCCTAAACTGTGGAACAGCTGCCCTTTCACATTACGACCTCACCAACACTTGACATTTTCAAAACCTGCTTGAAAAATTCACTTTTATTCTTTTGGCATTTACTCCAGACCAAGTCATGACATTTGATTTTTTTGTTTTTTTATCCTTTGTGTGAAACAGTTTCTCATCGTTTTGTTTCCCTTTGTTTTACCCAAATGAATAATTTTTTTTTGTATATTTACAGCACTTTTCTCCACATGTTTCTGAAATATTAAATGAACTGGGAAGGGTCATCACTATGTTCAAGAACCTACGTTCCCTAGTACCCTTTGTTTCCCAGTATCCATGTTCCTACGATCCTCTGGTACCTGGGGTTAATAATGAAAGGTGCTTGGCAAACAAAAAATACTGGATTACAGTGGAGGCATTGTATCGGAGAACAGGTATGGATCTGACTGGACTTGGTGTTAATTAAAAAAAGCTGATGCTTAATTAAAAACTGATATATTGTTTGCACTGAAGCACATGACGATGGTGCTTTAGGTAACAATATTTAAGTGAAAGAATTTCAAACAGATAAAAACACTAAATTTCACTGTGGTCACAATTAATCTATTCAAACCGGCTATTTAATAAAACATTTTAGTTCTCAGTTTCTAAAGAAACTTGAAACTTTAAAATTAAAAAAAATGGTTAACCTTCGGGTCTTATTGACATTTTTTATAGACCATTGTAAAATCTTTGAAGAGCTTATTTATGCTTGAAAATATTGATTAAATTAAGCATCACTTCAAGTTGAATAAAAATGAATGAACATCACAGGAGTCCCCAAAAATCCTCAATGGTTTGTTTTTAGTTATTTTGTTTGAAGAATTAACAGGAGTTTTAATTTATCATGTAGTGGGCGGTGAGGGAGGTCAGGTAATCTTCACTTTACAGAATAATAACTTTATTTTGTAATTAAAAATATTCTGTCATAAACTGAAATGATTCAGACATACAAAAGATAAAATATTGGTACATAAAATAAGAATTTTGAGGTTTGTTTCAGTTTAAATGAGAGTCTGTGTTTTTCTCTATAGATGTGACGTCATCACTGGAGGGATGATCTGAAAAACAGAAAAAAAAAAAATTTAAAAACAAAATTTAAACAAAAATTAAATTTTTGTATTTTTCCAGATATGAGCTCACCTCTCCCTTCTTCCTCCTCAACGCTCTCCTGACTGGTCAGCGATCCTTCCGGGTCCCGAGGTGGACCAGTCTGACTTCCTGTCCCCTCCCACAGGATGGTCGAGGAGTTCTGACTGGAGCCAAACCTCTGGCGCGGGTGCGTCTTGTGGTCTCCAGGGCTGAAGGACTGAGACACCCCGGAGCCTCCTCTGGTCAAGCCGATCCCCCAGCCATGACGAGAGCCCAGCTTACGACGGCCTCCGGACCCAGAGCGCATGGCTGGAGTCCCGGGAACTGAGATGTCCGGCTCCGGTTGATGCCCAGATTTTCTCATGGGAGTTGGAGATACCGGAGCGCTGAGGGGGTCTGAAAAATTAAATTATGAATTTAAATTAAAGACTTTGATTTTAGGATTTTTTTGATTTCGGGACTCTCACACAAGAAGGCGCCACATTAAATAAAGTGGATGTTTTAACTGCAGCTCAGGTGGTAGAGGTAAATTAAAAGCTGCTTTGTGGTTTAGTTTCTTGTTGTTGAGCCACATGTTAAACCTCTAAAGTGTGTTTCTGATAATCAGGCAGTCTCACAGTCACTGGACTGTGTGTAAATTAAAACATATTTTAAAGCTGCCTAATGACACTCAACAGTTTAATTGAAACGACACATTAAATGAACCAATAAATAAAATCCGGCGACAGTAACGATGTGGTTTAGCTGCAGGGGAGCAGATGAGGGACCAGGAGCAGGTAAAGGTTCCAATCAGTCTCCTTGTCTTTATCTGCAGTCTGAGGTCTCTGAGGACAGGTGGAGGAAGCAACAAAGGAAGCTGTTCCTGGTGGGATTTTCTCTGATAACCAGAGAATAAAAACCCACCTTGAATAAAACCGTTGCTGCCAAACAAACCCTGGAGATGTGCTGAAGTCAGTCTAACTTAAACAACTTTCTCACAAATCATCGCTTTGTTTTGTTTCAACACATTAGTCAACCGAAAAAAGTCTCCTGGACACACAGTGCTTATGATGCCCAGGAGCAAATTCACAAAATTTACAAACGGAAAAAAAAAAACGTTACAAACCGACTGAAGTAGAGATTGTGACGGCAGCTATTTAAAGCTGTAAAACTACTGCCCCCCTCCTCTATCTGAGTCAGCGCAATTTATTCTTTATGCGTCTTCTTAGTGTCTTAAAACAATGGGGACCTCCCCTTGGGCTATTTTTAGAACACTAGTCATGTGACTACCTCCACTCGACACCGTGCACAAATAAATTCTTGTAGAAGCTCCATTAATTTCAATCACACTGCACAGGTTTAGCTGTGTTTAAACTTAAATAAGTTTGAGTAAACTGCATCAAACTCCACCAGGAGGACCACAAAACATTGTGCTACAGTTCTTGTAACGGTGACTCAGGATACAGCCTCCGTCCCCACATGGAAGAAGTATTGTTTGTCACCTTTCCCAAGCTAAGACGCTAACAGCTGGATTTCAGTGATGGGACGAGTCCAGTTTGACCAGAAAAAAAGTGCAACCAAAGACTTAATGTCTGCTCAAAACAATTTATCCGAGGTAAAAGACAAACACTGGACCACCCTAAGACCATCCCTGCAGATGGGATAAATGGCTCTTTGATGGGCTCCGGATTTTAGGGAGCCGTTCGATTTTGAACAAATTGCATCACGTCACGTGGGTGGAACCATGTGTTTTGTCAAGCAGAAACCCTTCCCCCTGAGCTGCTGTACTCCACCACTCTGCCCGTTTTCTGTGAAAAAGCGAACCGTTAAGGAAGAAAAAAATAAAAGTATTATAAGGAATACAAAACTAAAACTACAAGCAGCTCTTTACTACCCGCAACTTGGTTCCTGTCGTTCGTGTAAGGAGCTGTTCAAAATGTTACATAATATATTGCTCGTGAATCTTTCCCTTTCTGCACCCTCCCCATACCAGGGGTGCCCAATCCTGGTCCTAGTTGTTCCCTTATTAAATCATTTGTTCATTCAAAGCAGAGGAATGTCTCAAATTTGAAAAGATCCCCCTTGGGACCCTGCAAAGTCTCTCCACATTCTGTCCTGCAATGAGGACCTTGCTAAAACAAAACAATCAGTGTGTGGTTGGGGGTGGGGGGGGTGGGGGGGCCTGTGTTCAGTCCTCAAATGACATCATTTGAGTAATTAAATCAGACATGAATCTGTGTGAAATCTAACAAGGACGTGGTCTTGACTTCTTACTGTTTTTATCATCCAGCTCTTCATGTGGAGCCTCTAAAGCCACATACAGAAAACCTCCTGCACATCACCAGCACTCACATTGCTGAAATCACCACATTTAAAGCACTAAACTCGTAAAATGAAACAACAGCACTTTTTATACTTAAGTTACATGCTGAGTGAGAGTTATTTTCTATAAATTCACAGCTCGCAGGGTGCAGGGGCTGACTTTCTGTTTTATCTTGGACCACATGGGATTTGAAGTAGGAGTTATACTCATGACACCAAAAAACATCAGCAAGAATCTGACAACAACAGGAGCTACAATTATTTTAGAAACACTTTAAATAAGGGGGTCATCTCTATGTTTCTGGTACTTATGTTTTCCAAAACCAATGTTTCCGGTACTTTTGTTCCCCTGTACCCATTTTCATTATGTTCGCCGAAGTTAATAATGAAAATCAGAAAAGACGCTTGGCACTCCCCCTTCAAAAGTGTTTTAATACAAATTAAAAAAAATGGTACTAAAATACAGTGCAGGTACCAGGAAACACTGGGATGACCATTGCCTTCATAGTAATTCAGTATTTTTTTATTTATATTATAAACATTTGAAGGAGGAGATGAGCAACTTTCATTATTAACCCTGCAAGAATATTAGTATCGGAGCCAAACAATAATAAAACTACTGTGGTAGTTAGTCAACTAAACAAGGGTGCGTCTTATCCAGGCAAAATGTAGTTTAGTTTCCAGGTTAAATCCTTGTGGTAAATGTCAGTTTAGACATATTTAACAAGAGAACGATAAATTTGTCAAAAAATCTTTTTACCGAGGAAAGATTTTTCTGTTTCTTCCACTTGTTTTGTCGATTGCATCCAATAAAAAAACAGAACTCCTCGTGACAAGAAGCAGCAGCAGTGAATTGAAGCAATCAGGGTTTATGTGGCTAAAAATGAAAATTATTACTTTTTATTTTCTTTGAGGAGGCAGGATCGTTTTTACTGTGTCGAAGACACAGAAATCCTGATCCCAGATGCAGGTCTGCTGCTCTGAAAGCATCTGAAGTGAGATTTTAGTCTCTAAACGCATCAAAAGGGAAACGAAGCCTCGCAAATCTCTTTTCCTTTCAACACGTGGTTAGCAGAGAACGCCGGCTTCGGGTGAGTCGAGGCTTTTTACAAGGAGAGATTTAAAGAGATGAGAGCCGTATCACTTGGTGCACTTGGTAGTCATGAGACGATTTGTATGCACGCCTGCAGCCTCGCTCAATTGGCTGAGCAGGCGGGTGAGATTTTTTTTTTTTTGCAAAAACCAGTCAGCTGACGTTTGTGCATTTGTCAGCCTGAAAGACAAAAAATAATAATAAAAGGCTTTGTATGCTGATCTCTGTGTGTGCGTGTGATCTCACCAGGTTTTGGCGTGTGTGTGTCTGATGTTAATTCGTTGCCGTCGGCCAGGTTTTCCACGCTGCCCGCGGCGATGAAGAGGGCGCGTCCCTCTTTGCCGCCTCCTCCTCGGGGTTTGATTAGTTTCTTCATCCTGTCTGCAATCCAGTTAGATTTCCTGTGAGGACACAAGAGATTTATTTTATTTTTGAAATAAATAGAGGTCCGTCAAACAGTAATTCACATCAAAAGTTGTTTTTTTATTTTCTTTAAATTGGTGAGAAGCCAAGCTTCAGATGTGGTTTTATCCTCAACAAGAGTCTCAGTGGAGATGTGTTCATTTGGTTCTGTGCTAATCTGCAAAAAATAATATATAAAGATCCTGGATTGGGAATGTTTGCTCACTTTTACACAAAAACAGAGGGCTGTGCCTCGTTTTTTATCTTTAACTGTAAGTATTAGGGCCAGACTGAAATAAAAAAAAATTTATTACAAGAAATTGTTAATATTACCAGAATAAAGTTGCAATAATACAATAATAAAGTTGTAAAATGGAAATATCATGCAATGTTATGACTTTATTCTCTTAAATTAAAACAATTAAAAAGTTCTTAGTCTGGGCCTAATTTTCTCTTGTACGTTGGACTTCTTAAACTCGCTGAAAAAACAGAGTTGAATATGAGCAGAAAGCAGCAATCGGTCACTTTTTATCTTTTTAAACTCAGTGCCAGCAGAACAATGTTGGAGCTCGGCTTTAATGGATGCAGATAAAAAAATATTCAAAGTGTCAGATGGCCAACAGATACCTGCGACTTGTTCAGAGTCATTTGACCCATGAATGACATTTATCTGTTCCACACTAAAAAAAAAAAAAGCTGTTAGCGATTTTTAAAATTTTTGTTAAAAGGGAGCTTTAATATGTAAAAAAGGCTGCAGTTAAAATATTATGTCAGTATAAACTTTTAGTACAAAAGGACAAAAGGTAAAAATTAACATTAGAAAGTATGATGTTAATTTTCTCTGGATGAACTTATGAAACAAGCCCCGATTCAACCCCTCAGATAGATCCACAATAATAATGAAATTTATACAGATTAATTTTTTTATAAAAGTCGTTTTTATGTTTTGTTTCTAATGGGGACATTTGAACACTGAAAACCAGGTTTTATTAATGCTATTGTAAGGAATTTAGGAGTTGTCTTAATTACTGATTTTAAAACATTACACATTCTGTTGGTTTTCCTTAGGG
>JARVJO010000269.1:11165272-11187881 GCA_031762555.1 Cynodonichthys magdalenae
TGAATGGAAGTCAATGGAAGGTCCCCACGGGGTTCAGAAACAAACATGTGTGTGTGTGTGTGTGTGTGTGTGTGTGTGTGTGTACTCACTGGTACTCTCTCTGCTGCGAGTAGTGCTGGTCGCGGCGCTCCAGGCTTTGCTCCAATAAGGCCCGGTTCTCCTTCAGCAGACTCTGGTTCTGCTCCGCCAGGTGTCTGTTCTCCTCTTCCATGTTGCTCTTTAGCTGTGTCAGAAGCTGCGTGGATGTAAATTAAAGCGGCTTGTGATTAGACGTCGTTACGTTTGGTAAAACAGAACAAAGTATAAAACTCTAATAACATATTTGACATTTATTATTCAGGACCACCGAGCTTTACCTTTACAACATTTTCTTTTCACCACTATGTGATGAACAATTAGCCACTGTATTGTAAGAGTTTCAAATGGTTTCGCTGACAGAAGAAAAAAGTAGTTTAATAAACCAAACTGTCAAAACAACAATTAAAAACTTCTAATAAAAAAATAAAACATTAAAAGGCTGATGCAGTCAAATTAAGCAGTGTAGAGTTTACATCCAACACAACAGGAAAAGAAGAGTTAATCTGCGTAAATGACTGAAGTTTATTATATATCACACTTTTAAAAAGGGTTTTAGCAAAAACGCAGCCAAACATTTACTGAATATCTCTGCTAATTGCATACATGTATATCTGTGTCCAATTATTTTGTTCTCTTGCAGTCGTTTCTGTCAAATGCAGCCCCGTCAGTGAGCAGTGCTGCTGCTGTACCAGGTTAATTGCTGGATCACACTGACTCAAAGATGAACTTTGCTTCATTTTTTTCCCCCTCAGCATTCCTGAATAATGAGAACAGAGAATTTAAACTACCACGTGTTCCTAAAATAACTCTGTAGGCGGCAGAAAAAGTCACTTGAGTTGACAAAAAGATGATCTGGAAAGAAACAGCTCTCATAAAACAAATCAAATAACTAGTTGCAGGAGGAAAAAACAACTCTGTCGTTATTTTGAGTAATTTATCTGACTCCTTAAAACATTGTGACGTCTTGGGAAACGTAACATTTAGCCTTCATGCTAAATGTTACGTTAATCAGGTGAAACGTACATAAAACATGATGCTACAGCTAGCATTAGCTTGCTCCAGTACAGAGGTGGAAGCAGTTAGCCAAGATAAAAAAATAAAATAAACAAACCAATTATAACAATTTATCTTAATGTAGCACCCACAGTCACTTAAAAATGTACCTGTTAAACTAGCTGTGGAACTTGAACAAGCTGGCATCTAATAAACTTAGCTTCAGTAAAGAAGTAGCACAGCTAGCCATGTTACAACAAGTATTAAGTAAAAATAAACATTTTATTTCTTTAATGTAATATCTATAGTCAATTATTGTAATGAAAGATGCAAACAATTAGACTAAATTAATTGTCAAATAATGATTTATTAGGATTAAAATTCATTCCTTTCGATTAACTGATAACGTCCACTTTTCATCTTTTTTGTTTTTTAAATTCAGCAATCTAATAGATTCCTGTTTTTAATATTTTATAAATATGTCGAAGTTTTATAATGTGTGAGAAAACCATAATTTGTTTCTTCAGTCAGTATTTAATACAACTGGCACAATACATTGTTAAAATTTAATATTGTGCTTCTTTTTATATATGCAGCATTTTAAAAAAATGTAGTCCGTGTATGGTAAGACCCTTTGATTTGAGAAAATTCAGGTTTTTAAGAAAATGGCTGATTATCAATTAATCGTTAGTTAATTAATAAGATCAATCAACTTAAGAATAATTAATCGATAACTTGATCACCAAATGTAAAAATTATTGTTATTCTAGTTTAATGTAAACCCAAGCTAACTGTCCAAATGTGCTAAGCTAAGCTAACTTGAATGCAAATAAGCTTAGCTTCAGTAAAGCGGTAATACAATTAGCCTGGTTACAACAAGTATTAAATAATAATTGAACATAGCATTCCTTTTTTGTATGTGGGTAATACCTATATTCAAATCAAATTAAATGTAACCTGTTATTTTTTTGCTGTTTAAGATAAAGCCAAGCTACCCGTTTGCCCAAAGGCTGTGTGCTTAGCTAATCTGATTCCAAATTAGCTTAGCTTCAGTAAGAAGGTAGTATAGCTAGCCTGGTCACAACTACTAAGTAATATTCAAACATAACATTTCTTATTTGTATTTTTCAGTGTAGTATCTATTCACATTAAACTAAATGTAACTTGTTAAATTCTGTTATTCTAGTTTAAGATAAAGCCAAGCTAACTGTTTTCCCAAAGGTTGTGTGCTAAGCTAAGCTAACTTGATTCCAGCAAGCTGTAGGCTATTTAAAAAAAAATAAATGTAATTACATCATTACTGCTGGTGTGTGCATATGTAATTTCCAGAACCAATTTCTGAGCCTTTTTGTGAATAAAAACCTGCTCATTTTGTTTACAAAATGCCTTTTAGCTGTCCTTTTTACAGCGCCAGGTGATTGAGAAGTGGTTTCATGAGCTGCTGGATCGAGCAGGCAAACATCACATCTGCTAGTTGACTTCGTAAACCTTTTACAGAAAGTCAATTTCCATCTGTTTCATTCCCTCAACATGTGTTTAACATGTTTTAGTGTTCAGTGCTTTCTGGCAGTAGTATAGAGGACTAAAGCTTTTTCTTTGATGGTAAAAACGCCTCTACTCCTTCAGAGCTGCTCAGTATTCATTTTCTGTTTGGAAAAATACATCATTTCTGTACGATATGTCAAGCTGAAAATGGGTTTTTATATCACGGATTAGAGATCAACCAGCCACTGCTTTCCTCTTATGATTTTATAGCTTTTTCTTCCTGGTTTATCTGTGAAACACTCAAAACTGCAACAAATTCCTTCTTAAATTCTTCTAACTTGTCAAATAATGCTTCAGATAATTCTGTTTGTAGCCCAGTTGGTTAATGCAGCTCGAGTGTTTCCATTAGGAAACATTAAATCTCATTTTGCCCGGTTTGGTCTTGGTTATAAAACACCTGCGTGTTTCTGCATGACGTGGCTCCATCTCAGAGTTTGGATCTCATTACCTGGTACTGACTGGTGAGTCGAGCACTGCTGAGGTCCAGACTCTGATTGGTTTCCCTCAGGGCGCTGAGCTCTCCCTCCAGCCGAGTCCGGTCCAGCTGGGCGGCGCTCAGCTCTGCCTTTAGCACAGAGCCCTGAGCCAGCAGCTCCGCCTGTGAGGCCATCCAGTCCTTCTGCTGGGCCTGCAGCCTGCAAGCCCCCAACACATAAACACCGTCACTGCTCCGTCTTCTGTTTGCTAAGTGCCCTCGAACTGAAGCTGAAATTTATTATCATAAAATGCTGCAAATCGTTTCAAAATAAGACAACGAACAAATAAATCTGACAACATCTTGAAGAAAGAGCACCTTAATGAGTCACTAAGTGTTTATGAAACACATGCGATCATCTTGGTTTTTCTGAAAGGGAGTAAAGATCAGGAATAAATATCTGAGTGTTTTACTTTGGCTTTTTGTTATCGTTTTAGGTGAATTAAAAGGATTTAGGATCAAATTTCTTATATGAAATAAATAGAATCAGCCACAGTGACTTATTGTTATTTATACTTATTATTATTATACTTATTACACATTATTCAACAGTTCAATATCTGAGTCTTCACAAACACAGGAAGCTGAGCACTAAAACACAGATCTGTCACATTTTTGCCCCTGAAGTCGTTTCTGTCCACCTACTGAGTGTTCACTGTTTTATACCAAAAATATTAATGTGAACTCTGAAAGTGTGGAATAAAACAGTAAAAGTTGAACAGCAACACCGCCATGTCACTCAACATACCCAAACTTAGTTTTACAAATTTAGAAAATAATAATATTGTTTTAAAAATCAGCAGAACAAATTAAAGCCAGCCTCGTTTTGACATGAGAGGAACTCCAACTGATAGACGTTCTGTGTTGGTTTGATAAATCAGCTGTAGTTAGATTACTTTAGACAAGAACCTGCTTAGGCTACATTTACACTGCAGGTTTTAATTCTCAAATCTGACTTTTTTGCATTTTTTTTTTCACATTATATTTTTAATGCGACCCCCATCAGACTCCAGTATGAACTCTACATGGCACTAATTCAACCCACATGCACAGAAGATGACGTGGTGTCACATTCAGATCACTCTTGGATGCTACATGTTAGCATGTCAATTCTGATGTTGTGCAATCAGAGCCGATTAAATAATTATCTGACTGCTTGTTTAGTTCAGTTTACATTTAAACCTCTGGTTGGCTGCTCCAGTGCAGCATGTATTTATGGAAAGAAGTAATGTGCTGGAAGTAAAACTAACTCAAGTATTGATGCCATCCGACAGATGACATATCTTGTTTTTCATAGTCTGATTGTCATGTCTCTGATTTTGTACCAAATATTGAAAAGACTTGGGTCAGATTTGGAAAAAGAAAATTGGGATTTGTCACATTAGGTCTGGGCAATAAAACAGCATTAATCAGCTTTTTTCTCCTAGTCATTATAGCAAATAGGTAATACAAAAAGATAATCAATAATTATCGGTAGATATGATATGAATGTTTATATATTAAGATACATTTTTCAGACACATCACCCGGCTCTTTGTCACGTTCAGACTGTCAGAAAAAAAAAATATGGGTCACATTTGCCTACAGTGTAAATGTAGCCTTAGTGAGTTCCACAGTTTCACACAGAGGTATGATGATTATTAATAATGGGTTTAATAAGGTTTCGCTCACATACGACATATAAACTTTCTATCTTCAGCTGATTTAAACTATTTCTTCAGGGTTTAAACCTTTAAAGCCTCTAACGCTAGCAGCGCTGCATCTATCACCATCCAGAGCCAACTGAAGCACAAAAACAAAAACTCCAACATTTTGATGAAGCTACAGTGTTACTGCACACGGCCTAATTGGGTAGCTCTGGGCGTGCGTACTTACACACAAATTTGTGTGTTTATTTTTCTTGGCGTGCAGGCATGATTTAGGGAGGAAATGAAGTTTTGATTTACGGATGTTGACACGCACTTATCAGAGGATTTACGAGAAGCTGGAACTCGGCACTTTCCAGCCATCTCAGATGGGGGGGGGGGCCTCAGTGGTGAGGATGAGCTTGCTCACCTTCAAGCTGATTTAGTGTCGAGGGAATATTTCCAGAAGAACACAAATTTTAAAAAATAAATAAAAAGTTCTGGGTTGTCAGAGGTGGTGTAGCTGAGACAAAACATCTCTGAGGATTGTTAAACTGCCTACAGAGGGACGTGAAGGCTGAACTCTGTGTATAAAAAGAGATTAATCGCTTATAATTAAACACCTGTACGTTCGTATTTAAGAGGATATAATACTTTACTCAGATCTATTACACTATAATATACATTTCCATACAATAATGTTATTTTTGGTCTGATGGGTTCAGTGGCAGCCTGTCATTAGTACCAGCCAGTAATCAATTGCATCTTCATGATGATAGTTGATTAATTAATTACAGTACACAAGCCTCTTATGATGATGATCATTATCATTATAGACTCATCCACCTCAAGAGGAACTCTAATCAGAAGCGCTAAATTTAAACTTAAATTAAAAAATTTAATAAAAATGAGCACATCTTGCAGGTTTAGATGGTTTAAGTTGTGTTTTTCTGTTCTATGGAGCAAAGCTTTTCTGCTTTTCTCAAACCAAAGGTCTGCAATCAGTGCATTATTTAGCACATCTGCATTCAGATCGATCCCTGCGCTGCTCGCCGTGCTTCATGTGGAGGCGTTACCTCCAGCAAACAGGAGTGGCGTGAAGGAGCTGTTCAGATGTCCTGAACGTGACATCGTCTGGAATAGTTACCGCTCGCTGTCTTCTTTCAGCCTCTCCAGCTCGCGCTCCCTCTCCAGCCTGCTCTGGGCCTCGTCTTCCATCTTCTGTCTCTCCGTCTTCATCTCTCGCTCTCTTTCCTCCAGCTGGGCTTTACCATCCATCAGCTCCTTGTATCTTGAAGACACAAACAGAATAATCGTTTTAATCGTTTAAGCGGTTTAATATAAAAGGAAGTACTACAAGATATAAAAAAATAAGGATTTTATAGTTTTTTTGAGCTAACACAACCTCAGTCAGGGAGTACCTGGCTTCCAGCTCTCTGTTTTGAGCCTCCAGGCTCCGGTAGTTGCTCCTCAGCTGGGAGTGTTTCTCTAGCAGCTCCTCCAGCTCCACCTCCTGCTGCTGCTGCAGCGCCGTCAGCCGCTGGTGGTCACGCCTCAGAGCCTCCGTCCTGGCCGCCGACTCCTCGCGCTCCCTCGCCCACACCTTAGACTCAGCCTCCAGGGCGGCGCTGCGGGCCTCGCTCTCGCTGCAGCGGGCCAGCGCTGCTGCATGCTGGGAACTCAGGCTCGCTTGATCCACCTGAAAGTGTGCACGTATGTATGGTTTTAGAGAAGGTGAGAGTGTGGTTCCAAAGGGAATATAAACATCAGGAGTAATGAGTTTAGAGTAGGGCGAACCGGGAACAGGTGGAAGAGAACTTGGAGAGGTGGAGACATTTTGATATATTTCTTTGGGGCATATTTCATTAAATTTGCACAAACAATTGAAATATCAGTGTTTGAAAATCCTGTCGTGCACATTAATAGAAGATTGGAGCTTCTTCATAAAACATGAGCTCAGATCAAAGCAGGACTTATAAAACTCTTAATGATCACATGCATTTTAATATTTAACAGAGAATGTGTTAAAATCCACTTAAGCTACTATTCCTGCCTCCACTGCTTCTTTTATGTAACGATTTACATAAAGAGTAAGAGTACTTAAAGGGACACTTCAGACCTTTTGATGTTAGGTTCTGTAGAAAGGTTTATTTTACTCCCATTTTTATTGTTTTTGTTTTGTTGTCTTTCACATACAGATCCCTGTTGTGTTTTATACACAAAGTAGTAGTAGTTATAAACAGTTAATATCTTACCTGTTGTAGATCAAATTCAGCTAACGGCTAATCCAAATCTAATTCTGATTTTAAACCTTTTAAAGCATTTTTATTCTAACTTTGTGAAAAACTCTGCTATGCTATCAGTTTTGAGGTACATAGTTATTTGCACAAAAAGTAGCAGCAGCAAGCTGTAGCACTTTTGTGCAACCTGGGGTCCTTTTTAGGAGTATCATTTTTCTACTGCCAAAAAAAATTACACATGTAAGAAGTGTTTAAATTTGAGTTGTTTAAAGGCAGCAGCACCCCACTCCTCATCAGGTAAACATGTTTAAATGACAGATAACAAAAATGACCAGAAATAGAAAACAGGAAGTGCAATTTGGCTCCATGTAACGAGGGCATGGGGCTCAAGGGTTAAATATTAAACTTTATTGATTAAAGCTGAGGCTGAACAAGCCATCCAAAACAGGTAGGATATTAACTGTTCATTATTTTAACACAGACTTTCACTTCAAATATCTCAACTCTCACTCTAAGTGTTAAACTATGTTCTAAGAATTCAAACAACACCAGGTGCTTTAATCGCTCTGGTGTGCGTGTCGGCTCACCTGTAGCTGAGTGTTGAGTGTTTGTAGTTTGGTGCAGGAGTCCTGCAGGCTGAGGGAGTGCCTACGTAGTGCCTCCAGCTGCTCCTTGAGGTGCTCGCACGTCTCCTGGGACTGAGACAAGCGCATCTGCAGAGCCTCGTGTGCTGCGACCGCCACTGCTCTCTGAGGAGGAGGAGAAATAAAGATATTAAGAATTTAAGAGTAGCAGAACCACATGAAGCAGCTGCATTGTGCTAAATGTCTAAAAATATTCACGTTATTTAAATTTGGATCAAATCAGCTGCTGACCTTTTAATTTACTCTCTGTCAAGTAGGACTATGAAACGTTTGCAACCTTTCTGTGGATCTAAAAATAAAACATGGAACATCTTTGATGCTGTAAATGTTTCGAATATTTATTCCAATGTCAGTGAATGAAATCTTACAAACACCCTGATTACTGCCACTGTGCAGTCTGATCTACAAGGCTGACGAGTTAAATTAAAAAGTATAAAAAACGATGTATAATATTATATAAACTGAATCAGAGGAGTTTTATTTTTGCACGGCAGGGCGGTGCTTCGTCTGCAGCAGCTCTCAGTTTTTCATGTTTGGTAGCAGCACAACGCTGACTCAGGCGTTCACTAATTATGTCTATTTTTGCTCATGCTTCTTTAGGATCATTCCTGCTTATTCACAACACAATTTACTCATCTAAAGTGAAATATATTAATGCCACAATACACTTAAGTGCTTTAATAAAAGTAAGGCGTTTTTGGAAAAAAAAAAAAAAAAACTTAATGTGTTCAAAGATGGACTGAAAAACTACAGCTCGGTCATGTTTTCACCTTCCAAGGATCAACAAAAGCACCACCAGTGCTGGTACTTACAGTGGTGGGCACAGTTCCGCTAATCTGCTAATAGCAGAACTAGCTTCTTCCTCTGATGCTGCTTTTCATTTACATCGTATTCGTGGAACTGGTAAATGGTATTGACGTAATTTCCCAACAAACCATATGAAAGCGCGTTCCAGTTAGCCGACAGGCGATTGTATTGCTGCCGCTAACCTAGCTACAACACTGCTACAATATAAACAATGACAAAAATAGAGCTCTACTACATACGGCATGCAAATAAACATTGATTTTAATATGTAAGGTGTGCACAGAAAATGCACTACTTGTGCGAGTGATTAAACATGCACAAAAAAAATTAAGAAAGATAATTTACAGTAAAAGTTAGAGTTTACTTTCTAAAGCTGCGAGTAGCCGCCATCTTGAAATCGAAACTGGGGGCAGTTTCATTTCTTCCACTATACAAGTGGAACATTACCATTAGAGGGGGCGTTCAAGTTTAAATCTACCAATGGGAACAGGTAAATTATCACTTCCCAGGACTACTGGAACGCACCATATCTTCTTAGCGGAGTAGCATTTTTGCTAATTATAAAAACAGTCCAAAAAACATTCACAAGTGTAAAACTTCCCTTTTCATGTCACTTATCTTGAATTTAAACCATCTTCTCCTACAAACAGTGCTGGACGTGTCAGGAACCGTGTGTGTAGCATGTAGCATCTTTAGTAGCTAAACTTGTCAAAAATAAATGATCTAATATTTAAATAACAAATACAAAAATTAACGGTGTATAAAATATGGTAAAGAAAATCTTTGCTATTTGTTTGACTAACTTCAAACTATATTTATAAATATACAGATTCAATCTAGAGGCGCTTCAATTAAATATGAAAGTTAGACAGAGCTATAACTGGTTTGAATTGGCTGATTTGCTACGAATGACCCACCTTCAAATTAAAGCGATAGAAAACTAACAACAGGTCTGAGTCAGTCCCACCAGCCTTCAACTGGAAGGAGATGAAGACGTGTGACACAGCCTGAGTGACAGTCGTCTTAGCAGTTAGCATTAGCATCTACTAATTTTTTTTAATTGATTTAGTGTTAGCGTAGCTAAGATTATTGTTTAGCCGATTACCAGTTAGTGAAGCTAACTTTTTGGTTAGCTGTGCCCACCACTGGGTGATTAAACCAAAAGCATAACTCCTCCTCACACAATAATCCTGGTTATATGTGTTTATAAGAAAAAACACGATTTTGGCGGAGGTCAGCTTCACTGATAATTGCATCGTCCAGCAGCAGAGAAACCTTTAAAAACAGACTGAGATGAAGTTTTGTGACCCAGAACAGCTCGGTGCTGGAGGTTCTCTGTGTTTCTGCAGCAGGAGCAGGAGATAAGGAGGACGAACAACAGCCGAGGTGACATTTTTAAACTGATGAACAGAGATAAAAATAAAATAACAAAAATAAAAAACACAATGTGGTCTGGAAATCAAAACCATCGCACTCGAAGGAAGCGGCCTTGAGTGAGCTGATAGCCGTCAAGCACACCTGGAGCAACATTTTCAACACACACACCTCCTTCTCCAGCTCCGTCACCCTCTCTCTCAGCTCCCTCTCTGGCTCTCCTGTGGCGTGACAGTGAGGGGATCCGGCTTCAGGTTCTGGACTCTCATCCTGGTGTGACGTGTCTGGACTGAAGCTGATGAGGAGAGACTGACGTTTCTGAAGCCTCCGTGAGATCGTTTCCACCTTCTCCTCCGACTGCTTCAGAGAATCCGTCCTGGCCTTCAGCTCATCTTCAGCTCTTTGCAGTTTCCGGTTCAAACGCTCGACTTCGGCGGTCAGTTTCTGAGAGCGGGCCTGCTCGCTGGACACATCCTGGAAGAGGAGGAATTTAAAGAATAAAACTGAAACAAGGTGTATAAACTTTATAAAATCTCTGATGTTTTTCTGTATCTGTGTTTCTTTTTTGAGTCTAATCACATTTTCCATGCCGTTTCTTCACGGCTTGTTATTTCTCTTGTTCACCGTAAAAGACTTTTTGTCCTTCGCAAGTGTTTATCTGCTTCTATCATTTCATCAACTCAAATATTTTAAATTTCCAACCTAAAAAATACAATCTGAGGACAAAATAAAGTCTTTTTCAACGCAGAACAAAAAAGAAACAAAGACTTAAATAAATCCGTTGTTTTATTTAACAAGAAATCTTTTAATTGGCTTCATCATAACAACTCATTTACTAAATCTGACTGAATCAAACTGGATTAAAGTGAATCCAACAGGATTAGATTGAATTATAACTTCACTAAATCAGACTGTATCACAATGAAGTAACTTTAATTAGACTGTAAATAACTTGAAGCCTCTGTAACAAATGTAAACAATATAAACAAACTTTTTAACTTGTTAGATTTCTTCTCTCCATCAGCACCAGATGAGTCATTTAAAGTTTAAATAAGGAGAAATAAATCACAGATCGGTGCTGCGGTGTTTTATTTTTGACAAAGCCACGCTGACGCCTGCAGCAACACTTCAGGCACCTTAAAAAAAATAACTTGCACATAAAATATTCATGTTTTACTGGCAAACTGGAAAATGATGTGAAGGATCTGAACTGTAGGAGAAATTCTTTTTTTATTTGATTCTGCACAGTAAATACTCATCACCACAGTGTGTGCAGTTGTAAAAATAAAGGATTAAAATACTTTTTGGTTTTCTGTAGAAAAAAGCCTACAGTACATCCTGTAGATCATGGATAAAACTCAAGGCCTCAAAGACTGCAGCATTTTATTTGGCCCACAAAAGCTTAAAAAATTTAGTGTCTTAAAATATGTGCATGCTGCTTTAAAACCATAAACTACATCTTCAATCTATGTCAGTTATTTTACCTGCAAACCAAAGGCATTCCAACACCAGGTGGAGGTGCACAGGGTTCAGAATTTGCTGTGTAAAATCTCCATTTCAATGGGTTAATCGCTAGCTGCTTTTACTGCAGCCCCGATGTACTAGGAAGTGGGAATTTCCCACTTACAAGTCGAAATTTAAACTGGAACACCACTCCAGTGGGAATTTCCTGTCAAAAATTGGGAATAAAACCCTCTTGTGTTTACTTTTAAAGCATTTCTGTATTATTTATTTCACATTTAATCAGTCTTACACTTAGTACTTTCCAGTGTTTATAAGAGGACATGTTAAGACGCTGTTTCTATGCAGGAAATACCATGTAGAGGTTAGTGATTGTTCGTTAGCTGTGCTGAATTGTAGTAATAAGGCAAGGCAGACATGATGTTTTATTTTTAGTCCAAGTTAAATATGAAACATTGAAGTTAATTACAACTGACCTTCTGAGGGACACTATAACGCTCATGTGGACCTCAGTGAAAATAAATTCGACACCCCTGCTATAAACACTGATGTTTAGTTCCCATTGTGGCAATTTTACAAACATTTGAATACAAAATCAAATTAGGCTGAAGGTTTCATATCTCTCTTCTCGTGCGTTGCATTTTGAGATAATAAGGTCCGGAACATATGGAGATAAATTAATCTCAATAAAATTTGAGCAAGCGCAAATTAGCTCAACTGTTAAAGTGATTTTTGAGACTTTCTTACTGCCACAGATTCACACATCAAGTGTTGCAGTTAAGGCTGGAGAAAAGCTGAGACATCTGAGCTTTGCCACATTTACTGGGTTATTGGTATAATAGCTCATAAACCAAATATTAAAACGCACACTTACACTGACATTACTGGGTTCCAAAAATTATTATGTGGACTGTACACTTAAACTAAACTACTCAAAACAGTAAAATAAATAAGTTGATGAGCTGATCTGCATTATCATGGTAACACATTAAATAAAAAATAATCATTCATAGTGCACTGAAATATTTTAAATAATCCTCTGTAGTTATATCAGAAATAGACATCTGCCTTTAATCTTTTTTTTCTGGTCACTGAACTAGATTTGGGTGATTTTTACCCTCCTGCAGCAGGATTTAAAATTAGGAACTACTGTGTGTCACACACACACACACACACACACACACACACACCCACACACACACACACACACACACACACACACACACCTGAGAAAGTGAGCTGATCCTGGCCTGAGCCTCTGTGTTCTGCTCCTGCAGCTGCTGCTTCACCTCCTCCACGCTGTTTAATCGAGTGCTGAGCTGCTTCTCCAGGTCCTGCAGCTGAGTGCAGAGCTCCTTACACTCAGAAAGCTGCTGACACACACGTCTAAACACACACACACACACACACACACACAGGCAGCAGCAGAAACACGGGTCAGGCAGAGGTTGATTGAAGGTAGACTTGACATTACAGATAAATGCACGGCACAAGCAGGAGTTCCTCTCTGACGCCTTGTAAAGTTAATTGTTTGATCAAGGTTAAACATGAGAGCAGCAGAGTGTGTGTGTGAGTGTACTTGTATTTGTTACCTTCTTAGGACAGTTTCTGGTATAAACACCTACCTTGTCAAGACCAGTAGTCCTAATGGGGACAAAAGACCGGTCCTAATATGGTGGAACTCCATTTTTAGGATGGGGTTTAGGTTTAGGACTAAGGTGTGAATTGAGTTTAGGTTGGTTTTAGGGTCAGGTACCTGTGAGGTTAGCCTTAAGGTTGGTGGTCAAGGTTAGGCTGTAGAAATTACTGGAAATGAATGGAAGTCAATGAACGGTCCTAATAAGGATAGAAATACAAACTTGGGTGGGTGTGTGCGTACCTGTGCTCAGCATCCAGAGAACAGGCCCTCTGGTTGTTGCGCTCCAAGGCCAGGTTGGTGCTCTCCAGCTGCTGCCTGAGCCTGGCCGTCTCCCTCTCTCTCTGCCGCGCCTCCTTGCGGCAGCCGTCCAGCTCCGACTGGCAGCTCTCCTTCTCCTGCTCCAGCCGCGACGCCTCCAGCAGGGCCTGGTCCCGCGCTCGGACCAGAGCCTCCGACTCCAGGGCGCCCTCACGCAGCTCGGCCTCCAGCTGCTCCTCCCGTCGGCGCGACGTCTCCAGGCTGCGGCCCTGACGCTCCACCTCCGCCTTGAGAGTCTGGATGGTGAGCTCCAACTGGTCGCTCTGGTGAAAGATTAAAACATTGAAACTACGATTAAACGTTTTCTTTATGCTTCTAACGTTAAGAATTGTTAAATTTTTTTGAACATTTTAAACAATTAAAACCATGTTTTTAAGTTTTCCAATAAATCAGCTTCCGTTAATGACAAAATACAGTAATAAATAACAACAAATCTTTTTAGTAAGATTTAAAAGCTGAAAATTAACAACATTACGTCATGTTTCTAGTAATTACTGACAGAAAATCATTGGCTCAAGTTAAGTACGTATAACATTAAAATAAATATAAGTTATACATATTTAATTTGTTATATATTTAACCTGGGGCAACAAGATTTCATGGCTGATTTATATTTTAACAAAGTTTGAATTAATTCACTTTAATTGGTTTGGTGAAAATCTTTTGGGATAAAAATATTTTTTTATATTTTAATGGCTGGTCAGATTTGTTTAAATTCACTACATAAGTTCATTAAAACAAGAATAAATATTAGTAAGACTTTTTTGGGGGGTTTCTGGGACCACTGTCATGAGAAGACTGTACTAAATAGTGACAAAAAAGAGTAATGACAAACTACTTTATGTTTAAAATATAAATTTTGGGGCCAAATAAAATGTTAATGAGTGCCAGATTTTTTTAAAAATAAAAACAAAATAAAATCCTGCACAAGACTCTTTAAATGTTTCTTAATGTTAAAATGACCTAAAACTAACAAGAATAAATGATTTAACTATATTTTAACTTTGGCATATTTCTGTTTACTATGAGCTTTGGTTAATTTTCAGGGTACTCTTCATGATTATTTGCAGTTAACGGCCATTTAGCTGGGGATTTTTCAAGCTCAGCTCCCTGAACTGAATCTGTTCAGAGCCATCTACAACAGGTAAGATAGTAATTGTTCACAACTTTTCCACTGATCCACACTTTAAAAGATTATATCAATTTGTCCATAAAAGCAGCCTTCTTCAGAAAAAAAAGAACAAATTTAAACTTTTGCATGAACTGAACAAAAACCACGACAACTTTTTTTAAATTTTAAAGAGTTTCAGTGAAACTCAAACATGGAGAGAACCTCTAATTTTCTATTTGGGTTAAATTCAGGCCTGAAGCTGAGGGAAGCAGAGTGAACTTTATGTTTCATTTAACATTTCACCAATTTAATCACCTCGAGCGCAGTTCCGCCTCTCGTTCTGCTGGTCAGGATGTACAAAAAAACTGAACGTTTTTCCTGATTTCATGAAGCGAATCATCAAATATTTAAAACATACAAGTTTTTATTTGGTGTCCAGCGGGTCGTCGTACAGCCCAAATTCTTTAATTCATAACCCAGCAGAGGTTTAAATGTTTGGAGATTTAATAAACCACAGCAGGGTTGTTTTTTTCCCTCTTTATATCGTTTAATTTCCTTTAATTATTAAAAGTAAGGGAAAACATTTTGGCTCCACTTCTTGTAAAATAAGCTGGATTCAGTCAGATCATTTATTTATGTTTGGGTTAATGAATGTTCAGCTGCGACACAAAAGGCAGATTTTTTTTTCTTTTTTCTGAAAACCAGCAGAAAAAGAAACGACTTTAACAGGATTATAAGCAGCTCTTTCTGCAGCGATGACATTCATGAACCTCCTTTATGATTTTTTCTTTAATGCTGACTAAGAAGTGCTCTTTTCCTTCACTAGCAATTTTTTTTACCTGCATTTTAAAAACTGTCTGCAAGACGCTCATTAAAAACAGCATTTCTCCTCCGGAGGACAAAGTCTGACAAAAAGGTGAGTTTTGGTTTCTTTTTAAATTAAAAATACATCTAAGGAAAAGCTTCAACATTAACTATGTTTACATGCACAAAATTCTTTGATCGGATTGAAATGTCATCTGATTAAACAATCCAATGTATCGTTTACATGCACCGGACCTGTATTCAGAATAAAAGCACTGACATGCACAGAGTTTGTTTTTTTTTTTGAATGAGAGAACGGGAGGAAAAGTTCTGTGCTGCTGGAAACTACAGCGCTGCTGCTCCTTCCTCCACAAAAGTGAAGAAACGATTGATGAAAGTCAGACATGCGCAGTCAGGTCAATTTTCCACAATCAGAATAAGATGATCGGATTAAGTGTTTACATCCACGCTGTTCGGATTATCAATCGGCATAAACCACCCCTCTTATTGCGATTAACAATTCTTTCGGATCGAGCTGAATCGGATCAGAATAATCTGAATAGGGTGTTTACATGATGCATTTTTATTCCGAATGGCTGTTTAATTCAATTACTTATGTCCATGTAAACATATCTAGTGATCTCTTATGAGCAAATTAGTTTTCTCTTTATATAAAAATGTAAAATAATAATGAAAAACTATATTAAAACAACTTTTCCGCTGTTGAAACTTTTTTGTAATAAAACAATCAGCTTCTAAAAATGTGGGATGTGGGTTTTTTTTAATGAAACTCCTGCATATTTTTTATCTGCCACTGGAAACATATTTGCCATGTTCAGTGATGTGAGCAAAAGTTTCTTAAAACCAAAATATTTATATTTTCCTCCCAAGAAGAAGTCATATTTTTCTGTTATCTTTTAATACAATTTTGCAAAATGTAAATTTTTCTGAAAGTTTGACTTATTTTTTGGGGGGATTTTGCTTTTTCTCATTGTTCAGTCCTTGAAAAACCTGAGATAAATGGACAAACAGAGGACGAAAAACTGAAGCTTTGAGCTCGAGAAGAAGGAGATGAAGAGTGAAGACCCCACATTTTCATCTGATTATTTGCCATTTCAAAGTTTCCACCAAACAGCTCTTTAAAAATCATGTTATACCTGCTAAAATATTAAATTGGCTTCCTCTAGTTTAAAGATCAATAAAAATGTGTGAAACCTCTATTTTTAGGCCATTTATCTAAAATAACAAACTATCCAGCACTGTGTGTGCACGTAGCATCTTTAACAGCTGACTTCAAACTAAGAGCAGCAAAAAGAAATAAAACATTTAACAATATTTAAATAATGAATACAAAAAATGACTACGTAAAAAAGTGAAGTATTTTCTATTTGTTGTATTTATAAAAATACAAACTCGATAAAAAAAATGCTTTTATTCTGAAAGGGCTAAAAGTGGAAGTTTCACCAGTTAAAGACAGCTAAAACTCTGGTTTGGATTGGCTGATTTGCCACAGAGGATCCCACCCACCTACAAATTAAACCAATAGAAATCTAACAACAGGTTTGCATCCGGTCTTGTGTATTTGCTCGTGTTTGTGCGCTCCAACCTTTCGCTGAGCGGCTCGCAGGGCGTCCACCGTGCCACGCAGTGCGTCTCTCTCTCTCTCCAGAGCGGCTCGCTCTCCCTCCAGGGAGGCGATGACGGTGGTCTGCATCCGATGGAGCTCGGCTTGGCTGCGCAGGCGGCACAGCTCCTCCTCCACGACTAGAGCCTCCGACTGCAGAACCTGAAGAGACCACAATGTGAAAATCTTGATCTGTCTGAAACTGAACTGGACCAGGAAGCATTCTGGAACTAAAGCTACGATTAATTTCCAGGACTGCGTTTGATGAGATTATATTTCTATGAAACAACCATGAAACCTAACGGTTTATTAGTTTTGAACATTTCTACTTTTTATAGTATAAATATTGAATATATTATTGACGTCTAAATCATCTCTTCTCTCTCTCTCTGGGATCCATCTTGGTTTTTCCTCATATTTTTAAATAATTTCTGTATTTTTCTCTTAAACTCTGTACGACCTCAGCCATGTTCATTAAACTCTGGATGACTAATTTTACAGCTTTTATTTTTTTCCCCAGAGTACATCATGTTGAGCTGCCACCTCTCTGGCCCGACTCAAATAAAAGGTCCGGTTGTGACCTATCCAATTAACTCCAGTTAATTTTTTTTTAGCGTGGAACTAAATCTGCTTCAGTCAGACAGTAACACGAAGAGGCTCTGCAGCCTGGTGAGAGGTTATTTTTCCTTGCCTACACAGATTATTCTTTAGAGAACTATCTGACACTTTTAGTTCAACCAACATCAAAGATTTTAAATATCTCCAACAAGTTTTCTTTTCTGTTTCCAGACGTACCTCCACCTGCCTGCGAGCCTCCATCAGACTCTCTGCGGCTCGTTTCAGCCGCTGCAGCTCAGCCTCCACCAGAACCAGCTTCTGCTCGGCCTCCCACGTTTTCCTGCTCTGCTCCCCGAGCTTGGAGCGCAGGTCCTGGGCCAGACTGGCCTGTCTGTCGGCCTCCTCCTGGGCCTCCTGGAGCCGGTGTGTCAGAAGCTCCAGGTCTGGAGCAGACGGTGAACACACTGTCAGGTGCGTGGCGTCGGGGTCGTCCTCTGACGGAGGTTTTAGGTGCTCCGAACTCGTCGTTAACGTGGCGTTTTCCAACTTTTGTTCACTTTCTTTTTCCCGTTTGTCCGCTTCTATTTGTCCTCCCTCTGCCTCTCCTCTCCTTTTGATCTTCATCTCTTTGTTGCAAAGTTCACCTTTCCCCGCCCGTCGGATGTGCAGACCTTCCTCTCCCACTCCTGCTTCTCGCTGCCTCGTTTCTCCTCGTTTCTCTCCCCCCACCGTCGCCCTCACCCTTCCCTCTCCTTCTCCTCGAGGTGTCTCTGAGCCCTGAACTCCTCTCACCACCTCCTCCTCCTCCCCGTCTCTGCTTGGCTTCTCCACACCTTCCTCCTCCTCCTGCTTCTGGTCTTGGAGGTGTTGAAGTTTCCTCAGCAGCTCCTCCAGGCGCTGCTTTAAAGTGGCGTTTTCATTCTTCAAGTTTTGAAACTGCAAGAAGGAAGAATATAGCTTAAGAATATTTTTTTCAAATCCTGATTTTCTTTGTTCCTATATGAACTGAAAATGGTTAGAAGATAAAACTTTTCACAAACACCTTCCTTGTAGAAAACAAATTTAAAAAATGATAACGTTTGGGAGATTTGGGGTCATACCTTAAAAATACATTTGTGTACAAAGTGTCACACTTCAGATTATGTGTTGTGAAAGAATCTCAGCTACTGCCACATTCAATTTTAACTCTATATTCGTCAAACTGACTGAGTCATAGCTATTTTGAGTTTGCTAATAACAGTTAGCTGTGAACCGACTCCAAACACCATCATTTACAGATGTTCACAGAAAGGTTACATCCTGAGTTTCCATAAAATTCGCCTGGTGGTTTGCAAGATATTTTGCTAACAGACACAAACAAAGCTACACACAGGCACAAGCAAGCAGCAGACAGTATTGATGCAAATTGCACAGAAAAACTAGAAAATATATATTATTGCTATTAACACCTGAGTCTATTTAATCAGCTCTAATAAAACTGCTGCTGTGGCTCCTGCAGGTAATTGACTCATTCACTTCTTAAACAAATAATAGGCACTTTAATAAATAAGATTTAAAAGTATAAACTCATATTAAATATGTTGTTTTTGTACCTCTGTGCCCCGGCGGCACAATAGACGTCAAATGAAGCAATCAGGATGTGATTGAAGAGCAGACGGTCCGTTTTATTTCAGAGGGTTTCTAAAAATGGATCAATAGATGACATTCCTAAACTGATAACTCTGTAATTTTTATTTTTTTTATAAAACCACTTGAATAAAAGCTGAATGTCTTCACTTCAATCACTTCTGATTGCTTTAATTTAAATGTACTGTGGCTGTGCGCTGAGTCGAAAATATGGAAATTATGTCACAGTTTCAGGATTTATTGAGCATCAAATATAATTATTTATCACGTAACTTTTGCATTCTGCCACATTTATTCTTAAAAGTTTGACTTTTTCAAAAACAGTTTTTTATGTTTAAAGCATTTAATAATCACAACTGAAGTTTAGCTCCTAATTACTGCATGTAAACTCAAAAATAATCCATTTTTATAAATGTCTGTTAGCAAAATATCTCATGCACCACTAATGGAACTCTCAGCATAATTATTGAAGATAAATATAGAACTGAAATTTCACAACAGCACCAAATTCAAAACGTTTTATAAATGAAGCGGAAAAGACAATTTGTTTGTTTAAATAAAAAGTGGCAGATAATTAAAACTGAGAGTAACTCTTTAGTTCTGCTCACCTCCCTGAGCGTGTTCTGATGCTTCATCTCCAGCTCATCCTTCACAGAATCAGCCTGAAGAGAAAACAGACAAGAAACCTTTATAAAACCTGATTAGATGCCTCCAAATATGATCTTTCTTTCATATTAAAGATTTAAATTCATTTAACAAAAAGGGAAGAGTTATCGATTATTTCAACCTTCGCTCTCTGAACCCTGACCTCCTGCTGGGCCTGCAGCTCCTCCAGCCTCCTCCTCAGTTCGGCGTTCTCCTGCTCTGCTCCCAGCAGCCTCAGCGTCGAAGCCTCGCCTACTTCCACGCTCAGAGGCTTCTGGTCTGAGACAGAAACGAGGAGGAACAATAAAACAAAACAGAAGAATCCTTGAAAAGGCAGCATATATTTTCTCCTAAATAATAAAAATTACAAAAAGGCAGGTCCTCTGACCAATCAGATCGCTCAGGTCCTCGTCAGAATCCAGCTCTGACTGGAGGAAGCGCACATGGACTGAAATGGGTGGAGAAATGTTCCCTTTGGAGGTTCTCCTGTGCCTTAGGTCCTCCTCTAGGCTCATGTTCATTTCCAGCAGCTCATCAACTCGCTGCCGCTCGGTGTCCCGCTCCTACAGGTGTACAAATACACACACATTCATCTGTCAAAAAATGCTGCTAGAAGTCAGAAATGTTAACACACATCTGCACACAAACGAAAACAAAACCTGACTGATTTTATACAAAATGTTAGTGTAAATAAAACTACATACATTTCTAAAAGCTAATATCAACAAAACACTAGTGGTATATTAGCTTAAATTAAATTAAAAATAGAGAAATGTTATCTGACCCATAATAATAAAAAGACTGCATAACTGTTAAAAGCAGCCAAACGCTAAGCTAACTGTTACAATCAACCAAATGCAAGCTGTTAAAAATGGCAAAATGCTAGCAAAGTTAAAAGCAGCCAAATACTAGCTAACATTTAAAAATAGCCAAATGTTAGCTAACAGTTACAATCAACCCAATACAAGCCAACTGTTAAAAATAGCGAAATGCTAGCTAACAGTTAAAAACGGCCAAAAGCAGCAAAATGCTAGGTAACAGTTAAAAATAGCAAAATACCAGCTAACAATTAAAAGCAGCCAAATGCCAGCTAACAGTTCAAATCAGCACAATGCTACCTAACAGTTAAAAATAGCCACATGAGGTAATTGGGAAACAAAACCAAAAATAAAACAACGTAAAAACTAAAAATTGCACAACACAAAAATAAATCTAATATACATAACTAGCTTCTAAAGATAATATATTATTATATTGAAAAGTTCTTAATGTATTTCTTTAAGGAAAACTTTGTAATCATTTTTTTTATTTTACATGTACAAAAGTAAAAAAAAAAAAAACTAAAAGTAGAAGTAGAAGTTCAAGACATTTAATAAAGCTGTTTGATTTCAGACAGTATGCAGAAGTAGTCTGAGCCCTCCAAAAAAAGAAAGATAAAGGGAAACAGGAAAACAATTGTAACATCTGCATCTTAGCTCTGCCCACCGCTTCCACATCCATGATTCGTTGACGCAGCAGAAGATTTTCCTTCTCCAACTCCCGTAGCGAGGAGCAGCGGGTCCGAGCGTCGGCCAGCTGCTCCTCCAGCAGAGTTTTAGTTTCTTGCAGCGCCGCACACAGCTGCTGCTGCTCCTGCAGGGGGCACCAAACACATAAGTTTTACCACAAGTCATCCTTTAATGGTAAAAATGGTAAATGGCTTGAACTTATATAGCGCTTTATCAAGTCCATATGGACCCCAATGAGCTTTACACTTCAATCATTCACCCATCCACACACTGATGGTGTTAAGCTACATTGTAGCCACAGCTGCCCTGGGGCACACTGATAGAGGCTGCCATGCACCAGCGCCACCGGACCTTCTGACCACAATCAGTAGGAAAGGTGAGTGAAGTGTCCTACCCAAGGACACAATGACTGAGACAGCTGGAATGGGGCATTGAACCGACAACCTACCAGTTACAGAACGACTCCCTTAATCACTGAACCACAGCTGCCCCATATCTGCACTTAATCCAAGAAAAGTAAAAAAAACTAATATTGTTCTCACTGAATCATTTAACCAACACTGTCTGGCTTTGATCTATTCTACAAGCAACAAAAATTAGTTTATTCTGCAGCCACACCACCAATCAGCAGACAAGAATTGGTCATTGGCAAAATAGAGATAAAACGTTCCCGCAAGCTAATCTGAGGTAAAGAACGCAGCAGGATGAATGAAGGATTCAAATAAGCTTGAGAAGGTGAGAGCGAGGACACCAGGAGAGGTTTTACAAGGGTATGAGCTGAGCACACTTTCTGTTTCAGAACATTCCAACTACTAAAGAATAAATTTTATTCGGCTGTAAAAGTTCCAGTAGCCGAAGGCTCCTTGTCAACAGAGCAGCTCCGAGCTGTAAATCCAGATGACATCACAGCACAATCTTATTCTGCGGCTTTGAATTTGTCGTCATCGTTCATACTTAATGTTGAGCAAAGGCTCAGGACTGAGCAAGAAGACAGCTTTTTACATCAAGTGTTGCTTCTTTTAATAATTTTGTGTGTGTGTGATTATACTCAAAAACACAGGAATAACTCCAAATTTTGTGCTATGGGATATTTTTGCCCATAATTATCTGATTAAATATAGTTTCTGATGTAGATGGGACTGATCTGCTTGTTTTCTCACTGAGGCAAGCAGATCTTCCCTTGTTGATCAGTGAGTTTGCAGTTTGTGTGTGTGTGTACCTTTAACTGAGTGTGTGTACCCTTAGCTGAGTGCGTGCACCTTTAACTGAATGCGTGCACCTTTAACTGAGTGTATGCACCTTTACCTGAGTGTGTGTACCTTTAACTGAGTGTATGTACCTTTAACTGAGTGTATGCACCTTTACCTGAGTGTGTGTACCTTTAACTGAGTGTATGCACCTTTAACTGAGTGTATGCACCTTTAACTGAGTGTATGCACCTTTAACTGAGTGTGTGTACCTTTAACTGAGTGTGTGTACCTTTAACTGAGTGTATGCACCTTTAACTGAGTGTGTGTACCTTTAACTGAGTGTA
>JARVJO010000269.1:11203009-11216605 GCA_031762555.1 Cynodonichthys magdalenae
ATATAAAGAGAAAGAATCTAAGACAAAATATAAATTTGTTGCCACACATCATAGCTTTTTAACCTTCTTTTTTTCCCCAGTTAGTCCTTTTGCAAACCTTTACATTTCGTATCCAGATCCAGCCCTCAAAATAACTAACATGCTGCTCACACTTTGATGCTAATTTGACCTGACATTATGCCAATATTTTTTATACTTTCATGCCGCAGCAGGACATTTACTTTTAAGATATTTTATTGAATTAGCAGTTTTACATATGAATTGGAAGAGTTCTTTCTACAGGCAGATACATTTTTTGAAACAGCTAACCTGAAATGAACTTTTCTAAAACCCATTCAGTCCCACAAAAAGTGCATCTGATTTTATTCAGTCGACTGGTTGTAGTTAGAGAGAATTAAATGCCATCTGCCACTTTTTTTACTTTTCTTTTGTAGAATTCATTGTTTTCCTTTACTGGCAGAGGAGACGCTCTTAAGTGAAACAAATTAGCAGAAACAGTATATTGGATGTTCAGTAAACCTTAAAAAACCGTCATTGTTCAGCAACAGCAGAGCTCTTCAATTGTTCAGTAAATTAATACTCAGGTGAAATTAACATTTAAAATCCCATTACGTGAAGGTTGGGAAGTGGGTGCATCATTTGAACAGAGAAAATTCTGCAGCTCAGGATAAACAAACCAAATCAAAAACAATGCAGGGACTGAATGTGACGGATCCAAGCTGCTCTTAAATGACACTGAAACAGTAAACATGAGCGCATCCTGCAGAACTGCACATCTACAATTAGCTCAGCTGAGGTCACAGCAGAGAAAATGAAACCTTGTCCTGCTTCACACTGTTTCCTCGACTCACACACACACAGAGCAAACCAGCGAGTGTGAGAAGTAAAACTGTGATCGATGTGGAACTAAACGTTCGGAGCGACGGTGGAGCCAATTCTGAGAGCACCTGGTGAAATTCTGGTGTGACAGAAACGAGCTTCCCCGTTTGTCTTGTGAAGCTCTGAGCTTTCATGGGGGAAACCTGAGCGACTCGCTGCGAATGAAGGAAGTGAAACCCGACTGGAACACATGTTCCTGTGTTGTGTGACGAGCTAAGCGACGCGTGTTCAGTCCACCTGACTGCTGCTCGGGGAACGCACTCTGGGTCGAGAACAGAGGCTGTTGAATCATCTGCCGGAGAAAGAATTGTGTCACTTCCTGAAAGGCACCAAACACACATTGTGAAACACATGAAACCAAGAGCGACTTGAGTGATTTCTAACTTCAAAAAAAATGTTCCTTCAACTCCTCCACTTTTATTCTTTCACCCTATTTGCTTTATAATAAGCAAAGACGTCTCTACTGAGGATATAAATTTCAGGTTTCATTTTCTTCTTTGTGCAAACGCTCTGTCAGCCCCCCCCCCCCCCTCCCCCCAACCCCCTCAAACATTATGCAACATCTTCAGGCGAGATATTCATCTGCAACAACTGGTAGCTCAGCTACATGTTGCCCTCTGCTTTTGCCACCTTCAAAAGCAACACTTCTCCATTCCTCCATTAACCCCCGCCGGCTGAGGGTCAAACAGTGAAGCTATAAAACCAAACGAGGCACTAGGTGTCAGGCTTTAGGGGAACAAAACTGCCTCGTTTTGAGGTTTACCACCACAGACGAACGTTTTTCACCGCGTGTGGTCATCTGATGGACACGCTGGCTACAAACAATGTGATATCTGTCAACGCGTGATTAAAAATCATATGTGTTACTGAATGATTTTTTTTATTTTTAAAGAAAAACATACAAGGACTCATAGGGACTCTTTTGTTTTTCTAACAGTGGGGCTAAAAATTATTTAGATTTACATTCTGACCTTAAAGGCCCGACTAAAAATGTGAAACTTAGAGATGCACAGATTCTGGTTTTCTGGACCGATACTGATGTCAGATTTATGAATAGCTCCGACCTGCCAATACTGATTTTCTTATAGATTACAAAGTTATATGCATTATCTGCTGTTAAAAAACATAACATTATCACAAAAACACTTCCACACTGACAACATGCACTGTTGCCAACTCCTCAGTAAGAAAAGCAGATATTCGCTTTTCTAAAAACTCAGGGGAAAAAAAATCTGATTTTGAGGATTTGTTTGGCGGGTAACCAGTTTCAGCCCAGTCGTTTGGTGCATCCCTAATGAAACCGTTTAAAATATAATCAAAAAAGTGCAGAAAATGCTATGAAATAAAACCTAACGCTATTTCTTTTGGTTGTTATTTTTTTTAAATTGTAGGAAATGACTTAGACTACATGTTTTAGCCTCCTGATGACTGAATGGCTCCTTTGGGACTCTTCCCTACCTGATAAAATGCCCTGAGGTGTCGATTTAAAATGGAAAAGTTCTGAACTCTCAGCATGTGGTCGTCTCTCTCGCTGTCATAGAGCCGCTCCATCTTGGGGTTTGGGTCTCTGTGCAAACAGACAAAAAAGAAAATCTGTGGTGTGACTCTTGCAGCTTGATCAAACAGCCCAGCTGAGGCGCCACGTCTCTCCAGACGAGAAACTCTTACGCAACAGTTCTTTTAAACAGACTGAATGAAATCTTAATGAGGCTCGAGACGCAGGCAGGGAGAATCCACAAGCAATTATTTGCTGGAATAAACGGCTCAGGTCAGCCCAAATTAATCAGCTGCTCTGCAAATACTAAGATCTTGTCTTCCCTGATAACAGACAAAGAGGTTTTCTCCTGCAGAAATTCGAACAAGATAAGAATTCAGCTCAGACGTGTGCAGAACCCACAACAATTCACAATTTTGTATGAAATTTGTGGGTTGAGCAATGAGCACTCATGTCATCCTTTCTCAGAAACTGCAGAACAATATGAGGTTCTGAAAAGGCAGAGTGATGAATGTTACGTCATGTTTCAGGCGAGGAGAGAACATTAAGATTCTGTTGCCATGCTTTCAAGTCTCTGAGGCTGTGCTGACACACACACACACACACACACACACACAGGAAAGAGAGGATGATGATGTTCGCCATGTTCATCGTCTCTGCTCTGCGTTTTAGCATGTTAACATCAGCTCATTTGCAATATACACACGGGAGCCATCTATTAGGGAGCTATTTATGCATAAAACACAAACAGATCAGTTCGTCTCGTGTTAAGATGTACTGCATCTGACCTAATGTACCGTTATTTAATAGCTCCATTTATGGGCCATACATTTATGTAGTGCTACAAGTTCCTAATTTTAACTCCTAATATTGCATTTAGCAAAGGTTATGGACAATTAACATTTTGTCTGTTAATAGATTGCTCCTTGAACAGCTTCAGTCTAGAGAAAGGGAGTCAAATTCTGACAGAAATGATAAGCACTAGTCCATCGGTGGGCACAGCTAGCTGCTCATTTAAAAAGAAAAATCAGCTTTAAAAATATTGAATAAATAAGTAAATTAGTGGAAGCTAACACTAACCGATAACTGAACCCAAAGAAACATCAAAATATTGGCTAAAACATTAAAATTAGCAGAAATAAATTTAGTAGAAGCTAAATGGTTTGCTAACTGTTACCTTTGCTATTAGCCGTTAGCAGGTTAGCAGAACTGTGCCCACCACTCAGCTAGTCCGAGTGGAGCCCAAAGCAAAATGGATTTCTGCCATCTCAAGAACTCCAGCCTGAAACATTTCACAGCAGGTCAAGTTAATGTTGTTTAATTGACCTTTACACCTCCCTCAATTTTGCATTACATGGTTATTCCAGCAGAAATGTTATTAAACTCCTGCCAGAAAAGCTTCAGGCTACACAACTAGCTGCTGCTTTCATTTGCAAATAACCACAGAATACTAAATAATCTTGCAATGCAAAACACAGAGAGTTCAAAGAGATAATTAAATAGATTTTTTTTAAATAAATTGTTTTTATAAAGCAAAAACCTGCTCGTCAATCCATCAGCCTGTAATATTGTATCTAATAATGAGACAATAGGGCAGAAGTATCTTACCTGTTATAGATAACCCTCAGTTTGTAAAAAGAGAATTTATTTCAGGCCTGAGTAATGAGCTAGAAGCTAAGGCATACACTGGTCTTTATACCATCATTAATTTTGCATTACATATATGTTTACATAAATTCATGTGAATATAGTAAGGCAAACAGCAGCAGAAGATAGATGTTGCATTCTAGTGCAGCCTTGGAGTGCTTTTAACAGAAATATAATCATATTTCTGATGGAAAAACTGGTGTAATGATTATTTAACTAACATTAGCTTGATCTGCTATGAAATGTTTGACAATGGAGTTTTTTTAGGATGGCAGCAAACAACTTTGGTAGTCCTGTTGGACTAGTTGTTCATCAACTAAGTCCCATTTACAACAGGCAAGATATCAGTTCCACAGAACCCTACTTCTGAACTATTACCTAATTAAGAGTTTCAATATTAGGAGCAAGGGTTAGAATAATGATCTTTATAGTTTTCTAATTAAATTAATGTTTAAAAAAAAAACAACATCACTTTAAAACAGGGGTGGGCACCGAGGGTCACAGCCCTGCATGTTTTACTTGTTTCCCTGCTCCAACACACCTCATTTCAATGATTGGGTGATTATCAGGCTTCTGCAGAACTTAGAAGAGGTCATTCAATGACTGAATCAGCTGTGTTGGAGCAGGGAAAAAAGTAAAACATGCAGGGCTGCAGCTCTTGAGGACCAGGATTGCCCACCCCTGCTTTAAAAGCTTTAAAGTGTTTAATTTTGCCCCAGCATCATAATTTATTTTCAAAAAATATGGTTGGATAACTTTATGCTTTTGTGCTTTATAACTTTTTAATGAATTTATCACACCCTGTGCCATTTTTGCCCTTTTTTGCATTGTTTTATAAAATAAATGAAAAAAATAATCACTTTTTATCTTTCTGGTTACTTTTACTGCAGACAGTGCTTGATTGTGCAGCTCAACAAGGAAACAAAATCTTTGTTAATCTTACATGATCCTCATGACCTCGTTGAGGAAAACCCCGTTGGTCAGCCTCGCGTACCGCTCTCGAGCACTCTTGAAAACCGAGTTCACCTCCATGTACTGGCTGTAGAGCTGGACGCTGCTATCAGTCTCCACCATGTTCTCAAACAGCACAACCTGCAAGACACAAGGGAGGTAGCAGGACATCGTTTTGTGTCTGCAGTCAAAAGTCTGAACTGAGAGGTGGAGAAAGACAATAAGGGTGGAAATGGAAGCAGAAAATAGGCAACGGAGGGAAGGAGATGCTAGGGTCCAAGTATTTTTACACAGGAAGCCACTTGAGTAGGCGCACCTGTCTGAACAGGTGGGATCAGTGCTTTCATGCTGGGAAGCACTTCACAGTGACAGGCAGCCAACCAGGACCAGAGCCAAGGTCCCTCTCTTTCTGTTAAGACACGTAGAGCCAATGCAAACTGGAATATACTGAGGGTTTTCTCCCATCTGCACAAACCTAACCTGAGTCAGCTGATGAGGTGAGGAAGAGCAGACAGAGACACTTCCTGTGACAGAGTGGTTACAGCGGATATCCAAAAACAGAAAAAGCAGTGACTGTCCATGAATAAATGACCTGATAAAGGCCATTTAGCTACAAACAAACCTCAGGTAGAGGCTAAACTCCTAACAGGTTTCTGTAAATCAAAAGAAAATGGAGTTATTCTTGATTAATGCCTGTCGCCAAAGGCAAACCAGCGATAATGTTTTTGTCTGTATGTATGCAATGAATCACTGGATGTTCTTGATGGCCATCACAGACAACCTCCGCAAACAAAAACATGGTGTTGTAGTAGCTTAGAGTGATCCACAACACCTCAGAAAAAACACAAAAAATGACCACTTTACATTTATTGAGCTAAATTAAGCTACAGCCGAGAGCCATCATATGAACTGATCGTACAGTTTTAGCAGTGGTGGGCACAGTTGCTAATAGCAGCGCTAACTTTTCATTTAGCAGGTTAACATTTTTGCTAACTTTGAAAACTTTTAGTGGACCAATTTTTTTCCACTAAATTTAGGTGTGCTAACTTTAAGTCCGCTTACAAAAACAACTATCTCCTCACACGTGCAGCACTACACGCCTATGTCATGCCTGTAGCATCTTTTGCATTTTTGCTTTTCAACTGCTTGTGGTTTTAGCTGTTCGGTGGCTTTTAGCTAATACTCTGACGTTTTTGTGTTTAATATCTATGTTTGAATTAAAGACCTTGAGTTAACGGTTATTTTTTTTAGTGTTTGCAAAGCTAATTTTTTTAAATAGCAGGCTGGCGGTTAGCAAAGCTAACATTTTGGTTAGTTGTGCCCACCCCTGTGTATAGAAGTAATTATCAGTTCAAGATGGCCGCCAGAGCCAACTGACCTCAGGCAAACGTTGAGGTTAACATTTTATCAACCCTTGTAGGTCCTTGTGGACATTCAAACCCGTTACCTTTCTTTACCTTTTAGGGTTCACCCTGTTTGTCTGTTAGCAAAATATCTCATGAACCACTGGACAGATTTTAATGAAACTTTCGTTACATAATTACTGAATGCACTCTACAACTAATTAACTTTAACAGTAAAACCCTGGCATAAAAAAGGCAGTAGGCGACATGCATTCTGTCCTTTCACCCTCAAAGATGTTTAGCTTTCAATCCGACATTAAAAAAGGAGGACGCTGAAGGATCCACATGTTTTGGATGGCTGAGGATGGATCAACCCAATGAGCCCATCCCCATAAAAAGTTTCAGCTCAGAAATCCTCTGAGGCTCACAGGCTTCACATGTGGAACAAATCCTCCAGAGACCCCATAAAGACAACACTCTAAAACCACTGGAGATAAGTTTGTTTTATTTTAATTTAAATAAAAAGCAGCCCAAGGACACGGAAGTGTCGACAGAATAAATAAAAAAAAGCTGGCCATTAATTGTCAAAGGAAGCTGCCAAAAGGAGAAGTATAGTGTTCTGTGTTTTTATGCACAAAAACAAGAAGCTTTTACTAGAATGTAGTCTAACTTTTCCGTTTAATTAGGAAGCAAACAGCTTCTTTTTCATTAAAGCCGTTTCCGAAATGAAATGTTAACCACTGTGATGACACAAACACAAACCAAGGGTGGTATTTACAGTTTATATTTTTTCCGTTCAACTCTGCTTCCGACAATAACAAAAGCTTTCCTCTAATCTCAAGGTGACAAATAATAAATGACATACCCATTGAGCCAGAGAACTCCCCATGAATTCCTCTATCATCTCCTCAGTGTCAGAGTCCATGGCTGGGCTGTGAGGAGGCCGTGAAACACTGGTGAGGGGTAGGGGAAGAGGTGGGAAAAAAAGACAACTAATTACAAAATCATCAGCAGTTCTTTGTTTTGTAATGAGTCCAGAGGGCTGCTCGGATCCATCTCGATTGAACTGAAGCAGATTTTTTGACAGATCTGCGGCCCTCCTCCCCTCCTTCCTCCACCTCTCTGCCTCTTCCTCTATGACTGGGTGTCAGTTGGTTTCATTGCAAAACCGCACCGGAATTTCTCAGAAAAAAACGGCCCTTTAAAGCACACTCATCCCACACACACCTATAAGTCGTCTCGCAAAAGCTGTGATGTTTCTAAACCAAAACATTCAGGGGAAAAGGCGGGTTTTGTTATCATATTAATTTGGATACTGGCAACCATCACCCGCGCGTAAAATAAACTTCCGGTTTTGAAATCTCGCTTTGTTGTTTATTTTTCGTTGTTTGGTGTTATATGTTGAGCTCGTAACTCTGAAAACGTTGTCCCGATGCTTTATTTATCGCAACAAAAGTTCAAATGAGGTACTTTCTGTGCAAAAAAACATATATATGCAGGTGTAATTCAAGCTCTGCAACAGCACCCTCTTGTGGTCGGAGGAAGAATTGCATGTTCATGTTATGGTAAACAAATTCAAACTGAGAAATTACTTACCGTAATTGTTTCTGTAATTAAATCACTTCCTCCACTGAGTTGCTGTTACCAACCCCCCTCAGCTAATAAATACTGTTATTTTAAGCACAATTTACACCCTGATCTAACCAACTTTGTCCTAGGTAGGGAGGCTGACTTTTATTTAATGGCGTACTCTAATTTTGCATAATAAAAATCACATTTTTAAACCAATGACCATAAAAATTATAACTTTTGATATAATTACAAATAAACAAAAAAAAACCAATGGACAGTAAAGTTTAAAAAGTTTTATAAGGAACCTGTTGTCTCTGCAACCTGAATACGGATGAGTGGTAGAAGATAGAAATTAAGTTTTTCCACAAGGTTTATGTAAAGCCAACAAGAAGCTTTTTATTTAGATCTTGCAATGAGTTTTGTTTATTCAAACCACACGTGGAAGGTGGGAGACAAACAAGCTAAGGTCAAGACTTATGACCTGTAGATTCCACACTGTAATACCTGAAAAAACAAAACAAGGATGTACTGTACACTGAAGAGAAAGGTGTGGTGATAGCTAAGAGTTATTGCTGTTGCACACTTGTCTAAAATTTGTGATGAAAAGCAGCAACTATCCTGGTTTTGTCATCAATGGTTTGTGTTTTCCAATGGTGGACATGGTTCTGCTTATAACGGAACTAATTTTTTGTTTAGCAGATTAGCTTTTATACTAACTTTGAAAACCGTTAGTGGACGAATTAGAAAAATTAACTAACTTTAAGTCCACTAACAGCTAACAAACTAGCAACAGATGTCAGTCCCACCATCTGGTGGAGAGGAGGTGAAGATATGTGATGCAGAGTGAGTGACAGTTGTTTTAGCGTTTAGCAATTAGTGTTAGCTTCTGCTAATTTTTACTTGTTTAGCATTAGCTCTCACTATTTACAATACATGTTTAGCAGTTTATCGTTAGCAAAGTTGTATTTTTAGTCAGCAGATTATGAGTTAGCAAAGCTAACTTTTTGTTAACTGTGCCCTCCACTGATGTTTAATCAGTTTTTATCTGCTTCTCCTGCACACCTGATCCTTCTATGGGAAGGATCACACCTGCCTTTAACCTTGCCTTTAATCAAGTTTGATTTATATTCATTGTTTTAAATGTATATTTTGTAGTATTTAACAATCTAAACTGGCTTCAATACTACATTTGTGTCCAGTTCTCTGTTTTAAAGAGATATTTGTTCTTTTATAAGCCCTCTCTTCCATTTGCATTTGTGTTTCACAATTTTCTTTTTTTTTTCTTTGTCTTTTTCTCCTTTTTTATTGTTTGTTCAGGAATCAAATAAGACATTCATTGAAATAATTGTGTGATAGAGATTTTATTTCAGAACATTGTGCACACATTGGATAAACTAGGACAAATCCCCATGATGTCTATTTTATTTTTAATATTTTTGCAAATAAAATGCATTTTTAAATTAAAAAATGAGATTCTCCTTCTATGAAACAACTGCTAATCGTTGCAGTGTGAACGGAATGTGCCTGCGTGCCAGTATCGCTTGTGCAGCAGTTCTGAGATTAACGACTGGATTATCAGATTGTTTCTGAGCTGCCAGAATAAATGTGATGACGGCTTTACATAGGGCATCACACACACACACACACACAGACACACATTTAATCCAACCCTCCCCAGATAACCCACTGTCACTTTTCCTCATGTTATAATTACAAAAACAAGCCGACACTACAAAGCAGTTAAAAACTTCTACCTTTAATAAAATAATTCACATGCCACTTAAATCAGGTTCCTAAGCATTTCATGGCAGTTTAGCAGAAACTCTACAGCTGATAGGTGAATAACTCTGTGCTCATGGGATCAACATTAGAATCACGTTGACATGTTTTTGTGTCTTTAAACTGAATGTGCATTCTTCTAGACAAACAGGAAACTACACACCTCCTAAGCAGATTCAGATGGAGTCCTGCACAGAGGAGATGTTCAAATATTTTTATTTTTCACGTTTGTGTTGCTCTGTTTTTGGTCATGTTCAGAGGTGGGGGACTGCAGCTGCTTCATCATGAATAAAGCCTACTGTGTACCTGCGACCGCCCCGAGCCACACAATCAAAAATAAACAAAAGTATCAGACACACAGAACCCCCTGCATCCTTTCCTCCTCAACGCATTTTGTATTTTTTCTCTCTTCTCTTCTAGCTCGCTGGAGGCGGGGTGGTGGCCTTCTCCGTGTTGGCGTCAGTGGTTTTCTCTCCCTCTGCAGCTCCCGAGGCCCCTTCATCTGTGGGGTCAACCTGCCCGAAATTGACCAAGTTGAGAACCTTGGCTCGGACATCCTGGTAGGTTTCCTTCACTCCCTTCTCCAGGAGGTAGCCCTCGCTTTCCTCCTCTGGGTTCTCCAGAGTCATGGCTCCCTCCACAGCCGTCTGCAGGTACCGCATGCTCAGCAGCACTGACATCTGGGAACCAAAAAAAAAGGAAAACAAAAATAAAAAACCGGGTTGGCAGAAAGTATTTAGCTCTAAATTACTCATCAAATGGCTTTTTATGTTTATATACAGTATAAAGCAAGAGGGTCTCCAACTCAAAATCAACCATAAAAAGCAGATAAATGTTTATAACTCAGCCAACGAGTATTAACCTAAAAATTGGTCTGGTGGCAGCTGAGAGTAATCCTCAACACATATTCTGAGCTCCAACTGATTGTACAATAAATTGTTTGTTTAAAATTAAGCCAATACCTATCGAGTGTAAACTCTGTCTGTTAGCAACAAATGTCATGAACCACTACAGGGATATTAATAAAACTTACAGGAAATAATCTCTGGATGTACATTTAGAACTGATTAAATTTTGGAGACAAGTTGATTAAAGATGGCCGCCACAGCAGCTCTCTTTAAAAAAAGCACAAAATGCACTCTAATTCAATCAGTTTGACAGAAATTGAGACTAAATTTGGTGTGAATATGGCTAAGACTCATTTATAAAAAATGTAAATATTAATAACTACATGAAATCACTGCTTAAAGCTTCAGCATTAACTGTTGGGTCCAACCCTGTTTGTCTGTTTGCAAAATATCTCATACACCACTTGATAGATTTTAATGAAACTTTCAGGAAGTCGTTGTTAGATTTTGGCCTACAGGTGATTAAGTTTGGGAGTCAGCTCCATTTAAGATGGCCGCTTCAGCTAAATGATGTTAGCTCAGACAAAAATGGCAACAACTCTTTTGTATTTACAGATTTTGTGCTAAAATTTTGGGTGGTAGTAGCTGAGAGTCATCCCCAACACATATTTTAAGCAGAAACAGATCACATGAAGTCTTTGTTTAAAGATTTGGCAAGATTCTTCAAGAAATACTACTTTTATTATTGTTTAAAATAGCATTTGGGTTGGATTGTCCAGCACTATCCACAACAGGTAAGATATGAATTGTTCATAACTTCTCCCCGAACCCCACTTCAAAAAGAAACAAACTATTGCTTTCACTGAAATACTTCCGGATTTTTTTTCCACACAGGTCCTTACACAAAACAAGCTTCTTGAAATCTGTTCAGGTTATTAGTAAAGTAACACCTGCAGAATAAAAAAGTTGTGACACATGATTATCTCATTCTTCCTTTCAAATATGTGTTTAAAATGACTCAAAACCCTTTTGGATGATGTGAAAGAGATTTTAAACAGAAAAGGAAAGACTGTTTCTGTCCCAGTCAGCAGTATTGATTGTGTGTGATCAGCTGTGGATGATGCAGATGTGTGGTTTCCTGTGATTTCCACAAAGATGACAAAGTGTGTTTGATTAAAAGGGAGCAATTGATGTGTCTGTGATGTTGTCTTTGTTGTCAGTTGCCATGGAAAAGTGGGTGTCAAGAAGACAACCTTTAAGAGTTGAGAGTTTCTGTTTTGTTGGTGTTTTCGTTGCTAAGCGCTGTGCCAATCTTAATTTCTAGGTTTAACAGGAAGTCAGAAAGGTTTTGCCCATTGATCTAGGTTTTCCCCAAACTTCAGACAGGTTAGATGAGTTATTGTTGGTACAATCTGACCTTGCCTAATCCAACAGACCACCCCTGCCGAGTCGCCCCACCTGAATCAAGATGACCGACAGCACGCCAGGACCGGTTGAGTTCATCAGGCCCATGTAGTAGTCAGTCAAAGCCTGTCTGCAGCCGCGGCCGTACAGGTTCAGATCCTCAGACTGGTACTCGTAGTTGTAGTGGGCTCGGCTGTCCGTCAGGTGGTACTGCAGGCAGGGGCGAGGGGAGGCGGGGTTACAGCAGCTGTAAGGGACGCCGTCCAGCAGGTAGCGGTTGTCCACATTGCTCCGGATACGACTAAAAACGACAAGAGGTTGAAAACCAGGTCAATAAAGTTTTTGGCAGTTTGTTTACGTTGAGTGCGTACATGTATTTTTGGTTATCTTTAAAACTACTGGAGTAAGAGATGACCTTTTTCATGTTTGATTTCATACTTTGCAACGAGTTGCTGTAAAACTTCCGATTTGTCTTAATCCAGTCTTGGTGAAAAGTAAGCTTTGGGGCAATGCAACTGTAAACGTGCCACAACCTTTTTGTTTACTCCTTGCTTTTTTTTCACATTTTTGACCAACCCTTCTCTTCACGCTTTGACCTTTCTATCCATTTGTTTGAAAAAGTAAAAGGCCAGATCTATTTTTAATCCACTTCCTCTTCCACTCCTCACATCACTCTGCCTCCGTCTCTCTAACATATTGTTTGACCTTTTAGGAGCTGAAATCTACTCAAACACACTTCAGCTGCTTCCTCCCCTCAAACTGCCCTCATCACTTTCTTCTGTTCCTGAATCACCTCTTTTTCTCTCTCTTTTTTTACTATTATTCACTCACTCTTTGACTTCCTGAGAGGTGAAATCCAGATATCTGTTGCTGACCCACTGGACCTCAAACCAGTCCTTGAAGTTGTTGTTTCCACAGCAGCGAAACTCCATCTGCAGGCGATCAATGGTTTCTTTTTGAAAACAGCGGCCCGGGACGTCTGTGTCCTTGTAGAACCGGATTCCGTTTCTGAGACCCACCTAGCAGAATAAATGAAAAGCGATATGATTATTAAATTTTTTGTAAAAATTGTGGGTTTGTTCAAATTTCAAAATGATCACCCTATAAAAGGCATTTTATGTGAGTGTCTTTTACAAATATTGAACTAAAAAAAGAGCGCATACTAGTTTTTTATATAAACTTAAAGTTTATGGTACCTTGCTTATGAAGAAAAATATACTAAACGTGTACTTGGTAAATAAATGTACATTTGTAAAAAAAATACTTTACTATAACTAGTGACATGTATTTGAGGTATACATCCTTTTAGTAAGGGCAATCATGCCATATAAAGGCAGGCAGTTGTGTAATCTGTGAGTTTGTTTGTCTGACTGTTGGCAAAATGAAATATAATCTCCTGAACCACTGGACAGATTTTGCAGAAACTCTCAGAAAGTCATCGTATCGTACGTCTACAACTGATTACCTTTTGGAATTATCACAGAAATGTATGTACAGTAACTCAGTCGGTTTCACAGAAGTTGATCTAAAACTTGGTGTGATTGTAGCTGAAAGCCTACCCTTAGCTCATACTCTGAGCATCAGTGGTGGTTGCAACTAACCAAACAGTTAGTTGTGAGCATCAGTTGTGGTTACAGCTAACAAAACAGCTATCTGCGAGCATCAGTGGTGGTTGCAG
>JARVJO010000269.1:11225669-11243432 GCA_031762555.1 Cynodonichthys magdalenae
GAACCTGTCCAGAGGACCTACTTATTTTTTCCTTTTGAATTTTTTACCTGGATTACTGAGATGCATCAGGACATCTGTTCATGTGAGTTCAATAATAATAATAATAATAATAATAATAAAAGTTGCGTTTTGCTTTTTCAAGGTCCTCGTGTCAGCCTGCAGTCTTTTTTTCCTCCTCCAAGACCCCGACCTCTCTCACTGCAATGACAAAACATTTCATCTCAAAGAAAGATGTTAACCGAAGAGGCAGAACTCCTACAGAGCATTCACACTTTTCCTCTCTGTCTTGAAACAAAGTTCTGATCTATTTTTTTAACCCCTCACAGCTGCACCACGTCACCTGCTGTGACGTTAAGATTGTTCCTGCTGGGTCTGCTGAAGGAAAAACACCTCCCAGTTGAGCTTGTCTGGCTTTTATAAATGACTTTTTTATCTGGAATGAGGCATCACATGAAGCTGGGACACTTTTGGACATATTTTCTGCTCCAGGATTATCTGTCCAGATCTGTCCAGGCAGCTTCTGAAACTTATGGATCACAAAACCCTGATAGAGATGAACAGGAAGGTTAGAAAGTGTCGCCCAGACTCTGCAAGTTACATAGAGTTGCATTTCACAAAAACAAGACTGCTTGTTTAAGAGGTTCTGTTTTTAGATGTTTGACAAAGGGGGTAATCAGTCATCGCTCTATGACTTTTACACCTTTAGGACTTAAAAAACAAACGTAAAGTTTAGAGTTGACCTCCGTCCACAGCACCCGGCAAAAAACAGGAGCAGGATTTTTAGAATCTGCACATTTTTATGCTTAAAAGTCAGTATAAAACACTAAAAATATGAAGCAGACATAAAAGGATAATTGACCGTTCTCTTGTCTCCACACCTGTATCAGATTTAACCTCCCAAAATTTCAAATGTCATGCACCACTAGTGTTTTCAGACAAATTAATGAACAAGATGAATTTAATTTGCATTTCTGACAAAAATCCACTGTGAGTGCTCAACGCTGAAAGATTTTTCCTAAAAGCTGCTAAAGAAGCTGAACATGTTTAATAGCAAAACTATTAATGTGCGTTAAATTTGAAAGGCAGACTTTTGCTGAAAGTAGGAAAACAAAAGTAGCAGCAGACAGATGGTGAACAGAGTAAAACTGTAAAATTTGGATATAAAATTCCAATTTTTTGTAAAATAGATAAAGCAGCTAAATAAGAGCTGAAAAGCTGAAATTAGCGCAAAAACACAGGTTTGCTGAACTAAGCAGTAAGAAACTGAATTTAGATGAAAAGAGCTAAAATTATGTGAAAGATCTACAAAGTAGCTAAAAATGCAGAAAACAGCTGAAATTAGCAACAATCAGCTAAAAGAAGCATAAAACGTTTAATTAGCAGAAAGAAGCTTAGAAAAAGTAAAAAAAAACTTGATAAAATTGACAGATGAATAGTTGAAAGGAGCTGAAAGATAAAAAAAATGCAGAAAAAAGCTAAAATTAGCAAAAACAGAAGTTGAAGGAAGCTGAGATTTGCAAAAAGAAGTTGTATAAAAGCAGAACCAGAACGAAAGATAAAAAGTGCAGTAAAGATTTTTAAACATTTTAAAGGGTTTTAAGGATATTAAGCAGGAAAGGCTAAATAGCTGAAAAAGTATAAGTTGCTGAAATACCAGAAAACATAGCATCCATGGCATAAATGATCTAAACGTTTTGATATATAAATTAGATGTCGAAAAACATATGGAAGAAAAACGGATCATCTCAATAATGTGAACGATATGAGATGATCAGAAATGATCAGCTGTTTGCTCCTAGTTTTTTGTCTTTCCCCCCTCCCATCTGTGGAAATCAGTTGTGTAGATACGTGTCTGTGTCCAGTAGATGGCAGTGTGCTCACATTAATGTTCTCCAGGGCTGTGATGGTCCTGTGGGCCTCCTCCAGCTCTGAGCCCAGCTGGGACACACGATTCAGCAGAAACCTCCTCTCACTGCTCAGACTCTCAGACTGCACACACAAAGAGAAGGAGAAAAGATTTAAAACAATATTTTACCCACGATTGGCTCGTCTCCAATTAATTCCTCACCGCTATTTGCAAGTGCTCCTCCAGCAGGTTGTCGGCCTGCGGCATTCCAGAGTGAGTCTGCAGGAGGCTTTGGAAACAAAGGGGACAGTTATTATAAGCAGCTGTTTGTGAGGGCATGTAGCAAACACAACACCAGACACCCCACTGGAGCTCAGAGGGAGCCATTCAGTCCCACTGCTCCAGTCTGAGGAGGAATGTTTGGAATGTGCTCAGCAGGCAAAAGCAGTTGTTTGGAAACAGATACAGGCCTGATCAGGTCAGGGAGGAAGGCTTGGTTTGTCCAGAACGTTCCCAAAAAAGGACAAAGTCTCTTGCTGATCCGTAATGTCTCATAGATTAATAAATCTATAGGAACTCTTTTTGTTTTGTTTTATTATATTTATATATATATATGTGCACACATTGTAGCAATGGCTCCTTTTTGACTGTGTTTCTGGATCATCAGTTTTCTACTCATTCTGTTAATCGTCACCTCTTGTATTTCTCTTTAACATGACTCAGCTCGTCTCTGGTCCTCTGCAGCTCTGCCTCCAGGCTCTCGATGCAAACTACCGTCTGTAGCAGGTTCTGGTGGAGATCCGCGTTTTCCTCCTGCAATGCCCTGAGCAAAGAGAGTCACAGCTTTAAATATTTGCCCTGATATCTGCTGCTGCAGTGTTCACTAGAAAAACACAAAAACCTGAAGAATAACTCTACAAAACATTTCTTTGGGTATGTTTGAACCATATTTCTTGGTAATTAGCTTTGTGCTGTGCAAAAGGGTGGTGTCTTTGTTTTTTCTTTTGTCTGCAGTGTTAGCAAAATATCTCATGAGCCAAATTTTATTGCAGTTTTCAGAAAGTAATCATGGGATGATCTGTGGCTGATTATGTTTTGGTGTTGGCCCAGTTCAAGATGGCTGCCACAGTTATTCAAACATGCACATAAAAAGCTACAACACAGTCAGTTTTACGGATATGGAGCTAAAATTTGATGTGGTGGTAGCTGAGAGTCATCCACAACATAGAACATAATTTTTAAAGTTTGACCAAAAACATCTAGTGAAGTTATTTTTATTTAGTTAGAAGTTGCATTTTGTTACACAATTTTGTCATTTTTGTATCATTACACTGACTGAAATTGTGATTTGTTTGTCTTGTACAGATAACTTTCCTATCAGCCCTCATCATTTAAGGAAACAGCTGCCCTGACTGCAGATCAACAGGCATTTACACAGTAATCCTGCTAATATAATAAACTTTATCGGTGACCAGCTGAGGAGATTGGGCTGTCTCCATGGTTACTGAATGATGCACAACAAATCCATTGAGAACTTAACTTATCTCGAGAAAACGGTCCTCGTTATTTCCGCAAATAATTTTTTCCCCATGGTTTTCTCGTGATAATGACCTATTGTCATTATCACGAGAAAACCATGGGGAAAAAATGATTTGCGGAAAATGGCCACTCTCAGCTTCCGTGTAAAACTTCTTCAATGTGGCATTTTTGGCTTCTCTGTACTTGACGGTGCACAGTTCATCAAAAACATGGAGATGGTTTTTAAATAGAAGTTTCACAGCAGCACCTCTTCTTTAAACAACCATCGAGGGCAAAGGCACGGGTGGGGGGGAGGGTCATTAATGGATTTGGTAAATCCTCTGACCCAGCACAGAGAAAATATTTGCAAATCTGGACTCAGACAACAGACAGAGAATAAAACACTTACTGAAAATCATCAGGATCGCACAGCATGTCCTGGAAAATTTAAAAAATATAAAGACAGTAGGTGAGAAATGGCAAGAAATATGAGAATATAGTTGATATACAATAAAAAAATACAAATCAATTAGGTAATTTGTACTCCAGTACATTAACAACATGTGGAGAGTTTGTTAAAGGTAAATTTTGACTCTTTAAATACTCCTGACACTTGCTGAGAACTTTAACCCCACATGCTGTGTTGTTTAGTTTACATTCCAGAGGAAAATACGTCACCATCCAAAAAAAGCATGCCCGGTAGTAAACTGGAGCTTTTCAACAGGTCCTTTTACAGGAAAAACAAACACGGCTTCATGTAAAAAGACAGATTTTAAAAATGAGGAAGAATGAGGACATAAACACAAACTGCCACATCACAGAGGATGTGAAAAACTCGATAAATAATTGATTTGGGAGAACTTTGTGCTAAAATCAATTTGTTCTATGAGGCTAAAACACTGCAGGGACTTTCCTCTTTGTTTATGTGAACATACAAAGCTGAACAAGTCATGTAAGGCCAGATCTGACACTACATGTGAGAAAATCAAAAGTAAATCTTATGTAACGCTGGCTCATAGAGAAGGAAGGGGGAGTCTGAACAGATTCTTACATAAGAGCCACCTGATAGCAGCTCTAATTCGAGCTACATCTTCCTTGGGGTGTTAGTTTCTGGTGCAAATGGCACAGATTTACAGTTTCTTTATCTGAACTCACAGTCCTTTCAAATCACAAACTGGGCAGGGTTTTTACATGAAACAGAACAATACAGAGAGTGATGCGTCAGGTAGTTTCTGAAGAAATTTCCCCTGAAAGCTCAAGGGAATTGTCTGCTGCATTACAGAACCGTGACTCAGCTTGCAATGCGGAGTATTTGACACGGCCCACTCAGCCTGTGAGTCAGAGGCTCGGCCTCTGCTTTTAGTGCGTTCATTCTCTTCCCCTTTACGTAAAGATATTAACCCTTACCAACAGAACTATGCCTTTGTGGTAATAATCCAAAATACTTTTACAGCCAATTGAGCTGTGCTGTTTGTATTCAGCTTCAAATTTACTGTACATCTTAGAGCCTGCAGAAAATAAAAAAAAAATAAGCAACCATCTCCCAACCCACTCTGCCATTAGAAAAAAGAAGACTGGTGGGACTATCAGAAACCTGCTGATGTTAACATGTAAGTTAGCTTTTAGTGGACTTAAAATTGGCAAAACCTAATTTACCATTCCCACTACTGTTGAACTGGATCCACTCTTTATAAAATGATGTACACTGGATTCTTTTAAGTTAGTGTTAAATGTTTTGTACATAAAGTTGACTTGACAAGACAAGCTACAATGTTTGATATTATAAATTCGTTTCTTTCACAACAGAAGCCAGACTGAATTTCATTTAATATTTGTTTAGTTTGGGTCTTGTTGCAAAAATTGTACAGTTCATGTATTGAGAAACTTGTGTTGATTTTTTTGTCATCTCAGGCACATATTGCTGAGTTTTCTTTAAAAAACAGCAAAGGTTTTATTAAAGTGTGCTCACCCTGTGCTGTTTATGAATCGTCATGTTATGGGACTGGTGTCGACTGCTTTGCTCTGAGCTGTGACTTGTAGCTGTGGAAGCTGTTTCTCTGCCTCTTGATAAGTCAGATTTTGTGGAAGAGGACTCCAATCCAAAGCCTGCTCCTGGATTTTGAGCTGAAGGTGGAGAGGAAACGCCAGGACCTTTGTGTCCCGAGTTCTGATGGACCTTTTGAGGGAGTGGTTGAGTATAATGGAAGGTGTTCTGTTGGTATTTGTGTTGGTTGTGTTGTTTGGGCCGAGTTGGTTCTGGACTGGTGCTGGTTCCATCAGTGTGGGGAGGATCGCATCTACCATATCTGTCCCCTGACATAGATTCTCCGGGAGGGGAAGGTCTCCTGTTTTTACGAACATGGGTTGAAGACGAAGCGTAATGTTGAGGTGGGGGGCTGCCTCTGTGGTTCTTAGTTCCGTATGAGATGATTTTGTCAGGATTGGAGCAGTCTGAGTCTTTTCTAGAGCTGCTGTAGCCTTTTGCTGGTCTGTTGGGCTGCTTCACAGGCTGCTCCTTTTCACTCCTTTTCCACACCTTGTGTTTTTTGGGTGGAAGCTGGGGTTTGACTGGGTCAGATGTAGGGACTGAGGCAGACGTCTTCCCAGTTGTCTTATTATTGCTCACACCCAAGATGGAGAGATGTGATGGACTCATGACTTGTCTGGTAATTTCATCTAAAAAGGCTGAAAACTGTAACTTTCCCTTGACAAAGTTTGCCTGTGCTTGCTCTATCTTCCCCTTTCCCTCCTTTGGTCCCTTGGTGACTCTTGGAGAAATTACCTCCATTGACTTAGCCTTACGAATGTCGGGAAGATCTGTCTTCTTTTTTAAGATCCCTTTGCTGGGCAGCTGGCTGGAAGAAACAGCCCTCTTTGGTCCACTGGGAACCCCTAAAAATATGTCTTCTTGACTGAAAGCCAAGCTTCGATTCAGACTAGTTGTCTTGTACAAAGGCCCAAAGTTCATATGTGACTCTTTGGATTGTTCCCTTCCAACACCTTTAACAACTGGCTGAAGGCCTTCTTCACTTCGACTGTGACCTCGGTTGAGGCAGGGGAACTCAGGGCTTGAGTCATTGTGCACCCCACTAATAACGTTGCCTCTTTTGCCATGCTTGATAGTGGCGAAGACAATGGGCTCACTGCCCTCGTCCTCCATCAAAGCTTGGCGCATGTCCGAGATATTGGAGCAGGACAGGGAATGCTGTGGCCGCTCGGCATGGTGGAGCAAAAAGGGCTCGTTTGAACTCGCCTCTGTGAACGAGGAAAAGGAGGAAGAGCTGGAGGAAAGAGAAGAGGACGAGGCCTTGGAAAGAGTTACAGACGTGCGATTGTTGTAAAGTTTGTCACTCTCGTCGCCATGGAGAAACAGACGGGGATACTGGACATCGTGACGTGAGCTGTCGCAGAGGTAGCGATCGGGCCGCCTGTGCTGATTGCGCCGACGATGTCCTCGGCTATCATCGGTGTTCCTATCATCATCATCAGTTGTATACCTACATCATAAAAAGAACAATTATGTTTATATTTACTGTATAAAATGAAGCAATTGTAAAATATGTTTTTGACTCTTTTATAGACACATTTTCTCTGAGTAGAAGAAACCATCCTACCTTGGTGGGTGAGCGTACTGATGACGATGAAACTCTCGATGGTGTTGTTTCCTCTGTTGTTTGATCTGATCCGATGGAGAAGGGTTGTGAACAGGTCTAAAAAAGTTCTCCATTACACTTTCTCTTCCTGGGTTCCACCACAGATAAGTGGATGGTGTTGAATTTCTATTATGTTTTTATAATCTTTGTAGCCTAATTCTCCCAAAGATGTACAAAGTACGCACCTGATTGTTTGATTGCTTGTCTATCTATATGAACAAGTTTGTCTCTGTCAACGTCCAGCTGCAGAATAAAACATTCCCAGCTCGAGTGCACAAATTCCTGGATGGGGGCATGAAATTTCATGATGCTTGAACAGCCATGTGCTTATCGAACCAACAAAAAGATCGAGACCTTTGTTCTCTGCAGAGAACAAAGGATCTATACTACCTTACTCACTGATAAAGCCATATGGTTCTGTTTGTTTTAATTTATCCTGGCTTACATATCTGATTCTATTATGCAACATTTTAATTGCTTGCTGACAATTTGTTTAATCAGTTCTTGCTATAATTTTTTTTAAAAACATGTTTTTGTCCAATCAAATCAATTGAATTGTCCTCTGTTGACTCATTGATTTTAAGGAGCTTCCTGCAACCATGTGGTCGAAGTCAGTGTAATTACATTTACAGACAATATGACCTCAATGTCATGTGATTGAACAGATTTTTTAGCCTCACTAAATAAGCACTGCACACCACAGAGAGGCAAAGGTGGTGTGTCATGAACCACTGGACAAAATTTAATGAAACTTGCAGAAAAAAAATCATTGGATGTTACTTCTATAACTGATACAAAATGGCTGCCACAGTCACCTAAACATAAAAATATGGAAATAGCGAGAACTCAGTCAGTTTCATATTGACCTAACAGATGGTGTGGTAGTAGCTGAGACAGATCACCAACATATTCAGAGCATTAACAGATCGGGATATTTGTTTAAATTTAGCTGTTAACTATTCAGCAAAATATCTCATGAAACGTTAGATGGATTTTAATTATTATTTTTTTACAAAAAGCATGTGGTGTATATGTAAAACTCATTAACTCTTTGGAGTCAAACCATTTCATAATGGCATCCACCTTAAACTGGTCTTAACAAAACTTTATTGTGGCATCTATTGTCTTGTGTCTGTAGTTGACTGGATCAGTGGTTAGAGCAGTTGTCCTCTAACGAAAGAGTTGGAAGTTTGATTCCTGGCAGTATGTGGATGTATCTATTATTTCCATTTGTGGTTGTAATAATATGGAATAAGATTAGTAAAATTTACAGCTAGTGGTGAAAGGGTTTGATAAAATAACTACTGTATGTACTTCTTCCCAATCCTTTTCTACGTGAGCTATACAAAAAGCTTGGCAATACTTTTTTTTGTAGGTTTTTCATTATCTTTTGTTTCTTCTATGCTTAAAATGATTGTCTGTACATAAACTTAGCACAAAATGTAAGGAAATGTGTGTTTGGAATATTGTTTATTTGTTGAAACAATGCTTTTTAACAATAACTTTTATACCAGCCACCTGGGAGCCCCTGTGGATACCAGAAACTCAAAACAAGTGTCAACAAAAAAATAAGCTGTTTGGCAATGTCAGAGAAGATTTGGCAATTTTTAAATGTGTACAACCCACATAATCAACTCTACTGCTCAACCCACAAATGCATGTTCCTTATAGACGTGACCCCATTTAAAAGGCAAATTAACAAGCTTTCCAACAGCATAAGATTTATAGTAATTTATTGTTGCAACAATGAAATTATCTAATTGTCTTGCTTTTTGTGCTGTAGTTGGCATTTTTTAAACCAACTAACTCAACAAATGTGTCAAAATGATACTGGGCAAGACACTGAACCCTTTGATGTGCCCCATCGATAATGCACTGATTAATATCTGTGTAATGTTTTTTTAGCTTTGTAGAGATATAATAGAATGCAGTGTGGATGAGTAAATGATGGTACATGTGATGAAGTGCTTTGTGTAGATTGATTGGCTAAAAGTATACTATTTACTTTTTGTAAGCAAGCAACTTAGAATGGAACAATGGAAACAAAAGCAAGTAACTCATTCTAGAAAGCTTTTACTCAAATTAAATTACATTTATCAATCACTGTAAATAAGGAGAAACTTCTGCAAAATACATTCCATGTAATTTGGAACTTAGTAGCCACAGGACGGTCTTGATCTCCATGTGTTGATCACTGATTAATTTAATTATCAACAGAATGAGTCTCTTTCAACTCTGGTTTGTGTGGGGTTTTGAATGTGCCCTGTTTAGCAGATAAATGGGATCAATTCATTTGATTTGGGATGAGGCTACTCTCAGGTTTATTGAAAACAGTAGCATTTTCATTAATATGTGAGACGTGACTCGTTGCACGTTTTTTGCACTCACACCACCTGCTGGTAAACAACAGCAGCCTAGTCTCAGTCTTGGCCTGGTAATTTTCCACCAGAACACAACCACAGGCACTGGATCTTTCTGGATTGTTCTAGTTTACTCATGAAATTCACATTCCGTTAACACAATGTTCGTTATTCAGGGGTAGCAATCTAAGGAAAATATATGTTTTGACCCACAGCTACATGACAGGTTTTATACTTTTAAAATAAATATTGTAAGCACTAGCTGTTTCTATAAGGAAATACTAAACCAAAACTTAAAAAAAAAATTAAAAGAAGTTTGTTAACACAGCTCATTTAGGGTATAGGAATTAGTTTGCTGTTTTTTTTTTCTTTAATCACAAAATGCATATCATTGCAGTAAAGGAAAAGTAGATCCGACAACTCAACGCATTCTGGTTTGAACCGGTTTTAGAAAGACCGTGTGGAAAGTAGCGTATTAATCCGCGCTGGCGTTATTGTGACGTCAGCTGTTTTTGTTTGAATTTTCCTTTAACTGCGTTGGTTTTAATCGAAATATAAAGGGCTGAAGATCGTTTCAGCACGTTTGATTAAACTTTTAACAAAATTGAGATCAGGGTTGCGTACTGCTGTTCTTTCTGCCTAGTGAAATTCACAGAAAATCTCTCTTTGTTTACATGTTGCTCTACTTTTGTTCAGGTGGTGCGTTGTTCAGTGGAAACCTAACGTATTTATCAGTGCTGATTTGAACAATACCCCGTTTATTGTTCTACCATTGTGTGCGTTTGGTATGATTGAAACTAGATTTTAAAAACGTAAAAGTCGTTGTCATCGAGGGGGACTATTTCTGTCGGATGGACACGCGATCTTTCAGCTAGCCGAATCACCAATGATTATAAATACGAGCTGCGCCATTCTGCTGTACTGCGTTTGAAATCCCGACAGCGAGAAGGCACAGAAAGGCAGGCAGACTGCGGAGGGTGACGCGGTTTTCTTTTGTTTTTTCATAATTTCTTTCTTAAACGGTGCCTTTTATACATAACGAAGCCGTGTATTGTTGTTACTTTTTAAGTTTCATAACTGCAATTGCTGCAATATATAGTTGTTTTTGAGCTAGTTTATTCGGCCTTGGCTTGTCTCAAAGACGTTAACTGAGCTTTCATTAACCTAGTGTTGCTCAACGTAGTATCCGAATTTTCTTTTTTAACATTGTTCTATATAGTTTGACTAGAAATCAAACTCGTGTGAGTTCTTGACAAAATATTTTTTATCTTCTTTTTTTAAAGCGCCTACTAGCTAACGCTTTGTTTTACGTATGATTTCGCATACTTTAAAAACAGGTTTTAACGGCCAGTATTTACCGATTTTGTACTTTCGAACAGTTTATAACAATAACTGACAAACGATGATATTTTTTAATGAAGTTTTTAACGACTGTTCCCATACTTGGGGGGCTGTGACTTAAAAGCCTGATTTCTATTGGTTGTAGAAAAGCAAGGGCGTGGTCAAGATTATTTCTGCACGCATGCGCGATACTGCTTGTATGGTTCAGTTTAGCAGCCAGTTCTGAGTTACATTGGTTTTATCCGCAAAATGGCTTCTTTCAAGTCTCATTTATGAGTCAGTTTGTTTGTCATGACATTTGAAGACCAGTGTGTTAAATCATACATGGATCGAGTGTTTAAGAAGTAATTTTTGTCAAGAAGTTCCTATGCAGTGTATATGATAACGTCAACATTTTTATGTGCGATTTTTATCAAAACTTATGCGCAGGTTTTTTTTCCGCCTTTTTTTCCCCGCCTTCATCGAGCGCTTACTTGTAGATATTTTTACATATATTAATACTTCTCAATGGCAAATAAGTGTCTGTACAGTTTTGGGGAGGGGGGAGGAAAAGCTCTTAGATGAAGCATATGAGCCTTTATTAGACGTCTGGAAAAGGTTATAATTTTTTGCGATTTGACAGTTGGGTTTTTTTTTTTTTTTTTTTTTTTTTTTAAGAAAAAAGTTGATGCAATTTTTTAAGAGCCATGGCTCCATTTTTTTCCTTAACAAAAAGGCCTTTTTTTTTTCTCTTCAAAAAAAAAGTTACATCTACAGCTGTAATTTGAATCACATTTGTTGATTCTAAATTGAACTATTCACTTGCCTAGACGCAATTTTTTTTAATTTTGTTTTATTTTTGAAAAATGCATTTTTTTATAAAATGGACTGGGTTATTGAGGTCAGAATGGACTTTAGTTACTAGAAGATCGTGGGACCAGCGTGGAAGAGAGGACCAGAGTCGAGCCAGGCAGGACAGGACCGGAGGGCGTAGGAGGACCACAGTCGAGCCAGGCAGGACAGGACTGGAGGGCGTCAGAGGACCAGAGTCGAGCCAGGCAGGACTGGAGGGTGTGGGAAGACCACAGGCAAGACAGGACCAGAGAACACGGAGGCGAGAGCAGAGAAGGTTTGAGAAATCAGAAGCTGTCTGCGGGCTTACACCAGAGGGCGCCAGAGGCACAGGGCAGTGTAGCTGAGAGGCCAGCGCCAGAGCCGAGCCAAGGGTGGGATGGGTGGACGATCTGTAGCTTCAACCTTAAGACGGGTCTTTGGTTTGTATGGGTAGAGGTATCCCTGTAACGTTCTTAGGCACTTAGATTGTAAATGACTTGTTGTTCTTTAATTCAAATATTGTAGAACACAATTTCTCGCACAGGTCTCTCTTCCTCTTTACAGGCAAGCGGTGTAAAGCGTGTTGTACCGTGGTCACATCTCCTTGTGCACTGGCGTGATTTTTGGGTGTCTGCTGTGATGAATGCCTTGGTAGTGTGCTGATGGAAAGAGCGTCTTAATCGGACTACAACCCCTGCAATCAGTAGTTCCCCCTCCTCAACTGGAAGGAAAAGCGTTCCATTGTCACTTGATAGGTCTACAGAGAAGTGTACGGCACTGGAGTGTGAGTGATCTTCTGTGCGGCGAATTGGGTGTATTCAGCAGCCCTTCAATTCTTCAACTCCCCCTCAGTGAAACAGGTCCACTCCATCTACTTCCTCTTAACCAAGCAGTGAGTTAATGCATGAAGTGTACATGTGGTGTAACGATCCTGTACATCAGTCATTATTGGCTCTCATTATGGAATTATTACAATGGTTGTCTTGAGCTAGCAAATTTGGGGGTTAAGGGAGGGGGGGAGGGGTGTTAAAACATGTCTGGAGTTTCTCTTTTTACAGGCATACCCCCCCTAAAGAACACCATGGAAAGAATACCTGGTTACACAGAACTACACTGTACAAGTTGACCCCACCTTGCGTACAATAGTGCTTTGGATCAGGATCACGTGCATCTGCTGTGATTTAACAAGGTGTAGGAAGGTATTTTGTCTGTAATCAGTAGATTTTAATTTATATTTATGGAATTTGGGGGGTTATGCAATTTTGGGGACGGGGTGGGATTGTGGGGCGTTAATCAGTTTTTTCCTAGACTTCACAGCTTCACATGGCTTGAATAGGAAACAACCAGGCGTACCCAACAGGATTCCAGTGGACTCTTGGCCAAACAGGATAGCAACCTTTAACACTAGTCTCCTGATGTACAGAACCTGCTTATGCCCAAGGGAATGTGGTAACAATTCTCTTTACTAGAAGTAATTGTAATTCTGTACACCTTGCAGTTGCTTTCTGGGAGGGGTTGTGTATGTTTGACTCTTGCAGATTTGTATATAAAGACCCAAACCGTCAAATCCACATTCAAGTCTCCAGCTACTGTTCAGGAAGGAAATCTTCATGCTCAGGCTTTGCGGTATCTGAATACTTCTGGAAAACAAGCTTCCATATTTTGTGAATTGTATTCATAGTTCTTCAGTTAAGGCAGTTCATGATTGCTTGCTGTAAAATCAGTATCTGTTCTGTATAGCGTCATTGTATTGGGAATGGGGTCTTGTGGGAGAAGGCTTTTTTCTTTGCATTTTTTCAGTGTGCTGTGTCCTGTGTGCTTTCCAATACCCGAGATCATCAGGAACTCTCCTAACTCATTGTATGTACAAGTTTCCTTGCACATCGAGCATCACGTAAGCTCACTGTGTTCACATTTATCCTAACATTCATTGTTTTGCTAGATGCCTTCATTGCAATTCCTTTGCAATTAGTTGCTGTGCCTTGTATTGACAATACAATGAGTGAACTATCTGTAAAGGATTTTATTTTTGCATAATAAATGCATAGCTTGTTGTGATTGAATACAGTTTTTGGTATGCATTTGTTCTTTTGGGAGGGGCTTGTGTGGGGAAGCTTTTCTTGTGCTTTTTCAGGTTTGACTAAAGCTTGGAGCTTTGTAGAGCACGGATGTGACCTGGGCTCAAATGACCTTAATGAAAGTGGAAATTGCAGATAAGTTGAATCCATCAAATAATTTTTTTTGGAAAAGTTCAATATAGTAAGTCACTTCTCCAAGTGCACCTGATTCTTGAAATTTGCTTTACTTGACTGTAGAAAAAGCACTGTGCTTTCTTTAATTTTTGTTGATTTAAAAGGAAGATTTGATGGAGCTTCATTAGACTTAACATTATCTGCAGTAAAGCATTTGGGTAAGGATAACAACAGTCAGTTCTACGATACTGTGGAGAGGGACCGGGGTGTTTTTTCCTCTTTTTTTAATTTTTACAGAAAGGTCCAAAGGAAGAATGCAGTCCCTAGGAACACAGGAATCTTCCAGCCCTTTGAACTTGATCAACACGCAGTTTGAACAGGAAGAGTCAGGTTGTCTGACATCTTTTTTTTAAATCAAAACAAATTTAGTCCTCAGTTGCTGGCCCTTGTGCAACTGTGCAAGTGGCAGGTTAAACATCCAACAACTACAATTGCGCAACTGTGCATATTTCCTAAATTTAAAGGCACTGGGGAAAGCTGTGCATTGTGCAACTTAAATTTGGCCTGAAATGCAACGCAAATGTGTTGCTGTAGTGCGTGCACGTTTGGTTGGGCGTGTCCCTACGCTTCTCTTTGCAGAAATCACAGTACAGGACTGGTTCAAGCACAAGTCAAGTCCTCCAGCCTGGAGCATGTAGTAAGATGTTGACTTATCTAAACACCTATGCAATGTGTAGATGACATCTTGGAACTGGCTTTATGTTAACCTAAAATCATCTGTATCAATGCTTTACTTGTATATTCCTCTTTGGCCTTGGGGCCTTTTATTGCTTTGCATCTTAAGACCACATGAGTAGAACACAACTCTTTGTATTGTGTCCAATGTGTGGTGGGTGTGTTGTGTAGATCACTTTGTTTCAGATCATTCTCGTCTGTCCCCTTCGATCTCACCTGCCTCTGAATGCAAAGTCATCTGTGGAAGCTGTCGGCGAATGAGTGACACCCTGAATGAAGTACCGATCCCCCTCCCCTCCTCCGTACGCTTGAGCTCAAATCTGAACCCCTGGCGTCCTTCGCGAAGCCCTGCTCTTTGTCTTTGTGTGCTTTTTTTCCCACCCTTCTGGTTTCTTAGGTCAAATGTCAAATTTCTTTTTATTTTGTCATCTGGGATGGCCTAACCTGTGATGGAAAACTGAAAATCCTGCATTTTAAGATCAAGATCTGCAAGCTTGTTTCTAATACTGCATCACCTCAGTCTCGTGGGTGCCAGGTTAAGTGATTTTTGGTTCCCTTTTTAAAATTTTAATTTTTATCATGGCTTCAATGTGTAACAAGTCATGTTGCATGTACCTCAGCTCTGCATAACATTTAATTTGCATAACACAACATAATGTTCATAAAGTCGTTGTCAAACATTGCATTAGTGTATGGTTGGGGGTGGGTGGGTGGGGTGCAACACTTGTTTCTCTTTCCCTTTCAGATGAATTTCATTCAGCTAAACTTGCTACAGAGCCAGACATCTTAGACTCCTGAGAAGTCGTGGGATGACTTCGGTACAGCCAGCCTCTAGGGATCAGTCTTAAGCCCGTTGGAGAATTGAACAACGCTGAGGAAAATTAGCTGTGGTAAATGCTACATCGGTCGCGGTAAACGATGACCTCATTGAAAGTAACTTGACATTTAGCAGTGGATTATATTGGGGGAGGGTGGGGGGTAGTTAAAATTGTCCTCTTCTTTCCATTACAGCATTTTAGACGTTCATTTCGCCCTCAAAATCTGCTGAAATACTAATGGAACCTGCAGAGTAAGACAAGGGATGCTGGTATCGTGTCGGTTTTATGGATGTCGATCACTTTCATGGCCAAAGCTAAAAACAAATTATGGGGATAAACCAGGATCGGGGGAAACTGTTCTGCCTTCTAGTTTCAGGTTCATGATCAAGACAAAAGCCTGTGTGGCGACAAGAGTAAATGGCAGCTAAGTATTGAGTGGTTTTCTTTTCCTACAGGAACAAACATCTTGTTTGTTCCTGCAGGTTTTGCTTTTGCCCAAATTATAGCAGAAACAAAAAAGCAAAAGACTCCGGTGGTGGCACTTCTGACTTGTCAGAACGGGGTTCAATTCCCTGCGGTGTCTTGCTTTTATCATGCTGTTTGGGTGAAGCTACAACAATTATCTACCTAATTCCTGGTGGTGCTACAGTAGAAATGATTTATGGGTACAAGTTCATGTCAAACGAAAGTAGCAGTAAACTTTGGCTAACCAAGGTAGCGAAACATGGACAATGGTTTGTTTTTAAAAGTATTTTGAGTTTGGATTACCAGAACAGACTGATTTTTACATTTAATAATCGTATAGTTAACAAATGACCTAGATGAGCTCAGGTACCTGGTTTTGTTTGCAGCTGCACAAACAACCAAACCAAACTAAATGAGTGGCTACAACAACAGCATTCTGAACATGACCCTTAGTAGGCGTTCCTGTGGAAAAACAATATAGTTAAACAATTCTAGTTCTCAGGTATATTAATTTTAAGGCATTTCTATTCCAAATGTTACATTTTGAGTTTAATTTATTTTCAAGCTGCTGAAAATGGCAAATTTTCCACTACTAGTAAAAAAAAAAAAAAACAGTTAAAAGACCTGTGTATCAATTGCAGTAGTTTTATTTGTACACTCCTGCATTTCTTATTCTGCATGATAGAAAATTAGAATTAAAAACTAATTACTTTTAAAGCGCTATGAGTTTAGGCCATTTTTGTAAGAGCTTGATGTAAATAACCAGTGATTTGAAAATAAAAAGCTTGCAGAATAAAAATTGATTACCCCATTTATGGATTTTTGCAAGTGGGTCTACTAAAAAGTAATTTTAAAATAAATAATAATAATAAACAGGTCTCCAAATTCAAGTGTTTAGAGGAAGCTGCAAAAAAATATGTGGAAAGCATCTTGTAATATTTTGGCACAATAACATAAAAGAACTTAGAGTTGTAAATAATAAACCTTAATGGAAAATAATCATTGTGCACAACAGAAAATGAGAATTCTATTTTAAGTAGCTGAATGGATTTGTCAAAATGTCTGAACCTTATCTTTCATCAACAAATACACAATAATCACAAACATTATTTTTATTATGAATTTTATTCATTTAAAAAAAACAATTGAATATACATTAAAAAATACAAATCATAAGTTAAATTAAAGGTAGCAGAAGAAAAAATCTTATGACATCTGCCCCCTTTTTCTCAAATAAATAAATTCAATCAAAATCTTCAAATTAGAAAAACAAAAAACATACAAAAAAGAAAAAAAGGTTTAACTCTTTGAGCAACAATTTGTTTATTATACATTTACATATTTCCCCAACAAATCAACCTTTATCATTCTTTGTCCTACATGGAGATGTGTTTTTACGGTTTTGTATTATCCACACATTTTTAATGGATGTATACTGTATAAGTAAATGTATATTTGTAACTCAATTCTCTTTAATCTCACTTTTCATTCACATTTTCTTGCATAAAAATAATTTCTGTCTTCGACACATTTCTTTTATTTAGTAAATTTACTAAATGTTAGTGACTGAACCTGCTTGACTACTCCAGGGTTTTTTCCAGTGACTTTTCACGTCCAGTAGATGTCACCATTATGCATCACACAACCTTTTAATTAATAAATAAAGGCCTTTTTAATTAAATCTATGATTAATTCAACCTGGCCGTTAACCTGGTTTGTGGCATGCTGTCCACACAGAATAATAATCTATGGTAGAATGCTTGAACCAAATCATGGATCAAGGATACCAAGAACATCCCAGTTTTTATATTGCTGTTGTCTTCAATGCTCAATTTTGTGTACAGGCTTGTGCAATAAAGACTGTTCTATTCTATTTCACTTTCTTTCTCCCTTCAGTTCTAGGCTCTGAAGGCGGGACTTTCTGAACTCTTGATGCTTTTGAGCCTTTGTGATGCGATATATCATCACTAATTGAATCACTTCTGAGACTACTTCAGTCTGGTCTTTCACTTTATAAAGGTG
>JARVJO010000269.1:11247333-11263767 GCA_031762555.1 Cynodonichthys magdalenae
ATATATAATAATATTCCCAGGGGGGGCCTTAAAGGCCGTTGTGCCCAGGGGCCCCTGAAATGATAATCCGGCCCTGATCACAGGGACATTTAACACCAAGAGTCATTGAACATGTGACCCAAAAGGTAAGATCTCATTTCCTCGCTTCACATGACCCATTTATCTAGTGCATCGTAAAATTGCAAATAATTACCAGATGGACATGTTAATCCAACTTACTGTGTGGTTGATTAAAACACTCAAGAATAAAAAGGACATATACTCACATGAGGTCAGTTATAGGCATAACTCTGGACACCACCTTCAGTCTGTGGACACCAAAATCGCAGTCTCAGGAGATATTCAGTCTGACAAAACTGGTACTGAAAGAGTCTAAAATATAGAGGTCCCCTCACCAAAATCCCAGGACAACAAACCATTCCCCAGGTGTCAAGTGAAACATCCTACAAAACAAACCAACCTTTTACCGGTTATCCCGGAAGAAGAGAAAACAATGGACAATGTCTCAATCGGACAAAAGTCTAAACCTGCAGAGCTGGAACTAACTCTCAGGGAGGTTGATCAGTTCATCGCTGAAGAAGAGAAAGCTTTTAAAAACAATATCAAGGAGGTGGACCAATTCATCTCAGAAGACAATGGGGAATGTAAAAACATGAACTGCAAAAAATCCCAACCACAGAACATTGTCCTAAGGGTCACCTGTTCCTCAGATGTCCAGCTCCTCTTGTATCCTCACAGGAGAGAAAAACGAAGACAATCTCTGCAGAGAACTGATCTATCAGCTTCGTGAAAACATTCTTAGGAGAAGTGTTGAAAAGAGTAATGTTTTCTGCCATCCTGACAATACAAATCGTCCATGAACACCTCTTCAGTCAAGTCTGGGCCAAACTTCAGGAAGAGGACGTTGATATATCTTGCAAAGATTGGACTAAACTCAGCAAGAGCATTTTCACAAGGTTATGCAAAGAACTAAGCTTTGATAAAGAATCTGTCCTAACATTGATGTGCTTAGAAAACTCAGACTTTGAAAGGTTTTTTGTCGAGGTTGTTGTAAAGAAGCTTTCGAAGAAACCGAGAAGAATCCAAGAGTTCTTCTCATCGAAGCTGTCTGCACACCTTTCAAGAAACTCCAAAATTTCCGAAGGAACATCTAAATTAGTCTGGTGGAACGAGATGGGGCCTAAAAACATACAGAATATTTATAGTAACATTAAAGAGAAAGACTGCTACCCCACAACAATGAGGTCTTGGGATCTTTCTGTACAGAGTGTAAATGTTCTCCTTGGGTTTCATTGGGTTTTCTCTGGGTACTCCAGTTTCTCCCACACACAAAAAAAAACTATTTGAAAAAAAAATTTGGCCTCAATTGAAAAAGAGATGGGTGAACACTTGGAGAGCACACTGCAACTAAGACACTATGGAGCCGAATTGATAACAGCTTACATTGACATTGAAGAAAAAGATTTGGCATTGAAAATTCAAACATTGAAATTTCAAACATTGAAAATTCAAACATTGTCATTGAAAAATAAAAGAGTGACATTGAAAATTCAAACACTGAAAATTCAAACATTGAAAATTCAAACATTGAAAAAAAATTGTCAGCGTGAAATAAAATCATTGTAGGTTTTTCAAAGTCAATGTTTGAAGTTTCAATGTCACTTTTATTTTTCAATGACAATGTTTGAATTTTCAATGTTTGAATTTTCAATGTTTGAATTTTCAGTGTTTGAAGTTTCAATGTTTGAAGTTTCAATGTCACTCTTTTATTTTTCTCCAGGTACTCTGGTTTCTCCCACATAAGTAGTAAGTCTATAGATATTCTTGCTCTTCGTGATCGTGCTGCGCTCACAATTAATACCCAGTTCACAGGGAGAGCTATGTGATCATGGACTGTCCAACAGGAACAAGTGCTCTTTAGGCAAAAAAAAAAAAAGCGGGGTGGGATGAGAGACATAACCATCACAAATGTATATTAATGACATACTTATTTTTTTACCCACATTTACCATATCCTGCATAGATATTTAAACATATTACTGTAGCTTAGTCAAACTACCTCACAATGCCTGTGAGTTTCTGTCCTTTTTAGGAATTTAAATCTTCCAAAGTGTAATATGTGACAGTAAACTGTCTTTGTAAAGGATCTCTTATACTATAACCACAATAAATATTTCATCATTTTACTATCCTCCATCCTACCATCACTTGTGAACAAGACACCCAGATACTCAAACTCCTCCACTTGAGGCAGAGACTCTCCCCCGACCCAGAGGGGGCATTCCACCCTTTTTCGGTCGGGAACCATGGTCTCAGAGAGGAACTGACCTTTATTTATTCAGTTTACTGTAGTTTTCTCTTCGCGGAACTAATGCGCATAACCAAGGTTTTCGCCCGGACGCATTTTTTGTCCGTGCCAGATTGTAGTTCCAAGTCACAGCTAGCCTAGGCGTCAGTCTTACAACTGCATGTTTGTGTGTGTTTGATATTAAGGGGAAATGTGGTCACTTTTCACTAGGGACCCTATCAAAGACTTTGCTCATGAAATTCTCCCGGACAACCCGGAAAAGTCCGGAATATGGACTCTGCATCGGGGGAAACGAAAGGTAAAAAGCAGCTAACGGGTTAGCTTTAGCTCGTTTATTTATGAAGGGCCTGTCCGACGTGCAATAGAGTTTATTTTGGCCTTCTTGTTAGGTCTGTTAGTGTTTTCTTGTGTTTTTCCGCCTCATACATTGTCGGTGTTGCTTATTTTCCCTTTTGGAGGCATTGTCTTTGTCCTGATCGTGTTTTAGCCTTAGCAGAGGCTCCGAGTTTACTCCAACAACAGACACGTATTTCTCGCCACGTCACCTCATGTTAACCGACACAACTATTATTATTAAAATCGTTTAAAAGCCGTTATTTTAACACGGTTACACAGAGCTGACTATGTGGATCAGACTGTATATTATTGTCACTGAAAAGCTGAGACTGTCTGATGTCCAACATCATCATTATCTTCACCGCAGGATCAGATGACTGCTGAGCATCAACTTCTCTCCTCATCTTCAATCCTAATCTAGCTTTACTTTCAATAAATACATATATTTCTTATTTTAATACAAGTTAAAAAAAATCAGTATGGCGTGAGAATGATTCACCCTGTCCCCTTTCAGACTACAGGAGATCCAGTTTCTGTGTTTGTCTATGAAGTGGCTCAGGGAACAGAGCAGCAAACCCAGCTGGCCAAAGCTGCCTTCAAACGAATCAAGACGCTGCGGCATCCGAACATCCTGGCTTATGTCGATGGACTGGAGGTATTTATTCAAATCTAAATGATTCTGCATGTTTTATATAGAGAATTTGAACAATTAGAGGCGAGAGGCAGAGCTGTCATATGATCAGGCTGTGCAACATCTGCTTTTTCTCTCTGCCTGCCTGTACTCAGAGAGAGGTGAGTTCATTAGCTTTTAGCTGCTGTACATGTAGAGCAGTAGTGTAGCAGGGCAGTGCAAATTATTCACAGCAACTTGCTGTACTTCAGTAAAAATAAATGCACACGTGTTTTTTAAATATTGTTGCTGTGTATTTTAGACATAATGTATTTGAAGGCACATCTGTTTTTTTATCTCTGTATGTGTTTTTTCCAGACAGACAAGAGCCTTTACGTGGTAACTGAGCAGGTGACGCCACTGGCAGTCCACCTGAAGGCCCAGGCAGAAAAAGGCGGAGCTGGAGAACTGGAGATATCATGGGGGCTACATCAAATAGTGGTGAGGACAGGACACAGTATTATCTAATGCTTTAGAGAGAACCATAGTTTCTGTTGTTTTTATCTTATGTTTGCCTCTCCTCACAGAAAGCCCTGAGTTTTCTGGTCAACGACTGCCACCTGCTTCACAACAACTTGGGCATCTGGGCTGTTTTTGTGGATCGAGCCGGGGAATGGAAGCTGGGGGGCTTGGAACATCTGGCTCCTGAGCAGGGTGACCCCAGCGGGGTTTCACTCCCCAACCCAAAAGCTGTTTACCCAGACATGGAGAAATACGACCCACCGGAGATGCCCAACAGCAGTGGAGAGAAATGGTGAGGGGAGAGTTATTTATTTAGAAAAACTAGTTTTATGAAGTGAAGAAACGTGTTTAACTGGATGTATTTTTGCTGCAGGACAGGGGAGGTGTGGCGACTCGGTTGCCTGATTTGGGAGGTGTTCAACGGGCCGCTACCTCGGACTTCCTCCCTCCGTTCGCTGGGAAAAGTACGTCTTCTTTAGCTTTGATTCTCGCTGAGTCATTTCAGCAGCACAAAAGTAGCAAGTTTATTTTTTTTCTCTTTTTCTTCTTGTGCTTTCAGATTCCCAAGTCACTTGTCCCCCACTACTGTGAGCTGGTTGGAGCCAATCCACGGGCTCGACCAAACCCAGCTCGCTTCCTCCAGAACTGTAGAACTCCTGGAGGATTCCTCAGCAACAGCTTTGTGGAAAGTAACCTCTTCCTGGAAGAGATCCAGGTGAGCAGAAGCTTAAACTGTTTGTAAAGCAGCCCTGCCAAGATAAACGCAAATCATATGAATTTTTTAGCCTTCCTGTGTGTTCAAGGGTTGGTTTGGTTAAACATTGCTTAACGTCAGCTCTTTTATTTATTCATGTGTGGTTATTAAAACTGCATTATTGGTAACATTAACATAGATGTTTTTGTTCTTCGGTAGATCAAAGATCCAGCTGAGAAGCAGCAGTTTTTCCAGGACCTGAATGATAATTTGGACTCATTTCCTGAAAACTTCTGTAAACATAAAGTCTTGCCTCAGCTGCTCACCGCCTTCGAGTTTGGCAACGCAGGAGCTGTCATCCTCACGCCGCTCTTCAAGGTAAGTCCTGTCCTCTTTTGGCAACTTTCAGAGATTCTGTAAACCAATGTTTTTTTTTTTTGTTTGTTTTTGAGTGAAAGGTGTTTGAGCTCTGACTTCATGTCCTGTTGTTGGTCTGCCAGGTGGGGAAGTTCCTGTCGGCAGAAGAATACCAACAAAAAATCATTCCAGTCATCGTGAAGATGTTCTCCTCCACCGACCGAGCAATGAGGATACGACTTCTGCAGCAGGTATTTTCTGTTTCTTCTTCCCCTTTTCTTCTTCTACTTCTTACTCCTCCTCCCTAATCTTCTTCATCTTCTCCTGTTCTTTCTCTTCTTCATCTTTTCCTGTTCTTCATCTACTTCCTCCTGTTTTGCTTCTTCTCCTGTTCTTCATGTTTTTCATCTGCTGTTATTCTTCTTCTACTTCAACCCCAGCTTCACCCTCCTGTTCCTTATCTTCTCCTTCCTCTTCTTCTATTTCCTAATTTTTCTTCTCCTTCTGTTCCTCGTTTTCATCCGCAACTTCTTTTAATTTGTCCTCCTACTTCTTCCTCATTTTCCTCCTCCTCAGCTTCTTTTTCTGTTCTTCCTCTTCCTCATCTTCTTGTTTTTCTTCCTTTTTAACATTTGTTTAAAGTTGTAAAAGCTCTGTTCTAAAGGAATAACTAGAAACTGGTTCTATTTTCATATAATGTACCATAGTTCTTCTTTTTTAATATTTACAGGCCTTGTTTTATTGGCAGCTGTAAAGTTTGCTTTCTGTCCCCACCCCCCTCAGATGGAGCAGTTTATTCAGTATCTGAACGAGGCAGCAGTTAATTCTCAGATTTTTCCTCACGTTGTTCACGGCTTCACAGACACTAACCCTGCCATCAGAGAACAGACCGTTAAGGTACGGAGTTTAGAGCTGGACTTGAACTGAAATATATCATGTTTCTATTAATCTGATCATACATTCAGTCCTTAATTTTTCTCATCTGTTCCTGCAGTCGATGTTGCTGTTGGCTCCTAAACTGAGCGAGAGCAACTTGAACCAGGAGCTGATGCGACACTTCGCCCGGCTGCAGGCCAGAGACGAACAGGGTCCGATCCGGTGCAACACCACCGTGTGTTTGGGAAAAATTGCCTCCTACCTCAACGCTTCGGTAAAACACATAATCGTTTAGCCTGGCAAACATTTAACACAAATGAAAGAAAGCAGGTGGAAAAAGGTGTCTGTTGTTTCCTCCCCAGACTCGAGAGCGAGTTCTGGTTTCTGCCTTTTCTCGAGCCACTAAAGACCCGTTTCCTGCCTCCCGCTCAGCTGGTGTTCTGGGCTTCGCTGCGACTCACAACTATTACAGCGTGACCGAGATCGCCGGCCGGATCCTGCCCACCCTCTGCGCCGTTACAGTTGATTCTGATAAAAACGTCAGGGATCAGGTACAAAACTTTATTAAGCTTTTATGTTTATGATGTTCCTGATTACTCAAACCCAGGCGTTACTTCTGCTCACTAAATACAACAAAATAATTAACTTGTAAAGTTAATTATTAAAGTATTTATCAGGAAGAAAACTTAGTTGTGATTTTACACAAGAAAAAAAGAATATAGTAATGTGAGAGTTTGCCCTCATGCTGTAACATGAAACATTAACACTGCTTGAACTATTTGTTTTTGACTTAAAAATGAAACTTGTTCTTCCCAAAGTTGCATAACTGAAGCTGTATTATTGGCTCTTTAAATAAGTAAACTTAAAACAAGGAAGTGTCAATAATGTTCTGTGGCTCTTTCAGCTTGAGTTCGGTTCATGACATTTCTGTGTCATTTAAACCTGTTTTTTTGTTTCTGATTAGGATTTATCTTGTTTTTTTCTTTTTTTTTGTCAGGGATTTAAAGCCATTAAGAGTTTTCTTTCCAAACTGGAGGCTGTTTCAGATGATCCAAGCAAACTCACTGAGATCGGTAAGAACCAAAGCTACAGATGATCTCCTCGATTTTTATTTTAGTCTCAGAAACTCAAAAACACATTTCTACGTTTTAAACATGTATAGTGACTATACATACTGATCTGTTTGTTGGAAAATACATTTTTGCAGCTAGCGTAAGCTTTTGAAACGTTGCTTGGAAGTAAATTTATCCCAAGAATCCAACAATTAACTTTAAGCCCTTCGTCTCGTCCCTCCTGCAGAAAAGGACGTGGGCTCGTGCGCTCAGCCTGCAGGTTCCTCCTCCAGCTGGGCCGGCTGGGCCGTCACTGGCGTGTCCTCGCTCACCTCTAAGCTGATTCGCAACAATCCAGGTACGGAGGGGGGCGCGGCAGCTGAGGGCAGTAGGCCAGCCGACACGAGTCCCACCGATGGAGCTTCAGCCCCAAACAAAGGTATAATCATATAAAAACATTGGATTCAGTAGAATAAATTAGGAAAACATTTCCCAGAAATCACTTCTAGAACCCAGATAATATTGGATTATAAAATACTTTGGAGGAACTGTTGGAAGAGAATCATCCTACATTTATCTGTTTGTTTGGCTGATGTTTGTCTGAAGGTGAGGGTTACATTTGTTTTGTTTTTATTCATCAGTCAGGAAAATCCTGCTCCAGCTACAGTTTTAGAATCTGGAGATAAAAGGCATTAATATATTTACTGATTAAACAAGAGGCCCCAGGATTTTTATATGAACTTCCCAAAATGATATTTCCTTGTGAGCACGAAAATGTTTTCTTCCACATAAAAACACATGAAAAAAAAAGTCCCAAATGCTTCAATAATGACAACAGAAACAGAAAAAGACGACGCCCCAAACTGTAAACAGGAAAAAAATCTTTCATTTTTATGGACTGATAAAGTTATTTTTGCTGTTTTTCTTCTTGGATAGCTTTAATATTGTTGACAGTTTATTAAAGTGATACAAAACTTTTTTGTTTTATTGCTCTGCTCTATTGAAGACAGTTTTATTGTTCATGAGGTTTGTCTACAAACTGCTTTCTTTAGTTGAGCAGTCGGCATCTGCAAGCAAATAATCATAAAAAGTTATTTTTGGGGGGGGGTCGTAGTTTGGTTAGAGGTTGAGACATTTGTTTTTTGTTGATTCTGAATTGATTATTAATCAATTTTTTCTTGTAAATTTGTAAAAAGAGATGTTGAGCTTTTTTTCTAGTTAAATAAAAGTGAAATGAAGTTAGTGCTTCTTATCTTTTTTGTGTCATATTATAGTTCTGTTATTTTTAAACTTGTGTGTTTTATCATTTCTGTCTCAGGTTCAGAAGATAAAACTCACCAAGCTCCCAACCAATCAGAGACGCCTGAAGTCACAGACAATGATGATGCGACAGTAGGAGACCGCTGGGATGATGAGGAGGACTGGGGAAGTTTGGAGGTAGAACCTTTATATTTTTATATGTGATTGTTTTTGTGGAGATTTGAGCTTAAATCCTGTATATTTATTTTCTCCAGGAGCCGGAGAAAGCTCACACAGACGACTGGAACACTGACTGGTCAGAAACTGCATCGTCCAAAAAGAAGACCAACAACCGAGGAGTATGAGACGTTAGTTTGTCTTAAACTCACGATCAGCACCACCGCCGTTGCTAATAATTACGTTTGTTTTGTTCTGCAGGCAGGCCGGTCGTCCGCCTCCGCCGCGGTGAAAAAGCAGAGCTCGGACTGGAGCAGCTCAGGCTGGGACGCCGACGACAGCTGGTCCAACGAGAAAGAAGGCCAGGGTCAGAGTTCTGCGGGCGAGGAGGGGTGGGGCAACGACTGGGCGGAGGAGGAGACAGACGCCGCCTCTGCCGGCACGGCGGTGCACCTGCCCGAAGGCGTGCGGTTAGCCAGCGAGTACAACTGGGACACCAGCGGCGGCTCGGCGAAAGCAGCCAATCAGAACGACCTGTTCGCCAGTTTGTCGCAGAGAAACACCGGCGCTGCTACGGTGAGAGAAAAACACGAAGAAACAGATACAACTAGTGTCGGACATTTTTTCATTCTTTCACTTGAGAGTAAATTTTCCCTGAAAACATTTTAAACGTATTGTTTTAAAATATGCAAAGAAGTCATCTGAATATCTGGGCAGACAGCGAAAAGTTTTCTTTTATTCGCACTTTAAAATCACTTTTATCACAATCAAATTTTATTTATTGTTATTTAACCAGGTAAATCCCATTGAGATCACAGATCTCATTTTCAAGGGAGGCCTGGGCACAAAAAGACCCCAGGTCCGAACTGGGCATCGAACCCAGGACCATCTTGCTGTGAGGCGTCAGTGCTAAACACTGAGCCGTTGTGCCGCCAATACGTTAAATATATTGAGGCAACGAATATGTAGTTTAAAATCAGAAGAGTGGAAAACTGTCATTTAAAATAACAATTTTAGTTTAAAACCTTTGGAGAAAAAAAATCTGCTTGTGATGCAATAAATTAAACAGTCAAATTTAAATCAGTTTTTACAGCTTTTAGACAGGTTTATGTTTATAGAAAAGATTCTAAACCTACAGTGACCGGACCTCGCTTCATGTTGAATGTTTTTGTGGTGTTTATGACAGGCTGGAGACGGCTGGGGTTCAGACACTGTAGGAGACTGGGGGGCCGAGGAGAGCTGGGAGTCAGTGGATGGAAGCCAGAGTAAGTCCTCCAGATGAAGTCCAATCTGTTGTTTGCTCAGCCTGTTCTCTTAATCATCGTCACTCTGAACGTTTTGAATCACGTTAGATCCTCTGCAGGTCACTCAGTCAGCCACAAATGAAACAAAGAATATATCTCACCCTTCATGAAACTATTCCCACTGAAACTGAGAGCAGACTGTGGCAAATTAAGACTGTCATATTGCAGATTCAGTTGCTAGGCAACTGCTTGCAAGGTGAATAATACGTCAGAGAGTTTAACTCAATTGTTTGCACAAATTCTAAGAAGTTGAAGGAACATAGAATCAACAAATGCATATTCCTTGCAAATGTGGCACCAATTTAAAAGGATGTTTTAACAGGCTTTCCAACAATATAAGATTTATTACAGATAATCTACCAAATTTCCTTTCTTTAAGTGCTAAATTTATATCTTTTCTTATGTTGTTTTCTGTTGTACAGATCTCAGCAAGGCGGAGCTTTCCAAAAAGAAGCGCGAGGAGAGGAGGAAAGAGCTGGAGGCGAAACGGGCAGAACGAAAAGCAGCTAAAGGTCCTCTCAAACTTGGAACACGCAAGCTGGACTGAGTTCGATTCAGGCGGGACAGGCAGACTGGAACGCGAGTCTCAGTGGACCGCATGGAGGATCCAGAGCTGAGACTTTAAAGGACCAGAAAGAAGCGACAGCAGCAGAAAAACACGAAATAAGTGCGAAGGAACAGAAGTTACTGGTTGGGATTTCCTGTCTTTCCTTAATAAATAACTGATGAAGATGAAGGTAAAGACAGAAAAGTGACAGAAATCCCACCTAAAAAAAGACTTGAGACGTTACGGTGAAGCGTTAGTTTAACAAAATGTTCCGGTTAGTTGAATTCTGAAATCATAAATTTGCTGTTATACAGTAAATGTACAGAAGTGGTGCATCTTGTCTTCAGAAGTGACGCTTTTTTTAAAGAAATATATAAAAGACTTTCTAAATCAAACATGCATTAATATAGTGAATGTTTTTCAGTCCACACTGTTCGCACACACAGTGGATATGACTGTTTCAGTTCAGCTTTTAGAACTAACTCTGTGCATGCACGTATCAAACCCTGACCACGAAAACAAAAAAAGGAATGACACAGGTGTCTTTATTTTTGCACATGTTGCTCTGTATGTTACTGTTGAATAAGTCCTGGAGTTGAGTGGATACAGATCTGTGAAGTCACATTAAAGTACACATTTTGGGGCTTATCTTGAAGCAGCAAAGTCACAAAAACTTTCAGTTTCAAGCATAAACTGAGAATTTGTCATTTCATCAAAATTATACATGTCTGAACATGAAGGGTTTGTTTTCTAAAGATTCTTATTTATATCTGAATGGAAATCACAGAAGAATCCAAAGAAGAGTCCAGTTGTATCTTATTTAGCTACCAAACTTAATTTCATCATGACAGTGGTGCTCAGCCAATGAGGTGTTTAGTCAGAGAGAGTGGCCATGTTGTTCAGGGCAAGGACAACTCAACTGTTAGCTGGTGAAGCTAACTGTGGTAACCATGACATGTTATATTTATAAAAGCCCTTAACCAGTTTTTTGAATTGATAAAAATGTTTCAGTACATATATCAGTTAAAACATGTTGCCACGGTACACACATCTATGAATGTTTCTAATAGGCAGAAGCTAACCAATGAACTAATCTATGCAAACAAAAACATTTACCTAATCTGCTAATTAAAAATATAGCTTCACTAACATGGACCACTATTGGAGCTGATGAGCTGTGGTGCCGCCTCCACTCTGTAATCTGTTTGGCAGGCTCAGGGAAGTAATGCATTAAATTAATAACTTCCTGAATACTAAAATGATTTTCACGGTACGCCCCCCCCCCCCCAAAAAAAAAAAACCTTTTACACAAAGGAGATCAAGCTTATTTACTTCATACTTCTGTTCTCCCTATATTTCTAGTTTCCATCTTCAAGTTTTCTGTTAAGGAACTAAAGCTGCTGAAATTGTAAGCTTGTTTGGAAGTTTATTTAGTTGTCTGTATTTTGAGCTGTGAGAGACAGAGGAAAACATTACATGTGATACCAGATTATTTAACACTCACTTGAAGGAATCAGCTAAGCTTTATTTGGACTTTTAATTAAATAGTTGTTAAAGAACACCATCAGACATATTTCTTTATTCAAATATTAAATATCGGAAGACAAAATGACATTTGACATGTTTGTGCTTTTATCATAAATACAAGAATTTACCAATCAATATATTAGCTTATGTTTTGACCTATGTTAAAAATTATTTTTGATTCATCTGGTGAATGAAAATAAAATACAGAATGTTGTTAAAACAACTGATTTCTCTTAGATTTACATTAAATATTTCAAGTTTTTATTTTACAAAAAACAACTCATGAAACATTTTAATCCTAAATTTTATATCTGACCTTCATGTGAGAACATCTTAATGCTTTGGGAGCTTAATTAGTTGTATCATTGTGAGTTGACTGTGCTTTTTTTTCTTTTTTTTTTCTTTGTTTTGTTTTAAGAGTTGTCCAACCAGCCTTTCTTCATTTTTTCAGAAGCTTTAAGAAGTGTTTGGAGGTGGTGCAAAGCAGAAAAAGTGAAAATCAGCCCAGTGGCTTTTTGAAATCACATATTTAGGATGTTATTCAGGCAGTGTTGTCTGTGATTCATCAAACCCCGGAACGGAACCTCGTGGCTTTCAGTCACTGGTTGTTCTTGTTTTCCTTTCTGCTGCCTCCAAACAAAGCTCCTGCCAGAGCCACGACACCCAAACCCAGAACTGTAGCTATGCCTGCCATCGCCACTACCTCTCCTGCTTTTTGCACCTGCAGGGGGAAGAAACAAAGATTTTACATTTTTATTACCGACTACATGAGTAGTTTTCTAAATATACTAAAGTTTATTTGATTCTTATATGCTTCGAAACAAACAAAAATATTTTGACATGTTTCTCAATAGGTTCAGGCTTTGATTTGGGAAACTGCAAACATTGAGGTTACACCTACTGTCATGGGGAAAAGAAAGTCTCCCTTTTAATTTTAGGGTTTTTACATATCAGGACATAACAAAACTGGACTTAAATTATTCCAATCTAACCACAACTACAAAAACCAGGGGCGGAGCCAGGGGGTGGCACTTGCCAACCTTGGAACCTGATTTGTCTTTACAATAAGTCAACTAAGATGGCCAATGTATCATAATGATAATGCATGCAATCAATGGTGCAGCAGTGGAGTGTGAGGACCTCACCAGGATGAAAATGATCAAGGAGGAGTTTGAGTTTCCTTACAGCCGTCTCCCTGCAGAACTTGGAGGCCACACACTCAACAACCATCTGAACTAAACCCATTACACTTATCCTAAATGCTCCCTTTAACTGCACTCTTATCAGGCTGCACAAACAAATATTCACATCCTGTAAAAACAGTCAGTTTACTTTGTCATAGTTGTAGCAATAGAGATTAATTTAGACAGATACTCTCTCTCTATTTCTTAGGTCTTGTCTGTTTAAAATTACATGACAGAAACTTTGTTCCCAGACTGATTGGAAGCAACAGTTGCTCCCCTAAAAACATTGCTCATGTCTTTTTCCTTGACGTGTCGTTACTGGTCGTGTAGAGGGTAGGTTGCATATTTTTATGCACAGTCCTATAGATGTAGCTACTGATTACGGTATAGTGAGGTAGATGGATAAACAGTTTTGTATGTACAATTATACAAGGTAGTTGGTTACCGTGTCCATTGTTCGGTGTGTGTGTGTGTGTGTAGGAACTGAAAAGGGAGTGGACACTGTTCTAGGAAAGAAGCTCTTAGGTTACTGGTATGAGATCTTATTGTCCTGAACAGTTACAAAAGGGGTTGGCTGAGGTGTGTGTGTAAATTTTAATGGTATTTTTTTCTCAAACTGGTGACAACAGTAGGAGCTCCAGACCAAAAATATGATGGACTATTTTCACAACCCTGGTTACGTCTTTGTGCTCAGTATTAAGTATTCATTATGACTGACTTTTGTTCTGTAGTAGCATCTTTTGCAATATTCTTGCTCAAACAGCCATGATCCATTTTTAATAGGTCTTAGTCACAGTGAAATAGGTTCGTATTTTGTATCGTCTTTTTGTTGCCTACCTGCCGGGACTTGGCCTTGCCGTAGCGCAGCTCGGTTACAAAGTGCTCACAGTTGCCCCTGAAGACGCAGTACGGCAGCTCCTGGCCAATCGCAGAGCAGGCCTCTCGCACAATGTCGTGAACTGGACGAGGTCTGTACTCTTTGTCCAGAATGTTGTTGATCTTCCACTGGTCGGTTCCCACCACGTCCCACAGCTCATCTCTCTTAACAATGGCCTTTTCACTCAGGACCGACATTAGACTGCTGGACCCTGCACTCGCAACCTCGGCTGAGGGGAAACAAACGTGTGAGGGGCAGGGGAGGGTTTGATTAGTGTTTGTGTTGGCTGTGAATCATTTTAGAATTACAAACATACTTTTTTTTCTCTGAGGAGCCCACAGAGCAGCCAATGTGTGAACTGGCATAAGCTGCTTTTTGTTTCAGACTGGTGTTTGGGATGCAGTTTTGTGTGTGTGTGGGTGACTCACAGGGCGGTGCCAAGTGAACAACGAAGCCGTCGCCTATATATACAGCCCAGTGCTGATAGGAGCCACGGAAGATCTCAATCAGGTCCCCGGGTTCTGGTTTCTCATCGTACTGAGATTTAAAAACACAGACAGAAAGATGTTTAATGTTGCAACAGACTGATGTTTGCTCAACATCTGACCAGACGAAGAATGTGAGGGCAAACGAGTAATTTCAACAAGACTTTCACTTAAATCAAAACACATTCAAACTGTATATAATTAAAGGCTCATTGTTCCCTGAAGAGATGCTGCCTTTCAGTCCAGAGTTTTACACTATTTTATTTTGATAAATGACAACATTTTAGCCAATAGACCATTTCATAGATAGAAATGATCACATACAGTATGTGTATGCGAAGCTGGCTGACCTCATGTTTAGAGGTTTATTGGGAAAAAGCCGAGGTTGCTATGGAAACGCCATTGTAATTCCACAAATTCAGCAGATAATTTCTTTCAAACATGTGGAATACATGGATACATTTACGCCGTTTTACCGACCCGATGTATTTGCTCTAAACTGATAAGTGTTAAGATTTCCTTTAGGATCATAGATGTGATTTTTCATAAATATCCAAACATGCTTTTTGAGCTAATTGCATTTGCATAATTCCGATAACGTTTTCATTTATCAACCTCAGCTTTTATCCAGCTGACCTGGAAAAGCTACGCTTCACTATGTGCATTTCTAACTACAAAATGGTCTATTAAGTCAAACTTGATGTGCAATCTCATGCAAGTTGACAAGTTTGAATGACTCTCTGCTACTACCACAGTGAGTTTTACCTCAATAAGTTGTAGCCATTTTTGTGTTGGCTGATTTTGCTTAACTATGATAACAATCTTAAATTGGACAAACTCTAATCAGTAGATGCACATCCAGTGATTTCTCTCTGAAAGTATCACTAACACCCACTTAGTAGTTCATGTGATATTTTGCTAACAGACAAAACAACATTCCCAACATTTGATGCTGAGGTTTTAAAGTAAAGTTTTTTTTTTTTTTTTACAGTGAGTAGCACAGAAACTTCAGGATCCCGAGAAACTTTCTCAGGATTTTTTCTATTTTTTTCTCCCCATGTCCCTTCAAGGGTTCCGTAGACTCAAAATAGTTTTTGGCAAAACTTTAAACAGACATTTTGGCCAATCTGCTAGTGCTCAAACAGGGATCAGTCTCAGCTACTACTACACCAAAATCTTTAGGTAAAACTAAATAAGTTAAAACTATTTTTGTTGATAACAGCTGGCTGTGGCAGCCATGTTTAAATAAATTGGCTCCAAAAGTTAATCAGTTGTTGGTGTAAATCACTTTCTGCAAGTTTCATTGAATATTTTGCTAACAGACACACAAACGCTGTCCAACCTTCACCTTTTGCTTTTGTGTGATGAGAATAAATAGAAACCATGTTTGGAAGCATCAATATGAGATAAACATCTAAAAATAAAACTCCGTGCCTTTCTTACCAGAGTCGGGGCCATATCAGGGCAGGGTCCTCTGACTGAAACAGTTTCACTTTCTGATTTCACCTTTAGAAACAAAAACATTTAATTGACTCCAATTCTAATTAAAGCTCTTAAATAAAATTAAATTAAAATGACAGCTTGCCCCCCCCCCCTTACACCAAATCAATGTGTCCGAATAAAACAAAACACTCAACAAGCAGGTGTACAGATAAAATAAGCTGCTATGACGTCATAATTTATAAATAGAGTAATGTGCTTTAGCATTATAAACTATCCGATCTTACAGCTTTAGCAAACAGAATCAGACACATAAAAAATACAATAAATAAAAAAGGGGGATTAACACGAGCTGTAGTTGAATTATTGTCCTGAGATTTTTTTAAATCATAAAAACAAAACACCCTCCATCTACTTCCGATGGGTCTCAGTTCAGCTCTGAAACACATTGAAATCACAACCTGGTTTAAATGACTGATTTTAAAGGATATTTCGTCTTACCTCGTGTTGTTACTGACGAGAGGATGTTTTTTTTTTCTTTAAACCGACTGAGCAGAGGAACACCAAAGCGCAGCAGAGACAGATCAGCTGATTGGACGGATCACGTGACCTCGCGGATTAACATAGAAAAAAAGGAACAAGAGTCAAATATCAATTTATTTCTTCACTCTATGAAAGGGCAACACATGGATATTTTTGTTCTTTTTTGACGTCATCCTGAAAACACAATTTTTAGTAACCTAAAATGTACTAAAAACAAACGTGTAACTTATTAAAAATGGTAAAGAAATAAAGTTATACAAATTATATTTTGAAGGTCTACTATGGGGTGCCATGTGTAAAATTGAAACGAAAAAAATAATCAGCACACTTTCTTCACATTTAGTGCATTTTTTTCA
>JARVJO010000269.1:11263867-11280589 GCA_031762555.1 Cynodonichthys magdalenae
TGTGAAAAAATGCACTAAATGTGAAGAAAGTGTGCTGATTATTTTTTTCGTTTCAATTTTACACATGGCACCCCATAGTCTACCTTTTAATGAATTAGTCATTTCGGCCCAATCTATTTAAATAAATTTCCTTTTTATAGTGCAAAATTCTCTCTCTACAAACCTTTCCAGATGAAATAAAAATCAGATGACTACTTAGCATTTTTAAATTATAATTGTTGCATAAGTCAGGTAAAAATCAAAACTTGTCAGTGAGAAGATTTAACAATCCCAAGCTGTGATTCAGAAGGAATTTATTTTTGACTCTGCTGATGATGTTGCTTTGAGAACACAAACCAAACAGGTCGGACCAGCATTTATTATATGCAAAGAGGCTCTTGGGCATTTAATGGGCTGATAACGTTCGAAGCGGGTTATACTTTAAAATCAACAGGAGGAAAAATATAAATGATTCAGTTCACTTCTGTTTAAATCTCCTATTGTATCTCCAAGGATAAATGATTAATCTGTAGAAGATTATTAATTTATGTCTATGAAGGCCACATTCCAACATGATTAGCAGACTGACCTTTGATTCTTATGTGTTCACATTTAGGATGATTGAAGGTCTGAGAGCAAATTTCAGAGATGAGTCATCGTAGGAGTTGGAGAACTGATTTCTCTCTCTGCTGTTTGTATTATTTTGCTTTTTGTATTCGTCTTCAGTGTATTGAAGAGAACTGAAAGAACATCTGATTTCTTTACCTGCTTTTCCTTTCTGAGTAAAGGGGAACTGCAAGACGTATCAAAGGGACACATGGAGACAAAAAAGACAAACAACCATTCTCACTCAGGCACAATTTACAGTTGTCAGTTGAGCCAACATGCATTTGGTCTGGAGTAGGCTACCTGCAGAAAAAAACACATAATTGCACAGCAAAGATGTGAACATGCAAGTACCTGCTTCTTGCTGAGAGAGGCCATAAAATACAGCACATACCAAAGGTTTGGACACACCTTCACAGTCAAAGAGTTTTCTTTATTTTCATTACATGAAAATTGTAGATTCACACTGAAGGCATCTAAACTATGAATTAACACATGTGGAATTATGTACTTAACAAAAAAGTGTGAAACAACTGAAAATATGTCTTATATTCTAGGTTCTTCAAAGTAGTCACCTTTTGCTTTGATTACTGCTTCGCACACTCTTGGAATTCTCTTGATGAGCTTCAAGAGGTCACATGTCTTCCAACAGTCTTGACTGTTCCCAGTTCCCAGAGATACTGAGCACTTGTTGGCCCTATTGCCTTCAATCTGCGGTCAAGCTCACCCCAAACCATCTCGATTGGGTTCAGATCTGGTGACTGTGGAGGCCAGGTCATCTGGCCCAGCACCCCATCACTCTCCTTCTTGGTCAAACAGCCCCATAAATTACAGGCTTTTGTTGAACTGCAATCATCCGAATCAGGTGTGTTAAAGCAGGGAAACTTCTAAAACATGCAGGACAGTGTACCTCGAGGACCAGGGTTGGGAAACACTGCTATAAGAGATTTATAAAGGAGCATAACAAGACTTTTTATTTTTAAAAATCCATTTTTTTTGTTTTTCAGTTTATCTTTGACATTTATTTTTTGAGTTTGATCAACTATACTGTTGTGTCTTTTGTCCTTTGAAATTGTGCTGATACGGCCCCTGTATGTTCCTTTTTAGACTTTTAAGACTGCATAATAGAAATGCATGTTTGTTTTGTAAGTGCTATACTGCCATGATAGTTTTGTTAATAAAAGTTCAATTTAAAAAGAATACATAAATGACAGTACAAAGCACAAGTTTTTGTTAATTTAATTATTAAAGCTGAACGATTTTTACAATGTGGCAATAAGTCCTTTATTTTAGAAAAAGGTTAATATTCGCTCCGACCACTAGGCGTCGCCAGTGACGTCACACCGTGGATATCGAGTTTCCTGTTTGTAACGGCGAAATAGCTCTAACTTCCGGGAATGAACCGTTCAGTTTGTTGAATCGTGTCCCGAGGTTTTACTATATAAAAACAACAACAAAAAGCTGTTCTACCCCCACATATTGAAGCTCAAGAAGCGAGAGGTTTAATGTGAGGCATCCATGCTAAAAGAATCGAACAATGTCGGTGGTTTTTGACGGGAGTCCGCTAAAAGCGACTCAGAGCTCTCAGAGTCTGACCGCGCAGACTCAGCCCGGTCTGAGGTAAGAAGCACTGACAGCTGCTCATCACCCAAAACTCATCCAGGTTTTTATGTTTGGTACTTAAATGATAGCAGCAAAAATATTTCGTATGATGCCACACTGTCCTGTTATAATAGCATGTTAACAGTTCTTATTAAGGCATGATGAAACACAAAACAGGTAACCCATTCATTTAATTGTCACACAATTTTCTGCCTGACTTTACCCCTCGTATTTAGAGATGTCAAACAGCTCTGATTGTAATTGTAGTTAATCGATACAAATCAATTGTTGAAGTCAATACACAGCTCTGAATTTGTGATTTCATTTTTTTTATAATCATAAATATCTACTGCAATTTCAATATAAAATTATTTTGTTTTTTAACAATTGGTGTCCTGACACATTTTGTTTCTTTTGCATTTAGACATCATTGTATATTTTGTGGAAGCCAGTTTTCTCACTTTTTATCCTATCTGTTCTGTAGTGCCCAGGAACTTTCCCAGGAGATCAAGTCCTTCATCAGTGGTGTCGATGCTGTTCAGAGCCGGAAGCTCAGCGTCAGGGAACACGCTCGCTGTGCTGTGCGGCTGCTGCGCTCGGTCCCGGCCTGTCGAGAAGCAGTGCTGGAGCATTTGAGGGGCGTGTACAATGAGCACGTGTCGACGTTTCTCCACAACCTGGAGACGGACGGTAACTCCAGCTCTGGAGTGAGTTCTAATCTGGAAGACATCATACAGGTGAGAATGGATCAGATTTTTTTTAATATCACAGGTTTTAGTAGATAATTAAATGGTTAATTATTTTCTTGTGTGTAAGGAGGTTCATGGCGTGCTGTCGGAGTTCATCTGCCTCAACCCCCGAGCCTGGGCCCCCCTGGTGTCTGCCTGGGCTGTGGACCTCCTGGGACAGCTGAGCAGCAAGCATGCTGAGCGCAGGGTGGCCCCCCATGCCTCCAGCCTCAACGAGCTGCTGCAGCTCTGGATGTCCTGCGCTGCCACCCGGTCCCTCATGGAGACCTACTCCCAGTGTCTGGCTGCCATGCTGGCCTGGTGCCCTGATGCCTGCGTGGACGCGCTGCTGGACACGTCAGTTAAACACTCGCCGCATTTTGACTGGGTGGTAGCTCACATTGGCTCTGCCTTTCCAGGAACAATTATCAGCAGAGTGTTGGCGTGTGGACTGAAGGACTTCTGCTCTCATGGTGCTAAGGACCAGGGCCTGCTGGTGGATAAAGGGAGCAGAGTGCCGAAGATCGGTTCTGTGGTGGGAATCCTCGGACATCTTGCTGCACATCACTCTGAAAGCATCAGGAAGGAGCTGCTCAGAATGTTTCAGGAGAGCTTGACTCCATCAACAACACTTTTGCCCACGTCGTCCTCAACATCCTGGGAGAGTTCCCCCCAGCTCCGGCGGGCTGCGGTTCCATTTCTGCTGCAGTTAGCTGCAATGTCTCCAAACCTCTTTGGTGCTGTCTCTGCAGAGCTAGTGGAGCTGTTGAGGCCTCCTGTTCTGCTCCAGCTGCAGGCTCTGCTGCAGGGACTCCCCAGAGAGGAACTGGATAACATGCTGGGGCTGGCTGTCCACCTCATCAGCCAGAGCCCATCAGGCGGGGCCCGGGTCCTCAGGTTCCTGGCGGACACAGCAACTCCAGCTTCAGTCATCATCTCTGGCCCGACACCTTCACCTCACGAAGGAGTTCGAGAAGGCTGCGACCGCCTCCTCCAGATGCTGCTCCTGCATCTCCACAAACTAGTCTTCAACCGCTCTGATGGAGCTGAGGTCAGCCTTCTGAATCCATCCTCCTCTCAGCCTCAGAGGGCCATCCCCTTCCTGGAGGAGCTGCGCTCTCATGTAGGTCAGCTGTGTGCCGAGACGCTGCGCCTGGAAAGAAAGCGTCACCTCTGGCTGCACCAGCTGCTGTGCCTGCTCTCAGTCTACGGGGGTCCCAGCGTAGCCACGGAGACCCTCTGCCAGCTTCTCACTCAAGCCCGTAACCCAGAGGAGTTGGCTCTGGCATGGCAGCTCCACACCACGCTCTCCTCCTGTATGGTGGGCCTCATTCCTGCTGCTGTGGCCCACTGCGTGGCCCAGATCCACACTCACACTCTGGGGCCCCGGCAGCTGAGGCAGCTGCTGCTGAACCTGGCCGCAGCCATCCAGAGCCAAGATGAGGAGAAAAGAGGAGCGGCAGGAGCTCAGTCGTCCATGGCTGTCCAGGTGGGCTCAGCTGTTTCGGGACACCTTCACGATTTTTGCTCGCTTCTTCTCCACTGCGATACAGCCGTGTCCCACGCCGCGGTGCGCCTTCTTTCCTGTAGCCCGCTCCCTCGAACGTCACCTCCAGCTCACCTCCTCCTGCTCTCCAGAGCTGCTGTCACTCATTTCTTCCTGGTCCTGCGGAGGAGAGGGGAAACGGGAAAAGTGGGCAGAGACGGGGGGCAGGCAGCCGAGTCTGTGAACTGTTCCGTTCTACTTCTGTCTCGCTTCGCAGCGTATTCTCCGCTCACTCTGAAGGCGATACTTCAGCAGCTGGTGGAGGGAGCGCTTCACAGAGGGAACGCCCACCTGTTTGGGGGGCAGATTGCAGACATGTCCGGGGCTCCTATTTCCTCTCCGTCTGTCTCCCCTGACCTTGGAGCCTCTTTGCTGGACATAAATTGTCGGTTTGGTACCACTGTGAATTTTTCTGGCAGCATCTGGTCTGTGTTTCACGGAGGTGTGATCGGAAAGGGACTGAAGGTTCGCACAGACACACAGCTGCTGGACCCATCAATGGTCACCCAGGTGAGTTGTTAGAGGTTTTGTTGCTCAAATTGGAAATGTGAGTTTGTGTTTTACGCAGAAAACCCTGATCATGTCGTCTTTTCTCTGCAGAACATTCAGACTCTGCTGGCTGTTATAGTCCAGTGTTGCAGCTCCTCTGGTCTCAACGCTTCACGATCACCATCCGACCCCGACGATCCTTTGCCCATCAACGCAGAGGCAGCCAAAGTTGTTGCGGTCACCCTGGTGGAAAACGTGTGTCCGGACGTGGCCAACGGAGAGTTGTCCTGGCCCCCCGAGGAGCACGCCCGCACCACAGTGGAGCGAGACATCTACATTAGACGATGCTTCGAGGCCCACCCGGTGCTCTTCCCTCTGCTGCAGGTCGTGGCGGCTGGACGCCCGGCTCTCTGCTACTGCTCAGCTGTGCTCCGAGGTCTCCTGGCCACGCTTCTGGCCCACTGGGAGGCATCACGCGAGGCGGCGTCCACGGACTCCCCGTGGCACCTGCAGGCCTCGTGCCTCCTGGTGTACTGCATGGGAGAAGGCCAAATTCTGCCTCCGGTTCTGGCCAACGTCCACGAAGCTTTCCACCTTCTGACTCCCTTCGAGGTGAGGCTGCTGCTCCTGGCTGTGTGGGAGTATGTTAGGGGTAATGGGCCGCTTCCACAGAAGTTTGCTTTTAGCTCAGAGAAGGGCCTGTTCTACAGAGATTTTTCACGGGACGGTGACGTGGCGAGATACGTGGCCCCGATACACAGCGTCCTCCATAAAAACATCGACAGACTGGGACACCTCTGCTGGAGGTTTCAGCTCTGAGAATCAGATAATGAGGAATCAGCGAAGCCTCTAAAATGGAGAGAAAATCTTATGTTACTTAAAAAAAGAAATGACAGCAGAATTCTTGTATAGTTTTATAGTCGTGTTTGTTTAGTTTTGTATTGTGTTTTGAGACTTTATACATTTCCAGGTAGTTTATTTTCTGTGTGTTAATTTTTAAGAAATCGCATGTTAATTATTTGTAAATACAGATGTTGATTAACACACAACAGGAGCCTAATGTTTCATTTTGATTTAAAAGTACAACTTAATTCTGTAACTAATTTGTTGATTGTTTTGTTTGATTTCAGTTTGTTTGTGTTTTACAGTATCTCTTGTTCTAAACCTGTTGGAACCACTTCACAAAATAAATCTTCATGTTTGTCCCAAACAGCCACTTGATTTGTAATTCTGTCAATACAGTTATAAACTGCTGGGACTTTCGTACAACATACTAAGTACCAAAATGTAACTTTGGTTGGATATACAAATATCTAAGCCACACTACTGCTTTTTGCATTTATTTTCTTTTCTAAATCTGATCTGGCTGACATTTGCAGCTTTGTATGCTCAAGGCAGAGCAAAAATGAGGCTGCTGCATCCAGAAAAAATAGATAAAAACACAAGTATGGCAGCTAAATTGATCTATAACCTGAGGAGATTTCCCTTAAAGTTTAGGGGCCATGAGAACTAATTTATGTTAAAAATTGTATTTGAAATTTAAAGCATTTTTTTCTTAATAAACATTTGCTTAAGTTTGTTTTCACTTTAAAAATGACAATGTAATTCTATTCAATAACTGCATTGCAAAACTTAAACTGAAATCTAATGTTTATAGACTACAAAATAGGGCTGATGAGACATGAAAACAATTTTAAACAAATTAAGTTTTTAAAAAAGTGCATTATAATAGAACAAATTGTAAATTTGACAGTTATAATCATGAATGACTGGTTTGTTGTGGCAGTAAACTGGAACAAATCCCGGATGACTGTGTGACTGACTGGAGCTTGAAAAGATGACGTGTCCGTGCCTGACAGGCTATAATTATTCACACGAAGTTCATAGATATTTTCCATTTATTATGAATTTGTCAATCGGGTAGCACGAATTAACTAAATGAAACTTGCAGTTAATTTACAACACAAAAAAAATCTGTTAAAACTGAGCGTAATTTTTTTTCGTCTGTTGGTGAGATTCTTAATTTTAAACGATCTTTGTTGCGGAGTGAAAGGGGCGGAGTCAAGCGGCAGCAGCATAATCAAGATGGCCGCCTTCACTGAAAGGTAAGACAAAAAAACAGTTCCGCTCTTTTATCGTTAATTTATCACCGAATTCATTTACTGCTTGTTCGCGAGGTGTCACTAAATATTAATACGAGGTTCACAATAAGTAAACACGATTGGCGTTTTGAGTTTGCAACGCCGCTAATTAAAATAAGCTAAAAGAAAAGTCGAGATCCCCCTTCAATCAAATTAGCGGCTTAGCAGGCTGCTAGCAGGTTTAGCATAGTGGCTTTGATTCAAAGAGGTGATTATGCTTAACACTCTGCTGCCATGCTTTTGTTCTTACTTAAACCTTTTTTTATTACTGAAATAATACCCAAGTGCCTGCTTTTAGACTAATTGTGAGCATAAATGCGGTTTAGCACACGTTATGTGATGTGTTCGTCAGCATAATCATTTCACATCCGTGGGATTATTTTCCACTCACGGAGATTACATTTTCAGTGTAGAGTTGGAGGCTATCATAAAAAAGAGAGGCACGCGGGTGTTCTGGTTAAGTATCTGCAGCAACAGGATGAAGGAGGGTGATTTAGTTAGAGAGCACGTTTTACCATTGCAGAGAGCTCAAAGTCCGGGTGAAAGTGTGCAGTTTACTCTGTATCCCGTCGAACGCCTGCTGTTCGCTTAGTTAGGATCCTCTTATGCAACTGGGGCATTGGTTAACCCAGTCATGTGTTTGGATTGCACTTTTAGGATGTTCTGTTGATTTGTTTGTTTGCAGGATGGCGCATGTCTTGGTGCTCTGGCTGGCTGTGTGCCTCAGCGGGACCTGGGCTGTGGACAAGGGCAACTTCAAGACTTGTGACCAGAGTTCTTTCTGCAAGTAAGTAAATAAAAGATCAAGGGGAAGACTTTGAAAACAGTTGCATGTAAAGCAAAATTTGCAGGCATTTTTTATAATCGTGTCACTTCTAACTAGGCGTCAGCGAGCCTTGAAGCCTGGCGAGTCCCCTTATCGAGTCCTGCTGGAGACCATGGAGCTGACAAACACCAGACTCACCCTGCAGCTCATTAATGACAACAACAAGGTGAATTTCTGGGCTGATACGTCAACAACACTGACGCAGCTTCATTTTAAACTGGTCTTTGAAGTGAAACGATCTCTGTGGTGGACATTCAATGAGCACAGATTAAAAATCTCTTAAATCCATATCCCTTCTAATATTTACATAATGGGCTAATGCAGGACGGTGTAAATAGGAACCTAAAAGTTGATTTATGTACTTGTAGAGACACACATGCAGAGAACAAAAGAAAAGAACAGCTAAGTTTACTGAACTTTAATTACAGTTAGCAACTTTGTATAATTTATTTTTACAAAAAATGTGTAAAAACACCATAAAATGTTAGATATTCTAGTTGGAAACTTGATAAAATGTTTCTAACCCTAACTTCTACAGTTTGCAGTATAACAATTTTTTTGCATATTTGTATTGATAAATCATGGATGATATTTTAGAACATTTTGACTTTTATAGTGGATGAAATGTATCATAATAAACCATTGATTTTTCAAAGTCAAAAATGTTAAATATTTATTTATTTTTTTACTGATATTGAAGTAGAACTGTCCAAACAACCAAATGTGGGGAAGAGGACTAAGAATTGGTTAGGAAAAAAATGTTTTGTAAAAGATGGAGCAGTCTATTTGGGTTATGTTTAAGAGTCCTGAAATGCTTTTGCGTTTTATTTATATATTTATATATTTATATATACATACACTATTTGTTTAGAATTTATTTCTCTTTTTCTTTTTCCTTTATGCTGCATGATGCAACATATGTGTGATTTTAGCTGTCAAGCCCCAAGAGGGCACACAGTGAACAGACCAAGAAAAAGAAAAAAGAGGTTTTCCTGAAAACAGACATTCACAAACTGTTTGTAATGTAGGCCTTTCAGCTCTAAATTGCTAAAACTTTCTGCATGTGGCAAGTTGAGTTTTAGTAATTAAATAATACATTACTGTTTATATCATATATTGTGTATGGTATGGTAAATTTTAAAATTGTTTCCAAAAAGCACCTGATGTGGCTTTGTAAAATAATCAAGACCAAAGGCTTCTATTGTAATTTGTTGACTTTTTTTTTTAATCTGAGAAAGGTTATGTCCTGATGAATCTGGTCCCAGGTTGGATCCACTAACTGATGATGCAGTGCAAAGAAAACTGTTAGATAATTTCTCTTCCTCTCCCCTCACTTCTCGCTCGCTGTTCGTCTCTCAGGTGCGTCTGCTGCTCGAGCTCTACCGTCTCCAGGGAAACATAACGAGGGTGAAGATTAATGAGCTGAAGCCTCTGAAGCCTCGCTATGAAGTCCCAGACGTGCTCGTCAGAGAGCCACCTACCGAGCCGTGAGTGTCACGCCTGATTTCTTGCTGTTACCTTGTGACCAGGAAGAGGAATATCTTCTGCAGTTTATTTAAATAACTACCAGTTATATTCAGTTATTGTTCTCACTTTGGTTTTCTCTCTCTCTCTTTGTCTTCCCTCTCCCTCAGCCTGTCTGTGTTGTCTCAGGATGAGAACGGGGTGGTGCTGTCACTGGGGGCGGAGTCTCAAAGGGTCATCGTCAGCGCCCGGCCCTTTCGACTCGACATCATGGAGGGGCACAACGTGCTGATGTCGCTGAACTCACGCGGCCTGTTGGCCTTTGAGCACCTGAGGATGCGCAAGGACACGTGAGAACCCACACCTGCACACACTTTTTTTTTTTTTTTCTTTTAAGCCACTTCCTCACTCAGTGGATGATTTTTGTTTTTGTTCCCATGAGATGTTTATTATTGTTTTTATTTTCTTTTTAAGTATTGTCTGACTCGTTCTGTCCTCTTCTTCCTATCATCCCAGTTTCTCCTATAAAGTAACTAGCACAGTGGCTAGCGTGTGGGATAATATCAAGAGGGTATTCTCTAGGTAAAGACCCTTAAGATTTGTGTGTATTCTGTTCCTTGTGCTTATATTGCAGATAACATAAAATATAGGGTTTCCCATCACTCCAAGTTTGCTTTTGCTCTCCAATAAATTATAATAAATAAATCAGACATCTTCCTGATTATTAGGTAACTGGGAATGATTTCCACTCTTTTTTTTTTTTTTGTTCAATCAGCATCTATGACTTTAATCATGCTTTCAAAGTGTCCCTGCAGCAGCTCATCCCATAATCAGATCCAAGTTTGCAACTGCATGAAAGTGTGGGATTCTCAGGCAGCTGTATTGAAGGAACGCTTCATTTATTGATAGAGCTAAAGCTTAGCTAACTAAAAATTTAGGTTATGAATTTGCACCAGTTTACCTTCCAAATTTGTTGTACTGCCCCCACCCCACATGTAGTCTGAAGACACTTTCACAACATACTTCCACAGTCTTTAGGCTGTCCCTGATTGTTCATAAATCCCTGATCAAGCTGGCCACATAGATGTGAGTTTTCAGAAGTAAGCTTTTCATTTGAAGTTAAAAAAAAAAAAAACTACATAAAATTAAAACAAATCATCAATCACAAAAAAAAAAACAAAATCAACATGTGAAACTGAGCTTTGATGTTATATACTTAAGTGAGATAACAATATAATATATGAGCTTATGTTATCCCAATTAGCCACATTATGTAATAAATTGACAATTATCCAGGAAAGGTCCCCATATTTTTTCATGTTTACGATGCTTGTCCAAACAAATACTTTCCAGTTGTATAACTGATACCATTTCTCTAAGCCAGTGTTGAAAACTTGGTGCTCGGCTGTTTTGACACGGAGCACTGCATGTTAAATGTGTGACAGATGTTTCCGTCATTTTTCTAAATAAAATAACTCTGTTTAGCGGTCCAAAAAATTAATAATAAAATAGTTTATAAAATAGAATTTGTTTGTCGTTGTTTAGACTTTGGTAACACAAATCTTGAATCATGACATCCCTGAGCTGCAAAGCTGGCTTTTCTTTACACACATCAGCTGTTCTGTTATTACCTCACCTGGCTGCACAAAGGTGCAACAACAGCGGGCTAGCTTCAACCCAAATATCCCACTTCCCCGTTCTTTCATAAATCCTTCAGAGACGGTCAAAAAGCATTTTAATCTGTCTTGAAGTGTTTTGTGAAAGTGTCCTATGTCCCCTCAGTGTTTGCAGGCTCTGCTGCCCGTCTCCTAAACCCCACAGCAACATCTCTTTTTGTGGTTATACATTAGTTTGCACTTTTACATATACTGTTCCTTTCAATCAGGGACATTTTACCCAGAATGCAGCACTTCCCAAGGTTCAGTCATCTATGTGCACCTTCTGCAGCTGCTTGTACTGAATAGAACACTGTTCTAGCTCAAGACTTGTTTAAAGGTTTTTTATAATCCCAGTATTTGTTGGACCCTCAGTGTGATGGTTGGAGTCTCAGGGGCGTTACACGTTTCAGTCCCTTGATGCCGAGCTCATTGTAGCCACAAGACGGGGAGTTGCTCAGTCCCTTTTGTTGTTAAAGATAACGTAGTTTTTGTTTTAACCGTCAGTTTGAAGTGAGGGGACAGTCACCAACTCCTCCTCTCTGTCCGTCGTTTTATTTTAACCAGAGTTTAGTTGTCTTCCCACACATTGTCGTTTATCTCAAGATTGTTAGACTTCACCAAAGTGACCTGTCTTTCTGATGTTCCTCTCACTTTGACTCTCTGTTCTCGCCGAGCAGCCAGACGGAGCCAGAAGCCGAGAAAAAAGATGAGGCGGATTCGGCAAACCAGGCCGAGGTACCGCAGGATACATTCTGTGCAGGATTTCTACATCTAAACGAGTCTTTGTTGTTCGTGACGTGGCTGTTTTTGCTGTTTTGTCTGCCAGACTGCGAAAGAAGAGGAAGAGAAAGTAGAAGAGGGGATGTGGGAAGAAACATTTAAATCACATTCAGACAGTAAACCTAATGGTATGTCATAATGTAATACTTTAATCTAATATCTGTGTTTCAGTGTCTTATTAAAAAGATGTTTAGTTTTAAGTCTTTCTTTCTTGTCACCTCTAACTGCTGATTGGCTGCTGTTCTTCAGGTCCATCTGCTGTTAGTTTAGACTTTTCATTGCCGGGGGTGGAGCACGTTTATGGCATCCCAGAACATGCGGACCCCCTCAAACTTAAAACAACAGAGTAAGCATCAACCACAGTAAATATTCAGCAACACATCTCTTGGTTAGTTAGGATGTGTGATTCAGTTTTGCTCGTTCCAGAAGCGGGGATCCGTATCGGCTCTATAACCTGGACGTTTTCCAGTATGAGCTGTATAACCCTATGGCCTTGTACGGGGCTGTCCCCGTCATGTTGGCGCACAACACCAAACGGACTACAGGCATCTTCTGGCTCAATGCTGCAGAAACCTGGGTCGATATAAGTTCAAACACAGCAGGGAAGGTGCTGCTTCTTTCTACGTTGAAGCATCCTGTTCCTTGAGTTAAATGTTTTACACATTGAACACTTCCTCTTCTGTCTCCCTTTTCAGACTGTGTTTGGGAAAATGTTGGATTATGTTCAGGGTTCCAGTGAAACGCCACAGACTGATGTCCGTTGGATCTCTGAAAGTGGAATCATTGATGTCTTCCTTATGTTGGGACCAACTCCAAAAGACGTCTTTTCTCAGTACGCCTCTCTGACAGGTAGGGCTGTAGCAATACACTAATCTCACAATACGATACGATGCACGAAATTCTGCTCACTAAACAATATATATTGCGATATTTCAGTGTATCGATATTTTCTTACACCCCTACTGACCGGTAGAAGTTTTACAGTGGTGGTCAGAAAACAATGTAAAAATTAAAAAGGCTAAATTTATTAATTTTGAATATTGCTGAAGGCATTGGGGTCTCAGTATTTATGTATGCATTTGAAGCAGAGATAAATTATCAAATGAATAGTTAGAATTTGCAGCATGTAAATGGAATATTGACGATCCTAAACTAAGTTTAAACTTGAGTCATATTTTTTTATTAACAAATAAAATAAGCGTTAATCGGCTTACGGTTGACTGCTTGTCTCAGCCGCCTCCTCCTCCTAACTTCTCCAATCTGTCCATCAGGCACCCAGTCCTTCCCTCCTCTTTCTTCCCTCGGGTACCACCAGTGCCGTTGGAACTACAACGACCAGGAGGACGTGCGCTCAGTGGACGCGGGCTTTGATGAGCACGACATACCCTATGACTTCATTTGGCTCGATATCGAGCACACGGATGGGAAGCGCTACTTCACCTGGGATCCTCACAAGTTTGCGACACCAAAGGAGATGCTGCAGGGTCTTATGGACAAGAAACGCAAGGTACACGTGACATAAAGCCCACCATCACATCCTTACTTCCAGCGGTTTAATACTGAATATCTTTCTCATTTAGCCTCAAATCACAGTTTAAAAAATCCAAACCTTCTACCTGTGGCTTATCTTTATTTATTAATATTTTTTCTAGATGGTTACTATTGTGGACCCTCACATCAAAATAGACAACAACTACAAGATCCACAATGAAATCCGCTCTCGGGGTTTCTACGTCAAAAATAAAGACGGTGGAGACTACGAGGGCTGGTGTTGGCCTGGTAAGAGACGGACCACCTTAAACTATTCACCAGAAAATGTTCTGCTTTATAACTTAGTAGAACTGAGAATCATAAAGGTTCTGGTGGAGTGTTTCTTCATGTCTTACAGTCTTTTTTTTTATTTATTTTTCTCACATTTCCTTCCTTCTTCTGAATGGATCTTAGGGAGTGCTGGTTATCCAGACTTCACCCGAGCTGACATGAGGGCCTGGTGGGCCAGCATGTTCGCCTATGATCAGTACGAGGTGGGTCTTTTAAATTCTATTTATGCAGGTTTTCTCCATTTTAATAATTTACACATATTTCATCAATCCAGATTTCTTTGGATCTTTTGTTCCGTTTCTTAAAACGGCACATTTGTAATAATCTGACTGCTGTCATGATTACAAACGAACCTTCCTTCTGCAGGGAACCATGGAGAACCTTTACACATGGAACGACATGAACGAGCCGTCGGTCTTCAACGGGCCCGAGGTCACCATGCACAAAGATGCTGTGCACGGATCCTGGGAACACCGGGATGTTCACAACCTGTACGGCCTCTACGTGGTGAGTGGGAACTGTGGAAATGCAGCTGATTATATTAATTCAGTTTGAGACTTAAATGTGTTTTGAGTTCTGTAGACTTTGTCTTGGTTTTTTGTTTTTTTTTTGTTGGTTTTTTAATAATCAGTAAATTTAAATTGTAAACCAAACATATTGCATTTTAGAGAGCTTTACGTGTTTGTTTGTTTGCAGCAAAAGGCCACAGCAGATGGTTTGATCCAGAGGTCAGGTGGAGTTGAGCGACCGTTTGTCCTGACCAGAGCTTTCTTCGCTGGCTCACAGCGTTACGGTGAATCCTTTTCTCTCAGAATTCAGAAATATATGTCGTCCACAAAATTGTGTTTCTTCTTAAGCTTTTTTTTTTGTTACTTCTTTGAAAGCACTGATAAATGTTTTCTCCGTCCAGGTGCTGTTTGGACCGGAGATAATGCTGCTGAATGGGACCATCTAAAGATTTCCATCCCCATGTGCCTGAGTCTGGGTCTGGTTGGGATCTCTTTCTGTGGTGGTGAGATTTATTATCTTAGTTTATCTTTCTGGCTATCTTGTGACAGTTTTTTGTTTTTGTATTGATCGCTCAGAACGGCTGATATTTGTTACCTTCATCGAAATTTTTTTTGTTGATTTGTTTTGTCGACTCATCTTATGCACCAAAAATGTTTTTAAAATCTTGAAATTTACATTACTATTAACAGTTTCCATATCTGGAATTCAAAGATGACATTTTATTTAAAAAATATTTTTTTTTATCCTCATGGAGCTTAAATTTAACCATAATAAAATGTGATCCATCACATCAAAATGAGGATTGAGTCTAAAATTGTGACGTGGAGAAAAAGGCAGATATAGTCAAAATATCAAAATATAATGAATAAATGCTTTATCAATGTAACATTTGATTGAATTGTCTGTAAGATAATTCAAACATTTTTTTCCCAATAATTTCTTTGATCATTAGCAACAAAAAAAACAGATTTTTGTGGAAAACACATTAAAATTTTGAGATTTTCCCTGTGAGGCAGCAAAGATTTCTTTCTTTCCAGCTGGGACATTTCAATATTAAAATACTATTTGATGTTTCCTCTTTATAGTAACATAAAACATTTCTTATTAAAATTATAAACAATTAGGATTCAGACCAAATATTAATGTGTTATCGTAACCAACAAGACAAATTAGGTCATATCTCTGGATTCACTCAAGATATCAGGATGATCCAAGTATCAAAATGTAGCTTTTAAAGCCACAAATCTGAAAATGTAATTAGCTCATTTTGACCAAATTGGACTTAATCCTCACTTTGATGTGATGGGTCACAAATAAGAAGCAAACAAAACAAACTGAAACTGCTGTTCTTTAAAGGTGGAAGAAGCTTCTCATCTGCTCTGTAAAAAAGAATTCAATTTGTAGACTGAGCTCTGTGGGTCGTTGGTAGCGTTGCTATGGAAACGCTTCTGAGGTGTCCTAATGAGGGCAAATGTTTCCATGGTAACTCGGCTCCTGCTCTGTTTCAGAACATAAAGCTGATGTTTATAACCTTCTTGTCGTTCAGTCTTTATCCAGAATTACACGATATTCATTTTTAAAACAAGTCGACTGTTGTTCACCCAGAATGAAGCGAAACTACAACCGACTCTGAACCATCCTCGTTAACAGTTGACCCATCTCTGTCTCATAGCTGATGTTGGCGGTTTCTTCAAGTCTCCGAGCCCCGAGCTGTTGGTGCGTTGGTACCAGACGGGGGCTTACCAGCCCTTCTTCAGGGCCCACGCCCACCTGGACACCCCCCGTCGTGAGCCATGGCTGTTTGGTCCAGAAAACATGGCTCTGATCCGCGAAGTGGTGCGTCAGCGCTACACATTCCTGCCCTACTGGTACCAGCTGTTCTACAACGCGTACCTCACCGGAGAGCCCGTCATGAGGTGAGGACGGGGGAGGTGGCACAGTTTTGCTCTCAAACTGAGATTTATTTGTTTGGATAAAAATACTTTGTTTTAAATGATTTATATTCAAACAACTTCCTGTTAAACAGCAGTTTCTTGTTTTTCTCAGTTTCCTCCCATTTTTTTAATTTGCCATGAAATGTACTGTTCCAGTGCTTTTACTTAACTTGTGTGTCCGTTCCAGACCGCTGTGGGTGGAGTATCCTCAAGATCCTGCTACTTTTGCTGTGGATGATGAGTTTCTGATCGGTGAGACACTGAACACTAAAATGTTTTTTATTCTGGGCGCAGACAACTTCAAGATCAATTTATGAGTTCAGTTAGAAAATATACTCATTGAAAAGGTTATCGGAACACCAGCTGCATCTGTTGCTCCTTTTAGTTGTTTCTTTTAGTATTTTTTTTCATTCCCATACTGTTTATTTTTTCAGCTGTTCATGAGGGGGGAATAAAACAAGAATAAACCATGTGACCAACAGCTGACTAAATAATGTTAGAACTAATACTGTCATTGAATGTAACTTTGTAGCAGCTGAGGACTAAAGGCTGCAGCATGCGTCATCCGAAGCCGACCAGTCGACGCGCGGTCACGTGGTTGTTCGGCGTTCGTTTTCGCACACACCTTTCATAGCTCC
>JARVJO010000269.1:11286153-11297699 GCA_031762555.1 Cynodonichthys magdalenae
GTATAAATACCCAAAATTTCTACTTAAGTATAGTAACAAAGTATTTGTACTTCACTACTTGACAACTCTGTATATAAAATATAATCAATGTAATTATGTTTTTGATTTTGAGGCAACTATTTAATTACATTTAAAATAATGTTTGGAGTAAAATCCACTCATTGTAGTTAAATAAAACACAAGCATTATGCTTATGTAATTCTAAACAGAGAGAATATTGAGTGAATTCAAATTAGTATAATGAGGTAATTTTGAACTGGCAAGAACTTCCTGTCAAAGTGCGCCAAAAAAAAAAAACAAAAAAAAAAAAAACAGAAGGCCCATAGATAAGTTTTTTTTTCAAATGACTTTCTCTTCTTTATTCACATAATTTTTTCCCCAAAAAATCTTCATTGACAGGTTTTCATTACACAACAAAAAGGTACCCATTTTGCAATTAACACTTACATTAAAAAGAAGCGTATTATGATATGAGTAAACATAAAATTAACAGTAAAAAAAAAAAACATCATAGAAAACAAAATAAAGAACACATATTAACAAGGGCCAGCATCATGTATTGTATTGTCCTTTAAATATAAAAAAGGGTTTATTCGAAGAAATTACAACTTTCCAAAAAGAAAATAAATGTACCAACATTTTTTACCTTTTTGCATAAGGTTTTAAATCATTCCTCCAGTGGGACAAGTTAGATTTAGCCTACATTTAAAGAATCGGCATTTGTGTAAATAAGGCCCATAGATAAGTATAGAAGCATTTAGAAGGACTATATAAGTAATAGTAGTAATTCTGTATAATGTCTATGAGAAGGCCGGGGAGTTTTCATTTTTTTTTATTTAGAATTCAAAATACAATGTAACAAGGCATAAATCACAAATAAAGAAAATTACATTTTAACAAGCAGAAAATTCAGAGAAAAAGAAAAGATTGATTTTTAAAACAACGATATAAATGAAAAATAAATAATACAGCATACTAAGAAAAATAAAAGGGTAAATTGAAATAGATAAAATAAGAAGAAAAATATCACGAGAGGACTTTAAGTTATTTGGTTATATCGTCAATGGTGTAGGCCGAGAAGTTATTTTTAACCGGTATGCTTTGTCGCTCTACGATGACGTCATCAATTCATAATTTTCTTTTTTCCTGTCCATCATGGCGGCGGAGGGCTCCGAGGAGATGAGCAGCAATGAAGAACTCGAAGAGGCTTCAGGTATCTTTATACATAGACTATGCAGTCCAGAGTTAGTTGTACTTTTACACACATTACTGTGCTCAGGTCTGTGTCGCTGGTATTTCAAATAAATCTACGTAATAATAATACGTCTTAGAGAAGGTAGGCTAAGCTAAAAACCGAGAGTAGCAGAGCTGATGGTGTTTCTCACACTACAACTGCTTTAACTAGTTTTAAAGACGGAATCTGTTCATTGCAAACCCACTTGAATGTAATTTTTAAATATATATTTTATTTTTAAAATAAGCAGCCACAGTACTGCGTATTTTATGCACTCCTCAGGGAAAGTTTTTGTTTTTCCATGATTGATATCAGGTGCCTTCATAAATAAGGTACGTATATTACAATATGTTTTTTAGTAAAGTGAAATGTGCAGTGAGTTTTGCATACATTTTAAACATAATCACATGGAATAATGAGTATATTAAAAAAAAACATCCTGCATTTTTTGTTATACCATTCAGTAACACACTAATGAACTCAGTGTGTTGGTTAATTTGCAAGTGTAAAAAATACAAGCTAAATGTTTTATTATGTGTCCTCTGTAGTTAAAAGAAGCTAATAATAACACTCAGTTATAAAAATAAATATTAACCTTTTTTAGATTTGATTTATTTATTTGAAAGGGGACAGTGCAGTTTAATTAAACACGTGACAAGTTAGAAAAGCTAGAAGTAGCCAAAAGACTATTTTTCATCTGTAGTTCCCTGGCCATGATGTTTAAAAAGCAATAAAATATAAATGCAAAACAAATGCAATTAGGACAATAAATTGGACTAAACAAATCCTGACACACTAAGAATATAATATAAACATTGCTACTAAAAAATAAAAACAATATAGTACAATTTAGTGTTGACATGGATGAATCAACAAGCCATTTTTTCTAGTGTTTGGTAGTGAGTTGGTAGTGTTCCATTCCCGGGCCCCTCAGACCAACATGACTGAAAAAAGTTACTCCTCCTCAGAGTCGTCTCTAACAGAGCCTCTCTTCACATGCTCACTGCTAAACTCCGAGAGAAGAGCTGGGGGAAAATTCTGAGCTGTCTGTTCATGACCTTAATGACTTCTTTGTATAATATTTCAATTTGTTTCATTGCAATCAAACCTTTAATTTTTTTTTTATTTTTAAGCCATGAGTGTCTCTGAGGTTCCACAGCCGCCTTCACCTGAGATGTCCGAGGAGAACGGTAGTGCAGCTGTGGCTCTTGAGGCTCCTGCAGGTCCTCCTGATCCCGCTTCCTTCTCTGTGGATCATGCTGCAGAGTACGAGGCAAGGGGAGGACTACCTGCTGATTTTGAACGTCTGTGGAAGGCCGCACACGACAATCCTCAAGACTTTACCAGCTGGACAGATCTGCTACAGTACTGCGAGCATGAGGTGTGTGTTTGCGTTGCAAGGCGAGTCGCCCTTTTGTCCACTGAAGCTAATTTATTTACTAGTTTAGATGTGAGGAGGTGACAAACATTTGATCAGGAAGCATCGATTTTATTTTCCTCAGGGTCACATCGCAGCTTCACGCAGAGCACTGGAGGCCTTTCTTACTCGTTACCCACTTTGCTATGGTTACTGGAAAAAATTTGCAGACTTAGAGCGCCGTGCCGGTTCCAACAATAAAGCAGAGGAGGTAAACCAGGATGGCTTTACTTTTCTCTTATTCTTCTCATTATAAGTCTGTTTTTTTTACTGACATTAATCAGGTAACGTTCACGGCTGTGTTAGGTGTGTATTCGGGGTCTGCAGGGGATTCCTCTGAGCATAGACCTGTGGATCCACTACATTAATCTGCTGCTGGGGACTCTGGACATGAACCTGCCTGATTCACCCAGGCGGATACGCAGGTAAGCAAAACTTCACTCACACACCTGCAGCTGATTTTTATGTTTTGTAAGTCGAGAGCGCAATTTATTCAAAGTTTAGAGTAAATTAACAACTTTAAGCTTGTTTTAAAATGTGTAAAAAAACATTACTGTAAACTTTGAATAAATTGCGCCCTCTTACAAAACATATTTGTGTTTGAACTCAAAAACCATATAAATGTTATGAAAAGAAACAAATTTATGTAGAAATCACACTTTTTATGGATTTTGTAGCAGCTGAGCTTTCCTGTTCTCTATCATCAGTCATTAAACTTGCTGCCTTTATTTTACTAAATATTGAGCAGGATTTGGTGCAGAATGAAAGAAAACTTTTTTTTATTTTCTAAATTTCAAACCCTCAGTGTGTTTGAAGATGCAGTTGCAGCAGCCGGTCTGGACTTTCACTCAGATCGACTCTGGGATCTGTACGTTGAGTGGGAGAAGGAGCAGGGGAACACGAAGAACGCAGCTGCTGTCCTGGACCGAGTCCTCAAAGTCCCCACCCAGCTTTACAACACCCACTATGACAAGTAAGACCACCCTCTATACACAGGTCTTGAGACGTTGTTTTGATCACAGAATCATCTCTTCATTCATTCACTCGATTTCTTTTTAATTACGGTGCCTCCTCTGCTCTGCCGTCTGTCAGATTTAAAGAACACGTAAACAATAATCCACCTAAAGAGGTGCTTTCCTCTGAGGAGTACGAGGAGCTGAGGTTATTGTGCCGACAGAGCCAGAAGGCTGAGCGTGCTGAACAGGCTCAGGAGGTCGAGGAGGAGAGGCCTCCGGGGGAGGAAGACCCTGCTACACCTGAGGGCACCGACTCAGTAAGTGACATCCAAAAAACAGCTAATATTTGTTTGAGTCAAAAATTAGGATTATATGAATAATAAATAATTTTGGCCTTGCCCAAACCTGAAATCTAACCACAAATCTTTACGTTATAAATACTGAATCTCTACATCTCTTCAGATGCTGAGCTTTAATGTTTTATTTCAGCTACATCTACACACATTGGTGAAATATAAACAAAAGAAATGGAGAAATAGCTTTTTTTTTTTACTGTGTTTAGGAGGAACTTGTTCAGAAAATAAAAGAACAGGTGTTACTTCGTAGAGAAAAAGTGTACCAGGACAACGAGGGAGAAGTTCGTAAGCGGTGGAACTTTGAGGATGCTGTAAGTTTCTGCTGATTTATTTATTTATTTTAATGCTCTTTTAAATGTTTGTTTGTGTTTGGTGATGTACTTGCTTTACAACTTGAAAACTTCAAAATCTTTTGATAGTTATGATGCCCAAATTGAGTTTTACTCAGATAATCCTTCTATGGTTAAATGTAATTTAAAGAAGCAGTAAAATTCTGATTTAATCTGAAAAAAGCTTCTTTACAATCAGGCAACAGAACCTTGAATAATCCTGCGATGAATGTGGCTCTGGATTAAATCAGGAGTTCAAAAAACATAAAAACTCAGATTCTGTAAAACTTTTGTCATATACATCTTTAGATAATTTTAAAGCAGTTTTTAAAAAATAATAAAATACTTTTTTTTTGTAAATTTGCAATAAAACTTTTAATTATTTGTCAATAAAAGTAACAGTTTATTCAGAAACCAGCTGTTCTTCCTGTCCTGTTATCTTATACAACAGATCAAGAGGCCGTATTTTCACGTCAAGCCGCTGGACCGCCTCCAGCTTCGGGGCTGGCACTCTTACCTGGACTGGGAGATTTCAGAGCTGAACAGGGAAACTAAAGATTCTGCACAAGGTGAGCACAAAATGAAGTGCTCCTTGGTGGTGAGTTTTTCTGAATGTAATGTTTTGTTTTTCCTCAATAGAACCAAACCAGGAAGCTACGGAGGAATCAGAGGTCACAGCCCAGAATCAGGAAGCATCAGGGCGTGATGCGGTTGCCCGTAGCGACCACCGAGTTCGCATCCTGTTTGAGCGTTGCCTGATCGCCTGTGCTCTGTACGAGGAGTTCTGGATGAGGGTAAAACGATTCGGACAACTTTATTTATGAGGTCTTCTGTAAAGTTCAGCCTGAGTTTTTGTCAAACATGGAGGTGTTGGTGTTTAACGCGTACCTGCGTGTGTTCAGTATGTTCAGTACCTGGAGCCACAGAGCACAGATGAGACCCGAGCCGTTTACAAACGAGCCTGTCAGATCCACCTCCCCAACAAACCCAACATCCACATGCAGTGGGCCACCTTTGAGGAGAGGCACGGTACGAGAAAAACCCCAACACACTTCCTCGTAGGTTGCTTTCACCTGACGTCACAATGCAGTTAGAGCGAGAGCGCAAAAATGCAGACGGAGGGCAGGAAGTGAAGCAGCAGCAAATACTTTGGTTGTCGAAAACTTATTTATCTTCATCAGATATGGGTCATATCCAACATATTTGTGAACTAATAGACCATTTTGTAGATTTTGTGCGAAGCCTAGCTCTTCTGGGTCACAGGTCAACCAGGTAAAAGCTGAGGTTTCTATGAAAACACCTTTGGAATTGTGCAAATTCAACAAGCTCAAAAAGCAGATTCATTGTTTAGATATTAATGAAAAATCTCACCTTTGATCCTAAAAAAAGTTTGACAGAAATCAGTTTAGAGTGGATACATCAAGTCAGTACAAGAGCGTAAATTTACTTGTTGAATTTGTGCAATTACAATGGTGTTTCCATAGCAACCTCAGTTTTTTCCTGATAAATGTGTGAGTTCGGCCCGTTTCGTGCTTTTGTAAAAGTTTCTAACTATGAAATGGTCTATTGCTGGTATTTTTGTCTTGAAACTGATCTAAATCTGTACGATACAGACTCTCGACAACGGTTTCCTCCAGAGAAGTTTTACTTCCTGCCCTTCATTTGAAATCACGCGTCACCAAAGCCACCTGACTGACATCCAGCTATTCTCATAAATGTTTTAAATATCTCAGATCTTACCAGTGTACAGCATTAAAGTAACTAAAATGTTTACTTCCCCTTTAAAAGGTGAGATATCTGAGGCTCGGCAAGTGCTGGAGGCCCTGGAGAAAAGCCTTCCCAGCTTGGCGGTCGTACGTCTCCGCAGGGTGACTTTGGAGAGACGGGCGGGCCAGCTGGAGCGATCGATAGCTTTGCTGACGGAGGCGGTGGCAGAAGCCAAACAAAAGCCCACGTTGCACGCGTTCTACTCCATCAAGCTGGCCCGTCTGCTGCTGAAAGTGGGCAGAAACCCCAGCCAAGCCCGCAGAGTTTTAAAGGAAGCTCTGGAAATAAGTCCGGTGAGATGATTAACGTCCACAATAACTGCTGTTGGGCAGAAAGGTTTAGTTTCTTAACCGTATTTGATTTACTCTCTGTCTATCCTGTCAGGATAACGACAAGCTGCATTTGAACCTGTTGGAGCTAGAGGCATCTGGCGACCCCTGGACCTCAGCTGAAGCTGTGCAGGACTGTGTGACCCAAGCCCTGGCAGCTCCTCTCACCTCAGATGCCAAGTTACTCTTATCACAGAGAGGCCTTCAGTTCGCCGAAGATTACAGCGGCTCCATCCAGAGGTCGGGCTTCAGCGTCCGTCCTCTGGATCACAAACACTTCAAACCACCATGGAAACATTTGGAAAAGCTCATCGTCTGAATCTTTTTGTTTCTGTGCTCTGCAGTGTGCTGTCTGTGTACGAGGCTCACCAGAAGCTGCTGGACGAGCTCAGAGGAACCAAGAGAGAAGCTGAAAACGGGTGAAGAAAACAACACAAAGAAATGTTTCATTAAATAATTCACATATGTGCCTCAAACCAGAGTTTTAAGTGTTAAAATGTTTTGTTTTGTTTGTTTTTTTGGTTCTTAAGAGATGAGGAGCCACAAAAGATTAGCAAAACCGACGATGGTGCTTCTGAAGCTACGTCAGAACAAGCCCCGCCCACTATGCCTCACGTTCCCATCACCACGCCGCCTCCGCCACCGATGATGGGCACAGACACGAGCGCTCAGGCCGGGTACGGAGCGTACAGCAGCTGGTATCAGGTAGAACTTCCCCCCATTTTAAAACCATATTAATGAAATACATTCATTTAGCTGACTAAGTTGGGATGAGTTTTTTTTTTTTTTGCTTTTTTCAAGCAACCTCAGTATGGCAGCTACGGGAACTACGGCTACCAGAACGCCTGGAACTACAACCAGTCTTATTATCCACCCAGTTAAAGAGCTTCAGCTTCTGTGGAGGCAGTTTGAGCCACATAAACAACAGGCTTATCACCTGATGGAACATATCCCAGCATCCCACAGTCCTCCCCGTCCCTCTGGATTACCTGCCCTGGATTTGTAAAAATAAGGAAAAGAGCTCTTATTTAGTAGAAGATGGAAATGTGACAAAAGGACACTGTGATGCTTATTTTCAGTAAACTGCATTTTAATAAGAATTATTTTTGTATTTGTTGGCAATTCAGCCCCTTTTGCTCATGTTTCAAAGCCATCCACTACATCCTACTTTTATTTTATTGTATAATTAATACTATGTACCATTCTGCTGTGTTTTCTGTTGTGTATAAATGTGTTTTATAGTGTCGCTAAAGTGCTTTAAGACTTTTGTCCATTATATGGTGGTGAAACTGAAACTTATGGTGGACAAGACACTCATCCAAATTTTACTCTAAAAATAGGAAAAAACAAAAATGTTAAAAAATAAGTGCTTGATAGAAAGGCAGGTGCATAAAACAAGACCAGACTTTTACATGAAGTCAGATAATGAGAAAAGGGAAAAATCAAGTAATCAACTTTCTGTATGACTATATTTTAACTGAGCTCTATAATTATTTTAAGATGCTGGAGAAACTTTCTCAAACAAAACTTTATTTGAAGAAAAACATTTGGGCATTTTAGTTTAATTTCTGCTCATTTTTCTAGTAAATTTCTTAAAATGGATATAAAAAAAATTAAAAACTAGTTAGTCCAAATTGAATTGACCAAGTCAGCTTTATTGTAAGTGGATTCTGTGTAACCATGTCTACATACACGTCAGAGCTGAAATTGTTTTAAAAAAAATAGAAAGTCACAAAAACAGGAAGATCATGAGGAATAAACTTAAGGCCCTTTCAGAACCACTTGAGAACTTCTCATGTAATTTAAAAACCAGGTTGAAACTGAACGTGTTGAAACAGTGTTTCTTGAAGTATCGGCTTGTTTTGGTTTTTTTTTGAACAGTAAAAAGTCCAACTCGTTTCATGAAGCTTCGTCATGAATTCTGCATTCGGTCGCTCTTTTAAAACGAACTTTCCTCGTGTCTGAACGCAGCTTCAGGTCAGCTGGCAGAACCTGTTCCTGGATCCGTCTTTGTCTGGTGTGTCTGGAGTCGATGTAGTGGAAGTGGTGAGGTAGGCTCACAGAGCAGATCCTTCTGGTCTTACTTTTTGGTAACAACCAGCACAGCTGAAGGCACCAAACCTGAGATGAAAACAGTTTACATTTGACAAAAATACAAATCACACATCTGTTAGATGAAAACATATCCCCCCCCTCACCAAGCTCTTTGAGGGGCTTCTCCATGTCCAGTTCAGTGTAGACTTGGCGGGGGTAAGGTGACAGCAGCGTGAAGTCCTGACCCTCAGGTGTGTTGCTGTTCATCTGGATGTAGACGCGCACGGCCGCCAGCGGCTCCTGAGCCTTGAAGACGGTTGTGATCGTGGAGCCGTCCAGAAGACGAACCTGAGAAGGAATTGGAGAAATTAGAACAAAGACCGCCTTTAAAAAAATCAATCTAAACATGTGGGATGAAATTTAAATCCTCTTTGTAATTCTGAGTACACGGATTTCATCTTCGGTAATGACAAAAATAAAAAATAAAAATGTCAGATTTTACTTGGAAGCTTCAAATGATTCACACATAAATTAGAGTTTACCCATTGCCATAAATTGAATGAATATGACATTTACCCACTTTTTTTAAAGGAAATTTTATTTTTCTTTATGTATTTACATATAAAGCTGCATCATGTACAGTTTTTCAAAGCTGGTGGTTTCAAAACATGGAGATGTTTTAGGTCCAGAGAAACCTTTTTAATTATATCTACAGCTAGCCAACAAGCACAATAAATATAGAAAATAATCTGGTGACATTTTGATTTAAGGTTTATTTTAGGAACAAAATAAATATTTTGAAATATTTTAACTAAAAGAGTAACATCAGGACTCAGAAAGAAACACTTCACAGATTGACTACGGCTGGGTAATAATGTTGATTCATGCATCAAAATATTTTTGATCAAATCAGAAAAGTCTTTCATTTGATTGGATCACTTGGCCAGTTTATGTTTTTTATGTTTGCACTAACCTAACCCTAAACCAAACCATATTTAGAACAAGTATTATTGTGCTACTGCTTTATTTATTTTCAGGTATTTCATTTCTCAAAAATGTTAATGTATATCATTTCTGTTTAGATGAGCACGAAAATAAATGTCTAAAATTATCTACAGGGACTTTAATTGTTTGTGTACTTCTTATTACTATGAAATTCATATTGAAGCATTTAAAGCAATATCGAATCGAACTGTGACTCGTATTGAAATTGAATTGTGAGGTTGTTACACAACACCTAGCCCTAAGATTGACCTTTCTACGGTTAGTAATGCACATCTTCAAAGTCAAAGATTTTTTGATTCATCGTGGTCTAGATGGGGTCGTGCCTACCTCTGGGTTTATTAAATACGTTTAGTCTAAGCAGTTCATATCGACCTGTTCTCTGCAGTTAATCAAACACCCGGAAACATTACACAACATCACAATGTAAAATACCAAGAAAACTCTTTCATAAACACGTTTGTATATAAAAGTCAATAAAAAAGCAGGTGTGAAAGACCAAAGCAAGAGTTGAAAGTTGATCGGAAATAGCGATGACCCTATTTCAGAATCAGAATCAGAATACTTTATTAATCCCAGAGGGAAATTACGATTGTTACAGCTGTGACCGTGAGCGTGTAATGCCAGATTTTACACGTCATCAGTAACTGTAAAAATATTAATTTAAGTCTAGCAGTTTAATATATAACACTGTGAAAAGCTAAGAAAAGCAGTAAATAATCTCTAAATTCCCTGTTAAATTTTGTGCAAACACCACTTTCAAGAGAAAGATGCATAAACCAAGTGTGAGGTCTGAACCTGTATCCTTGACACGTCGTACTCTTTCTTGGTGGGTGGAGGGCCCTGACCGGTGGGTGAGGAGGGGCTGGGTAACGTCGGCTGCGTCGATGCAGCTGCGCTCGAAGATGCACCACTTCCAAACTTAACCACGAGACCCAAAAACAAACAATAAGAGTTACTGACAGAAAACAAAATTTGAAAGGAAAAGTAGAAAAAAGGTGAACACGATCACCGGCTGATGTACCTTCTGTGCTCGCTCCTCCCGGTCTCGCGCTATTTTCTCCTTAACCCTTTGCCTGACGAGAATAAACAGTTAAAAACACGACAATATACGATATAATTATAGCTACCGTGTTATTTACAGCTAAAGACTTAATTTTCCTTTACTCAAAGATGTAAACTGAAGTTTTACAATGAGATCCAACCTGGCCATTTTGTCCTCCATCTTCTCTCTCCTCCTCTGATCAGCCAGTTTTTTCATGTCATCGTCTTGGATCTTTTGGCGGATCTGCTGCAGCTCCTGGCCCTGTCTCCGTCGCTGTTTCTCCCGCTCCACCTCCTCCGCTCGCTCACGCTCTCGTCTCTCAGCCTGCTTCACCCGCATCAGCTCCTCTAGCCTGAAAATCAGAGATGACTCAGGATTAAATGAACCACCTCATGTTTCAAGCCTCTTTCATAAGACGCTGATGCGTGTTCTGTCCTCCGAGCATTCGGAATTAAGGCTTAAAGCAGGGCAGGTCTGTGCAGCAAGAACGCGAATTTGACTTATAAAAGAGGCTACAATTGTTCATTAAAAAACAGATCCTATAAACCCTTCAGTCAAAGTGACTCTGACCTTTTGACTTGTTCACGTTTCTCCTCCTCGGTCATCAGCCGCCTTGAAGTCTCCATGTTCTCAATGTTGTCACCATCTGCGTTTCCTGAAATAAATCAAATAGAAAAGTGACAAAAATAAAACAACCTAACATTAAAGCATTAAAGCAAAGGCTCAAATTACCTAAAAGACTCAAGATAAACATCTCACTCAGCATTAACACAGTATTTCTAAAGCTTCATCTGAAACTGCCCACTTTAACTTTTTTGTTGAAAGTTACTAAAATTAAAAAAAATAAAAAAGACACAAAGAAACAAAGTTGTTTATTATGTTCAGTGTAGATTAATAGGACAATTTTCACTTATTAGCTCTAAAATAATTACCAGATTAAAATGAAGTTTTTTGTTCCAAATACATATACAAATATATACACCAAATTACACATACACAACTAGGGGTGCACAAAAAAATCGATTCACATCGGAATCGGGATTCTCATTTACAAAGATTCAGAATCAATTTAAAATG
>JARVJO010000269.1:11334341-11344603 GCA_031762555.1 Cynodonichthys magdalenae
GTGTTTAGAGTTGGAAAGCTTGAGTCAAAATGTAGATTTGTTTTTTATGGTAAAAAGTCACGTTTAGATGGACGTGTGTGTTGAGGCTGAAAATGAGTTAAATATTTTGCCTGTTGTGCTGTTCTGTGTGGGAGGAGAAGTGAGCAGGAGATAGAGAGCTAGTAGCTGTGGTGGTGGGGCTCTAAGGATATTATAGAAGTGGGTGGGATGTGGGGAGATTATTTGTGGAGGGGTAGCGTGGGGGAGTTTGGGGGGGGGGTGGTCCTTCAAGATGCCCTTCTCTCTCACCCGGCAACCACTCTTTCCCTCCCTCCACTTGCCTTCACTCTCTCTGTGACTCATTCCTATGTTTTCTTTTTTTTTCCTGTTTTGGTCCCTCGCACTCGTTTTGGTCACCCACTCAGCCACGACTCAGAGGAGGAAAAATAAATAAACATCATGGGACAGGCTGATAGAGCTGAGGGGAGGTGGGGGGTGTTTAACCAAAGATGGGTCAAAGTCTGAAATTCTTTCACCCACTTTTCCTCTTCCTCCCCCCTCCTCTCCTTCCCCTTCTGTCGCTCTGGCTGCTCTTTGTTACATCATCTGTCCTCTCCCATTCTCTTCAGGACCCCCCCCCCCCCAGCAGTGAGTCACTACCTGTATTGTTTCCTCAGTAACAAGAGGGTTGATCAGAACCGCTCACAGTGCTCCTGTTGTCTGGGCTTGATCAGACTCATTCCTGGAGTGAGGGGGAGCTGGGGGGGGGGGCACTCCTGACTGGTATCCTGTAGGGAATGGGTTATGGGATTTAGAGGAGAAATGGAAGAAGGGAGGGGTAACTCTAGTGAACTGTTACTAATCTGGCAAATGGAGGCCCTGTGTTTGCGCACGGGTCATCATTCTTGTTTGTTCTGGTGGATGATGGCGGTCGGACGTATAGTTTTAACAACATGCTGAGTTTTTAAAGCAGGAATTTTATTTTAACCCCATTTTGTTCGACTCTTTTACCCTTTAGGTACTTCCCATTAAAGCACAAAGTAGTTCAGGTCCTGCTGCATATTTGTTGTTACAACTGAGAAAAACTTTTTGCTCTGGTAGTTAGTCATATTGATACACTGAAATATCGTGATGTTTCATTTCCTGATACTATATAGATTTTAAATTAAGGCTTAATGGATGTTGTGAGAAGAAATGTAAAATATAAACGCAGTTCTCACTGTTCTGATTTAATCAAATTTTATGCATGTTGTGCTCTTTTTACAGAGTTCTTAAAAATTAGAAAAAAATGTCAATATATCGCCTCACTTAGATTATTGTAATATATTGCGATACATATCGTGACTCCTGTGCCATAAGTATCATATCACCAAATGTTTGCCAGTACAGCCCTGGTAGTTAAGAATGGATCATTTATTTCTTTAAAGATACTGTTTTGCTTTAAAATGTTCGTACTTCAGGCTTAAAGTTTGAACATTTGACAAAAGCTAAACAAAAAACACAAAATGTTTATCACCTATGTTAGATGTCTGTGTGTACATGCAGTTATTTGTCAGTTAGCAAAATATCTCAAGTGACTGAACAGATTTTAATGACTGAATCACTGGAGCATCTACTAAATAAATTTCTTTTGGAGTCAACCTGATTCAAGATGGCTGGAAGTCCATACATTTTAGAAACACTGAGCTAAAATTTGTTGTGGTAGTAGCTGAAAGTTATCCCTATCTCATACCCTGAGCAATTGCTCATTTTTTTCCATGTAAGGTGTTGGGAGACTTATTTCTTCAAGGGATGTCACTTTTTTCTGTCATGAATTTTAACAAGCATCTCCACTTATTTCTAAAATGTTTTTTTTAAATCATCTATCATTACACTTTTTCACCATCGCTCAGCTGACTATTTGTTTTTTTCTAGGCTCCCTCTCCCACAAACACAATGGGGTCTCCGTGTCAGAGCAGCCCCGAGGACTGTGGCAGTACCTCGGGGGATGTGACAGTCCAGTCCACCTCAAACAGGGGGAGTAACTCGCGCTGGTCCAGTCTGTCCTGGGACGCCCCTTCCGAGTTGCTCTCCCCTCCAACTCCAGACCCGAGCGGTACGGTTCCCCCGGACGGCGACTCCAGACCCAGTTCAGGTGAAGAACACACCTTAAAAGCTCCCCTAATGGGCAGAGGCGTGCGTGTGTGACTCGTACAATACTTTGTCACCTTTTGATAAAACTGCAGTTCACCTCATTAAACATTAACCACGATCTTTTTACATTTATTTACCTGAACTTTGTTTGACTTGCCCCAGACTGGTTATTGCTGCCGACCTTGCAGTTTTCTTTGTGTTCAATTATCAAATTTCTCCTTTTCTGTGTGTACTCGCAGATGCATTTTTCAATACGTCTTAATAAATTGAAACAAAAGCTGAATTTTTCCCACTGAACTACAACCTCAAAGGTTATGAAGTACCGTGACGTCCTTCTCATGGAGTTTTACTGAAGTTTGAGTTTCTATAGGTGATAGTCTTGTTTCTGTTTAACTTCTTTTTACAGTCCTGTCTAACAGCTCATTTACTCATAGAAAATTCATCATAAATTCCTCTTTTAAAGAACTGGCCGTCGCAGCACACAAACTGACTTTTTTTTTCTTTCTCCAAGGTTTTTATTCAGTGAGTGGGAGCTCCTTGTCGGACTCCTGTTACTCCGTGTCCAGCGATGCTGCCCATGGTGGACCCCCGCCCCCCGCCAGACCGCCAAAGCTTTGGGAACAGGGTCTTGTGTCTGCTGACAACACTGACATCCTGTGGTCAGAGGAGGCGGTGCAGCCGCAGCAGCCTGAAACGAACAAATGTCGAGACTCGGAACCAACAGAGGAACCAGAACCAGGTTCAGGTGAGACGATCGAGACGTGTCTTATAAGTCCATCCGTGTCCTTCAAGAAATTAATTTTGTCTCTCAGCTATTAGGTTAGTATTTTTCAGTGATGCTACAGAGGATTTAAGTGAAGTTCAGGATTGTTAATTACAAATGGGCAACAATTTTCTTTTTTTTTATTTCTTCAGAGAACTAAAGTGAGCCTTACATTAAATCATGAGCACATTATGCTGTCTGTGTCTATAAATAACATCAAATCAACACCTTAAAGACTTACTTCTGTTTTATTCTATGATGGAAAATTAATTTATTTCTTTTTAGATAACTTTCTCTCAGCATGCTTGGCTGAAAAAACATATCTTGCCCTCTGAGAACACAGCAATATAAATCTTGGCAACCTCAAACATGCTGTCTAAAAACTGACGCATGAGAGAAAATATTTGGCTGTCAGCTCATAAAAAATGCATTTAAAAAAAGTATTTAATGTGATTCTGCTCTCAGAACCACATTCCTAACTGAAAGTCAACTCTTTATTTTTTGTTCAAAACATTTCGATGTAGACATTTAAGATGTTTAAAATTTGTTTTTATATTTTTAAAAAAATACTTGTTTTTATAGATTTTTAAATTGAAGTTTTGTTTTCACTGAAACTTTAGAAGCTGTAAAGACTCTTAAATTGTAACTTATGGGATGAAGAGCCTTGACCTCTCAGATGAGAAGTCTTGAGGGAAACAGTTGCTGTAGAACTTGGATGAGCTAAAATCCATATAAATGATGTAAAATAACTGTAATATCTCAAAATAACTAATATCTCTGATTTTGTTCTCTTGTTCTTTCCCAGGGGACCTGGATGCCACTGGTCTGAGCTTCCTGTCTGATCTTTGCACAGTTCTTGGCGACTCCCTGATTTTCTCCATCATGCCTCTCCTGAGCACCGTTTCTCCCGCATCCCATCATTCAAAGCTCCAGCTGGACCCCAGCTACTGCACAGATCTGGTATCTCGTCGGACCAAAGAGGTGTACTCCTACCCGAGCCCGCTCCACGCCGTTGCTCTCCAAAGCCCGCTCTTCACCTCCCAGAACCAGGAGCAACCGACGTCTACGCCTGAGGAAACGGATCACGACGAGCTGATAGATGCCGTTTTTAAACCAGCTGTTCCTCTTCAGCCTCAGCAGCTGCCCACTCTGGCCTCTGTCAGCCATTTGGAGCAATACATTTCTAAGCTGGTTCACCAGTACCACAGTCGGATGACCTCTTCCACCTCTGATCTCAGTTCCGCTGCCACTCCTGGTCCAGTCACACACAAAGGTCTTTGTACCCCTGGCAAAAGCCATGGCTCCACCCAATCCCTGTCTGCCTTTGAAAGCCGTAGTTCACCCTCCACCCTGCCAGGGGGGAGCATCACACCCTCCAAGTCCCTGTTGGGGAACTCGTCCAGAGTCAGCCTTAGCGCCATGGGAAAAAAAGGTACCAGGAATTCAATCAACCTGGGTAATCTTCCTTCAGCGACTGGTGAGGACTTGAGCATAAACCTGCACCTCAACCTCAACTTGAACCTGACCCCTGGGATGAATTCTAGCCACGGTCTGGCAGACAATCCCAAAAATGGCAGCTGTGGAGCTCTGAGGAGCGACTTTTCTACGACTTCAACCGCCTCTTCGCTTTCGTCTGCTACGCCTACCCCAGGACTGAGGTCTCGTTCTCGAATTTCTACTTGTCCAAGCAGCCTGAGCCACCGCAGCTCCCTGGAGGTCCCATCTGGTTCGGGAGCCAGTTCTGCTTTTAGATCGTCCGCCTTCTGTCGCTCGTTAGACTGGAGCAGCGGCGCACCACCCGAGACCGGACAATCAACGTTTATTTTAAATACCGGATCGGCTCCTGGGTCTCAGCGCAGCAGCTTAATCCAAGAGTCGGGCTCTGGTTCCAAGCTGAGTGAAGACTCCCCCATGGTGGGGGAGATCTCCCGCCTTTCTGGTCTGTCCAGGTCAGTGGTAGTTGGACTGATGGAGCAGGGGGTGGAGCTGGATATTGACTGTTTTCAAACAGATTCAGCAGGTGAGGTGAGGGGGCACAGTAAAAGTCACCTCACAGCCCAGAAGGATCAGTCCCATGACTATACCAGACTGACTGAGGTGAGTCCTCAGAGACCGATACAGCTCTCTCTTAGTGTCACCCATTCTCCACAGTCTCAGTCCAGCCTCACCCCCCCTCTCTCACACTCCAGCAGCCCCATCCACCCATACCAGTCCATCCATGTCCCGTCTTCCCACTACGCCTCATACCACTACCAGCACATCCCTTCCCCGTCCGATCTCCCCTCCTCTACAGCTTCCTCCCCGGCTTCACACCCCACCCCAAGGGCTCACTCCCCGCCGCGTCCTCTCCAGCCGTCCCCTCTGGGCGCAACCCCCCTCTCCGTTTTCCGACGGGATTCGCCCTTCCAGTGCTCCCTGCCCCACACCAACTCCAGAACCTCGTCTATGGAGCACGGAGGCATCCAGGCAAGAAGCGGATCGCTCCGGCACAGTGGGGGGGACAGCGAGGGTGGCGGCAGGTGGAAGAAGGCGGAGGGAGAGGGTCTCTACAGAGGAAAGCACGCCTCCCATAGGCTGGTCAGGGCTGCTACTGTTAGCAGCTACGCCAAGAGAGAGAACTACAGCTCTGTTTGGGCTGAGGAGGAAGAACATGAACAAGCTGCAGCTCAGACCCCCAGGAAGTCCTCCGGCAAGGTCTGGAGGGGCTTTGAGGGACGACTCTGGGGCAAAGACTGTGAAAGCGAAAAGGAGGAGCTGGACAGAGCTGAATATGGGTACGGCTGGAGCAGGGGCAACATTGGAACCTGGAGGAGGGAGGCCCGTCGGGTGAAGGCAACATATAGCAGTGTTGACAAAAAGCCAAAAGTAGATTGCTCCCCCATCTTCTCAAGAATGAGAGGAAAGGACGAGGGGGAGAGACACAGCTCCAACTTCCGTCTTTCTAGGAGGGCTCTGTTCAGGAGCGAGTCCCAGGGCCTGCTGGTGCCTCGAAACCACAGAGAAGAGCCAACAAAGAGGGCGCACTGGGTTTCTTCCTTAGACGTGGCGCAGAGCGGAATAGGGGTCAGCAAAGACGAAGGGCTCAGGCTGCTGAGGGCGAAGGAAGAAGACAAACGTCTGTCTTCCACTGCCAGCCTTTTCAACCTCTCTCGTTCTCAGAGCCTCGAGGGCAGCTGCCAGTCGCTCTCTCCTCTGTCCTCCCCGTCGTTTTCACCTTCCCCGCCTCCACGGGGGCCTCTCCAGCGCTCCCGCTCACTGAGGGATTTGGGAAGGAAAGTTTTTGGCTCGATGAGGTCACTGAGTCTCAAACAGAAGCCATCCAAGAAGTGACACTTGTACATTGATTGAGCATCGAAGCAGATGTGTTGCTGACGTGTTGCATTCAAAACACCAGTTGTGCTTAGTATTTTATTTGATGTAAAAGGAAGTGCCATCACTGTTTAAATTTTAATCTTAAACAAGTATTGAGTCGACGGACTGCCAGGTTCTCTAATACAGCCCTTAAACACAGTGTAGGAGTTTCTTTCATACAAAACTTCATTTTCTTAAATTATAAACCATAGCCAGTTTTTATATCTTCTAAAAATGCTTATTAAACATCTCGAAACATCATTTCGCAGCTTTGCAAGAGAGCTTTGAAGTCTAGTGCTGAATTGGTTTATTTAGCCGGCAAAAGTCCTGGAACGTGCTGGTGTAGTGGAGAAAAAAAAAATTGTTTGTGAATGAATAAATACCTTTTAAGACCTATAATAATAATAATAATGCAACGGATGAAATAATATTTTAAAACATCTTATTCAGAAGATATTTTTTTTTCTTGAATTTTTCAGAGTCTCCAAGGATCTGACAGCTCAACACCACTTTGGGATATTTTTGTGACAAAAAAAAGTACATTTTATCCTACTTAACAGCAACTTATCGGCTATAAAAAGCTTAATTGCGTAAGAGTCTAACCAGTACGAATGTGTAGACACATACTCCCCCCTCCCTGCATGCTGCTCTGTGACTTGTTCAGTGAATATATCTATTGTGAGAATTTAATATTCTTCTTTGACTTTTGGCAATACAGCCTCTGAAGTACAATCATGTTGGCCAGATAATGACCAAAACCAAGCAGATACTCTTTAACTTGATATTTTGCTCAGGATTTTAAAATGACTATTGAATTATTAAAAGACTTAAGAGTATGTATGAGAATAAATTGTGGCTTTTTGTGGCTTATGACAAATAAAAGAAAGCGAATAAATAAACTTGTTCTGTGCCTGAATTGCCTGCATTGAATTCTGCATCAATCACGAGTTTGTTAAAAAGACACATGAAACAAGCATTATTTAAAAAATATGTTTTACTTGAAATAAAAAAAAACATTCATGAACAGAATAATTCAATTATAGGGCTGTTTGAATAGTGCACCAAGAGTTTTCAGCCTTCGCAGACACAGATCACTGGACTTCATTTCCATGTTGCTAGGAAACTGACTCATCCGTGCTCGCCTTTCTATTTTCAGCAGGAACATATTTATTGTCCTACTGACTACTTTCCAGTAATCTGTATCAAGTTCAAACATTTACTTTCCTACTTCCACTTCAAACTCATAAAAGTGACAGTGACATTAGCAATTCAACACGTGGGAATGCTTCTCTGACGTACAATCTGTCTGAAGTTGAGGTCTTATTAGTCAGTTTAAACTCCATCACCTGCTCCGTTTGATTGGCTAACTTCCTCTCCGCTGCTGTCCTTTGGGCCGGAGGAAAACATGCCTCGATACATGTCTTTCTCCTTTTGCAGCTCCTGATTTAGCTTCTCCTCTGCCCTCTGCAAGTGCCTCTTCACACTGGCGTCTGTGACAGGAGATAAAAAGTGTTGGATGCCATGCTTTATATGCTGCTATCAGTGAACTTTGATGAAGCAAAGAAAAGAAAATCTGACGAAATGTGTGGCAAATGTCGCAGAGAAGTTAATCACTGACAGAAAATATGTGAGGTGCAAAATAAGGGGATTCAAATTTTACGTTTGGGCTATTTTTCTTTGTGTCTCAGTTCAACATTCTGTCTTAAAAATAGTTAAATATAGAGCTTATAATGCCAAATGATTATTTTTTGCTTGTGTGTGTATTCCTGTATGTCTGTTACCAAACTATCTTATGAACTACTGGACAGATTTTAATCAAACGTTCTGAATGTAACCATTGAATCCGTATCTACAGTTGATGAACGCCACAGCTGATTGAAATTAGTCAACACAAAACTGACAGTACATTTTCCAGATTCTGAACTAAAATTAGATGTGGCAGTAGGTGACTCATTCACAAAACATACTTTGACTGTCACGTCTTAAAATATTACATGGAACCACACACAGCGTTCTAACAAGTTTATAACTCACTCAAGGATTATCTTAGTCTATTATCTATTTAAAAACAAGCAACTATCAGACAATACTTTAAACCCTACTGTAGCTGATTACCGTGTCCTGGCTCTATTCTTACCATTAGGCTGTGCTCTGCAGGCCTGGGTGAGATATTGTTTCGCTGTCTCTGCGTCTCCGATCTCCAGAGTGGCTACTCCGGCCCTATACAGCGCTTTGACGTTGCCTGGTTGCCACCGCAGCACTCGCAAACTGTACTCCAGCACACGAGCGTGATTGACCTTCTGTTTCTGCAGCAAACAGGCTAAAACACAAATATATTAATAATAGTTAAGTTAATTTTCACTTTTGTTTAAAAAATCAGGTTTGTAGACTGACAAAAAAAAAAAAATCAAAACGAGTATCTACCAGCTAGATTGTTGTAGCAGTCCACTTGTGTTTTTCTCAGTAAAGTGTCCTGTTCAGGTGTGAGGGGAGGTTTCTGGGGTGCAAATCCTTTGACCAGTGCCATCAAGTCGGCATCGAGGCTTCGGAGCACCAGCAGAGCGCGATGATAACGACCGATGGCTGAGCGAATGTTCTTCTCTCTGTAGAAAGCGTTTCCTTCCGTTTTAATCTGAACTGCTTCTTCTAACAAAGCCCAAACTGGCTTCACCGGAGTCCCTCTGTGACCTGCAGAACATGGTTCTGCTGCCATGGCTCCCTGCTCCTCCGGACCGCCTTCTGTTTCAACAGCCTCCATTTCTGCCGTGGTGCTCATCGGTCAGGAGAAGAAGCTTCAGAAATAAATCAATTTAGAAAACAATAAAAATATGTTACCATTAAACAGAAGACTAGTTTTAGATGAATGCTTTAAATCGTATCTAAACATGTTTCAATCAGTTACTATGAAACTTGAGTTTTATTTATATAAATCACACAATGAGCTGTTTAAAGCAATGAACAAACCATAGCTAAATACATTATGTTACAATTATGCACAGGTTTTTTAAATGCACACACTCACTGAACATAATCTGCTAACATGTCAAGTATATTAAATAATACACAGCACTTTTGTGTTTTTTTCCTATTCTGAAAATCTTCTACAGCACTGAACAACAATAAATAAAAATATATTTATAAATAAAAAACCTTTATGAATAGTTTTTAACACGATTTGTGTGCCATTCAAGGGGTCATATTTTCTAGTCTCTATTGTGGCACCCAGTTTAATCAGCACATGGTGTCTTGTTTTATTACTTATTCACGATTCTGATTCAAACTGTCCTGGCAGGGCTTCCGTATTATGTATTTTAAAACTTGAATATATAATATTACGGAAAAAAATAAGGCATGTCAAACCTAAATGTGACCATGATGATTATACTGGAGCTCTGACACACACAGTCTGTCTGTTAAGAAAAATGCCACATGACGTTGCTATGTAACACCTGGTTAAATGTAATCATAGCTCCAGGATTAAATAAAACTTCACATTTTCAGTAAAACAACCCACAACTTCCAGCTTTTTAAGAGCCTCCATACGGCTGCATTTACGACACTATCAGGTAGTAGTGGGAGCTGCTTTTAAACGTTGTTTAAAGCTTACATGCAGGACTGTGTTAGCATTAAAGGGAGCTTCTTCGTTCACAGGTTTCAATGTGTTTTTAAATGCTCATAAAATAACGTGAAGCATAACTTCTATTTTTTAGTCTTACCTTAACCCGATAAAAATAGCATCAACAGATACAGCTATGATATACAATAGATAATCATATTAGCAGAAGATCAACTTCCGCATTTTCTTCTTCTGTTTTTATTTTAAAAAATTAAGTCACTTGCGCCCTCTTTTGTACGAAAATGAACATTGGGGTGAGTGCATGGCTCATGGTTCCGATTTATTATACGTTTATTAAACATATGTGGCAATATGGTGAGTTGATAGAATTTCCAAATTCTGTATCTGAAAATGATCAAAATGCTACATAGTTTGTTTAAATTTGGTGAATTTGGCTTGCAACGACCTTGTATTGTTAGT
>JARVJO010000269.1:11348637-11402922 GCA_031762555.1 Cynodonichthys magdalenae
TACTCATTTGCCCAACCTCGTAAACTTTTTAGCATCATTGATATGTTTCAGTAACAGTCGTAACGCGTTTGAAATGAATGTTTTTTTGTTACTCGTTCTTCTGCTCAGCAAATAAGAAAGGTCCCAATGGATTGGCGCTGCCCAACGACTACTGCGACTTCTGTCTGGGAGATTCCACCTTAAACCAAAAGACTGGCCAATCAGAAGAGCTGGTGTCCTGCTCAGACTGTGGACGATCAGGTATGACCCAGTTTATTTTAAGGATTACTTCTTTATTTTGGACATAAATAGATAAAGGCAGGTTCATTGTTCTTAATTGCTGGTTTGCTGAAACAACTGTCATCATATACTGGATGTATAATCAACAGAAAGCTAATAAAGCTAATGTTAGCTCTATTAGTTGTTTTCTTCTCTTTAAATATTTATAAAGATTATCAGAATGATGTATTTACTTGTAACTATCTGAAACATAATAATTTATGTTAACTTACTTTTTTTTAGAATGTAAATGTAGAAACTTTTATAGGTCGTTTTGGTATCAGGACACCACGAGTCGTTATCTTGCTGTTTTGTGCGTGTCCTTGGTACAAATTGTAAAGTCTTTGCTTCAAATGTTGGCATTTGCTTTACATCAATTTAAAATCATCACGTTTAGACAAAAGGCCGACCAATACTCCCTCAAATAGTCAAAGCCTTACTTATTTGGTCTGTTTTGGTTGAAGGGTGAAGGTAGGGCAAAGGTTGTTTTCATGTCTTGGTTGGTGTCAAAATGTCTCCGTCCCGTAGGCCACCCAACATGTCTGCAGTTCACACCGGTGATGATGGCCGCAGTGAAGACCTACCGCTGGCAGTGCATCGAGTGCAAATGCTGCAATGTTTGCGGCACGTCAGAGAATGATGTGAGTCTTATTCTTGTGCTTCAAGCGAACATTTTCTCATATACATATATTTTTTAAAGTCATACAAGATGGTCCGACTGTAGTTTACCTGCATGGTTTGTTTAATCTTTCCTTCCTTTATTGTGAAAGTTTTATGAGGAAGCAGATCATAGTGAGCCTGTAGGCTACAGACCCAAATACACAGTAATTCTATGTGCTTATCAGATGTAGAAAATATGTATATTTATTTAATGACTAGAAAAACATTTTCATTTTATTAAACATGTGGTTTACAGAGAATAAACCTCATTTAATCTTCTGTTATTTCTTGGCTTAATGATTTCAGGCTTCTGCTGCTTGTTTTTATTTTCTCCCTAAGTTTCATTAATCTCCAAGTGTTTGGTTAAACCTACAAGAGCTCCTTGGGTTTCATGCATTGTGGTTAATTAGTGCAAAGGAGATAAAGTCTAAATCATTTTATAGTGTCTGAATTTTTTTAACTTGAAACAAGTAAAAAAAAAAATCAGGTAAATCTACTAACTGCAGATTTAATTATTTTTTCCAGTCTTAAGAAAAGAGTTTATTTTTGGTTCACTAGCAGCACAAATAAAAGTTTCAGTGATAAGGAGGATCTTCTTCTTTTTTCACATTTCAGGAGAAGTTGCCCAACAAGTTTAAAATTAAAGTGTCTCAAAAACAAGTTTGGAAAAGAGCTGGTTTTTACTGTTATTATAATTAGGTTTGGGCTTCATTTGAGCTGATGCAGTAAATGTCAGCAATCTGGCTGTAAGTGATGGAAAAGGTCAGCAGTTATCCTCTGGAGATAATTTGACATGCTCCATATTTCAGTTCCATTTAAAAGTTGAATATTGGGTCAGTTGTAAAAACTATACACAGAGCATGTGTCAGTGTAAAATACTCAGTGCTCCAGCTGACAGACTAAAGCTCCTTGGTGTTTTTTTATTTTTATTTTAAATGGTCAAATTATTTACACAGTTATTACAGAATCAGACAGTGGCGACATTCTTTGATTGATTTTCTGTTAAGGCCCTATTCCCACAGCTGTTCTTCAGTTTGTCAACTTAATGTTGTGTTTCTACAGGACCAGCTGCTGTTCTGTGACGACTGTGACCGAGGATACCACATGTACTGTCTAACTCCACCCATGACCGAACCACCAGAGGGTAAGCTGCTGCATTACAGTGGAGGTTACCTGATTAGAAAAACTTGTTATAAAGGTCCTCTTTATGGCAGCAGCCATATGATTAATCTGATCTGTTGCCTTTTTGCTCTCATTGTTTCTCATTGTTTGTTGAGAGTTCACACAAGTGAACATAAACACATTTAAGTTTCATTCTGTGTGTAGATACTTTTCTAAAATGTGGTCTTAGGATCATGGTTTTGGTCATTGTTGTGTTTATACATCAAAACAAGCAGCAAACAATCTCTTTTTCACAAATCCTTCCAAAATACGCACTTCACACCCAAAAATTCTAGTTAAATTTGTTCTGTGGAGGGTCTTTTTAAGAAGATATCTCTGCTACATAAAACACTTGGAAAAATATAAAAAATGACAGTTTTCACACTGTCAGATTGTTTGAGCCTTAATTTCAGTTCCTTGCTGCAGCTCATTAACTTGGCAGTCAGGGAGTGACAGACAGGTGTGTTGTTACCATGGTAGCCAGTGGCAGCAGGCTTTGTTGTTTACACTTCTTATACAGTTTTTACATGAAAATTTAGGCATCTTTTCTTATTTTATGACTGATGTTGAAACTTTGAGCGGCAGCGACAACAATTTTTAGTTCTAGATTCTCAAACTGCTCCTTTATGTTCCTGTATGTGTTGTTTACAGGGAGCTGGAGCTGCCACCTGTGTCTGGCTCTGCTGAAGGACAAAGCCTCCATATACCAGCAGAACCAGAGCTCTGCCTCTGAGTGACATCAGAACACGAACCCCACCTTTCTGCGCCTAGATCCCACATCCCCCCCCCAAAAAAAACTCCCAGATCAAATAGTCACACCTCCTTTTAGTCCAGACCACCGTTGGGCCCCTGTCCCGACGTAGCTGAGTCAGATCCCAGATCAGCTTTACAAGTCTTTCTCTTCTACAGTCCTAGTCAGGAGGGGGGGCTCAAAATGAAAAACCAGACCTCAGATCAGTCAACATGGGATTAAAGCATCACTACCAACCCCAACCTGCCTACAAACATGTAACACCCTGTGTACATTAGATACACACATCATATTGTACTGCTATGGAGACTAAGATCATGCAGTAACCATAGAAACTGCCTTCTCAATAGTAGCTCCCAGGAGAGAAAAAAAGGATTAGCATCACAGCTGATTATCTGCAGCCCTTCACACAGCGTTGACTGTGGAGACAGTCCCCCAAATGATCTATTTTTACTCAGAAAATGACACAGAGACGATGACGTCGCCACATATTTGGTCCGAGGATGTTCTTACTGTCTGATTGTTGCTTTTATAGTGGCTTTTGTCAATGTGTACTGTTGTCCCATCGTAGGAGCATTTACTGTGTGTTTTTAAGAGGTTTCCACAACCAAACAGCCACAAATCACAGCGACTCGTCTCAATGAAGTAGCAGGACAAAGGCGGTAAAATAAGTTAGTATAAAAACTTTATGGCAAATGACTTTTTATGGTTCGGTGTATTAAACTACAGATCAGTTGTTTCAAACACTACACGAGAGAGACTGTAGAGTTCATCAAACTAAACTAAAAGCATCACTTTTTTAGTTCACTGTCACACCATACAGTTGCATCATTTGAGTTTTTATTTTTATTGTTTTTAAAAATATTTTGGCAGCTTTAAATTTCCTTTCACACATCATGCTGAACTCATTTACAACACTCACACTGAGGCTGGTTTGCATGCAGAACAGACACAATTTCATATCACAAGTGTTTCTTCAATTTATTTTTTATTTTCTACATTTTATATTGCCTGATATCCTGTTAGTATTTTGGAGTTTTTACTAGTTGAATTTTGTAAAAAAAATCTGGTATTGCGAACACTTCAGTATATAGCTCCTGATGCATTCTATGTACTGTAATGACTTTTCTATTTTTTTGTTATGACTGTAACATGTTTGAAATCATTTGTTTTTTTTGTTTTGTTTTTCTCTGAAATGTCAGACTTTCATCATAAGTATTTGTAAAATGACGTACTTTGTTGTATTATTTTTATTTTTTACATTTATTTTGTATTGAAGCCGATTTAGCCCAACTAAAATAAAAAACAAAAATCTCTGAAATGTTTCAATGCAGTTTTTAATAAATAACTAGATTTTTGGTACATCAAATTAGCTGTTTTCTACATTTGTACTTCCTTGAGTTGATCCTTCTATAATGCTCGTCCAATTTTTCTTTTTCTTTTAAAGAGCTCAAAGAACAAAGTCTGAGGCACAGAAGAGAAAGCTTGCAGAACAAAGGGTTTTATTGCACTCATACCTCAAGAAGAACTGCACTCGAGGACTCACCAAGCAGACATTCAAAAACACTTCTGCCCAGAAGCTTTTGAAGGTGGGGAGGGCATAAACAAGGCCGAAGACGACAGAGACTTAGTGCAAATATCTGCAGTGTGCCGATCAGCCATGCTGGACCATTTGCAGCCACAGAGGTGTGACACTAAACATGAAGCAGGAGCACAAACTGAGAAGCAACTATATAATCTTACACATAATATTATCTTTGAGGTTACTTGTGTCCAAAACCGACACGCTTCGGGGTGCAGGGATACAAAGTCAACACATATTATTTTAAAATTTTCTTGTGACATGTTAGTGCAGCTGTGTTTGATTTCACAAAACGTGTGCTGAAGGTGCTTCGGTACAAAACTTTAAAATACTTGTTTATCAAAGGTAAACATAACTGACAAACACCCGGTGTCACAGTAACGCTGCTCAAACAGCCACTGTGAGGATTAATGAAATGTTTGTGTGTTTAATGGCAGCAGTGAAGGGTTCAAACAAATCAGGCTCCTGGTCCGTGTGAGACTGTGTGTGTGTTCCTCTACAGCTTTTCAAAGCCGACAGAGCAGAGGAGGAAGATGGCGTAAAACAGCAGCAGACAGAGGCCCAGCCTGCGGTCCAACCTCCAGTGGTTCAGATGGACGCACAGAACCTGGGCAGTGATGAACAGAGACAGACGAGCTTTAATGAGCAGTGCTGTTGTGAGTCCAGTCGCAAAGAATTTTTATAAAAGTCTGTCAAAAGCTCTCAGACTGTAATTTGGGAGGCGGATGATAGGATCAAAATGATGTGTGAGGGAGATCAGGAAGGAGAGGTGAGTCTGTTTACGGTTAGAATTAGAGCTGTGATGTATAACAGAGGTCAGGATGGGGGGGTTTGTACTCACGGTGAGAGAGACTGAGGCCAGCAGCAGAATCACAGAGTACACCAGACCTTTGCTGTTGATTGTCACCTAAAACCAGGCAGAAACAAAACTATTAGCTAAGCTTTAAAATAAACATTTATTACTGAAACCCACTGCTAATCCCCTCATAGAGGAATTAGCTTCTCATTTAGCAGATTAGCGTTTTTGCTAACTTTGGAAATTGTTAGTGGACTGATTTGCTTCTGCTAAAATAGGTTCTATTAATTTTAAGTCAGCTAAAATATCTTGTCTTACAAGCAGTGCTGGATGTGTCAGGCACGTGTGTGTCGCATGTAGCATCTTCAGGAGCTAAACTTCAAATGAAACGTCAAAAAGAAATAAAATAGCATTTAACAATGTGTGAATAACAAATACAAAAATTAATGATGTATAAAAATAGGGTAGAGTGAGTATTTGCTACTTATTGTTTGACTAACTTCAAACAGTATTTATAAAAATACAAACTCAATCAAGAAATGTTTTTATTTTAAAAGGGGTAAACTGGAAGTATCACAAAACAGACAGAGCCGTAACTCTAGTTTGGATTGGCTGATTTGCTACAGATGATTCCACCTTCAAATTAAACCAATAGAAAACTAATAACAGGTTCGTGTCAGTCCCACCAAAACTGGAGGGAGATGAAGACGTGTGACAGACTGAGTGACAGACATCTTAGCAGTTAGCGTTAGCTTCCATTAATTTTGTTTAGCGTTAGCAGAGAGAAGATCCTTGTTTAGCAAATAAGTGGTTAGTGAACCTAACTTTTTGGTTGGAAACCTAAATCTTTAACAGTTAAATATTGAAACTTTATTAAAGTCCCTTTGAATGAGTTGGTGTGTCCAAACCTTTGGCTGTATGTGAAATGTGTCTTAGCAAGTTGTCCCTCAAAACAGAGTTGCAACAACACATTTAGTGATAAAAGGAGCAGCTGGTGTTTTACCACCGATCCATAGCTGACGATGAGAGTCCTCAGAGCCCAGGGGAAACCCAGGCCCAGCAGCACATCAAAGATATTACTGCCAATGGAGTTGGACACGGCCATGTCGCCCATTCCTGCAAAGTTTACCGTCCAGTCAGACAGAGGAGTCAAAACATGGTTTCAGCATTTAACAACATAGATCAACACATCAGTCCACATCCTAAATATAATGCCAGTAAATTTCCACTAGTGTCTGATCATAAACTTTTAACAGGAAGGTATAAGATTAGGTTTTACTACCAACAGTGTAGCATTTGTAGTTTTTAATTTCATGCACACACACCTTGTCGGGCAACGATGAGACTGGCCATGCAGTCTGGAACACTGGTGCCGGCTGCAAGAAAAGTGATGCCCATGATGACGTCTGGGATCCCGAATGTGTAGCTGATTATGGTCACCTGAGGGGAGGACGGCTGAACGTGAGTGAATTTATCCATGTGCGTTCATGAGCGTGGCTGTGTCGAGTGTCGTACCATCCAGACCATGAGGTAGGAGAAGAGGGCGATCCAGAGCGTGGAGGCCAGGAAGGTGAGCAGGTACCAGCGCTCCCACCGCGGCTGGCTACAGTCGGGGATGGTGCAGTGGAGCAGGAAGCTCACAGGCCAGGACAGGAGCCACTTCAGTCGCATGCATGGGCCATCTGAGGGAACGACGAGAACACACACGAGTGTGCACGCACGTACACGATTCCCCCTGCCTTACAGATGCATCTTAGCTTTTAAATTATTCACATGGCTCAGCCTGAATGTGCATGTGGGCGTGTGTCCACTCTGTTAAACTAGCTTCATCAGCCATAAACATCATCTTTTAAAGATTTGAAACATCAATTGTTTGTTACAGAAACACCATTGAGATTTTACAGGAATGTTTTAGTTTATAATTTGCCATTTTCTTAAATGAAAACAAGAGATGAAAATCTGTAGTAGCTCAACAGATCACATAAACACAACCTCAGGATTACTCCCTCATTTTAAAAAGTCTAATGACCTTCGACTGTCAGTTTTTGCCATATTAGTTTAGATGGTTCCAAATTGAGTTACATCTGTTCTTTAATATAGTACTTTCATTTAAAAGTTTAAACTTCAGAAAACAAACTTTATTTTCCAAAATACAATTATTACAAACCAAGCTTCTTTCCACCTCTTTGTGAACTTCTTATTCACTCACCTGGCAGGATAAAAGGTCTAAAAGCGTTCTCCTCCTCTTCTCCTTTCTCCTGCTCTTCCTCATCCTCCTCTTCTTGCTGTGAACTCCCCCCCGTCTCCCCCCCTGATTCTTTACCCGTGTCCTTCTCTCCCTCCTGCGGATGCCTTTCCCCCTCGACAATCGTCCCGTTTTCTTTCCTCCAAGTTCCACTTGCGGGTAAAACTTCCTCTCCTGAAGCTGCCGCCTCCTCTGGGCTCACCCGAGCCCGGATCAGCCTCTGCCTCTGTGGGAGGGGTGGGGGGTGGGGGGGATAAGGGAGGAAAAGATGATGCGAGGAACGAAATGATGAGTGAGGCTAAGAGTGTGACAAGAGGCAGATGGAGTGATTAGGCAGCCAGACAGGTCCTCACATTCACCAGAGGGGGGGTTAGAAAGGCTCTGAACAAGAGCAGGAACAGAACTGGCAGGTGCAGTTTAATTTGGAAAAAAACACACGAAAGAGGAAACAGAAAATCAAGTGCCAAGCTCTTAAATGGCAACTGATTGTGTGAATGTTGAATCAGCATCACGCTGTTGTTTTTCTATTTTTCTCTGTTTTTTTGCAATCTAACTACTTCTGCCAACTTTGTGCTATTTTAGCTCTTCATATAGTGTGTCAAAAAGTTCAGCTCATTTGGGAAATGGTTGCTAGGAATTTTGTTTTTGTAACTTTTATACTTTTCAGAAAATGTTACTTTATTTACCAAATTTTTCCCAATAGAAATACAAGGAGATCTCTCCAATTCCTCCAAATTTATGGTTTACATTATAAACTTTTTGTCTTCCTGTGATACTTTAGTTCTTAGCTACCATTCTGCTACAATTAGCCTTTAGCTATTGGTACTTTTAGTTTTTATACTTTCTCTGTAAGACTTGTTCTACCTTTAGTTTTTAGCTACAGTTTTATTACTTTTAGCTTTCAATTGGTCTTCTGTCATTTTTAGCTTTTAGCTAGCCATTTGCAACTTAGCTTTTAGCTTTTTTTTGATAATGTAGCTTTTAATTAACTTTGTGATACATTTAGCTCACATTTTGATGCTTTTAGTGACCACTTTACAGCTTTTAGCTTATATCTACTGCTCTGTTTTCTTAATTTTAGCCACTTTTCTGTTTATTTTAGTTTTAATAATTCAGCTTCTTCAGTAAATTTCAGAAGTCATTCAGCTTTTAACCACCTCACTGCTTTGTCACAGAAAATGCAGTACCTTTACCTATGAATAAAATGAACTGAATTATATTAAAATCAATAAGTTTAGTTTTAATGACCATTCTATTATAAGCCATGATTTGTGTAACACATCCACATTTAGATATCTGTGTTACATGAGGGATGTGAGCACACGCAGAGTACCTCATGGCTATATGTCCTGCCATGAACTGGTGGGGGTAATGGGGGTAACATGTGGTGTGATGAGAAGGCGAAGGCTTGCCTCTGAGAAGGAGAGCTGCTGGGGGTGAAGGTTCAGTAGTTCGTCCACCATCACCACTGCTGAGTCCTGACCGGCCACCACACACGAATCTGAGGGCAGACAGAAGAAATGTAAGCAGGAGATGAGAAAAGAAAGGAAAAATTGTTTTAAAACTGAAAGCAAACCAAAAAGAAAAGAAGGATAGTGAAAATGGTTTTGTTCTATTTAAGTGATTTTTTAAATCCACAGAGAAAGAGGCAGGGTTTGACTGACAGCTTCAACTGTGTCAGCAGGTCTGCTCCCACAGAGAGACGAGCTCCTGCACCTGGCTTCAGCGGCACCGTGTCGTTTTCACAGTCCCCGGCGTTTCCTACGGCGGTGGTCCGTCTGAAACTGCTCAGGCATGGCTGACCCTCCACGCTGCAGTGTCTCTCCATCAGGCAACAGAGAGGTCTGTTGAACCTGCGCAAAAAACAGAGTCATGCTTGCATGCAGTTAATATTAAACAGAAATCAGCTCTGTGCCAAACAGAGATGTAAGAAGACGGGACTCACTTCATGATGATTATATAAATCCCATACATGGAGATCAGGATGATGGTTTCCCACCTGAAACAGTTAACATTCATCTCAACATCAATTATCTAATCTAGTGTAAAAACAAAAGTAGCACCTAAAATTACAATTAACTATAAATCAGTCTTACCACAACACCTTTTCATCATAGATCACCTATAAAAAAGGTCACAACAGGATGTTAATTTAAACTCAGAAACAAACTTTTTGTTTTCAGCAGTAAAGAGCGAACAGTTTGTAGTCCTATCAGATGAAATGTATAACCCTCCTGCTGTCCTTGGGTCAATGATTCACGAGGACTCGGTTAAAAAACTGAGTCCCTGTAGGTCTAACCAGTGAGAAGACCCGAATGAGAAACCTGCTGGTCTCACCAGAATAAGCACCACTATGGAGATGATGTAGAAAACAGCATCACGGAACAAAGGCCACCAGCTCAGGGAGATGGGCTGCAGACACAAAGATATAAAACACAAAAAATACTGGAATGTGTGGTCCAAAAAGTTGGATATAATCTAATTAAAATCTGCATTAGAAACTGACAAGTTAAGTATTTAGAAAAATGCTCAAACTATTTCTGTGCAGTTTTAAAGTTCTAGATAAAACAATAAAACCAAACATAATGTAGCAACTCTTTAGTCTTGTCACTGATAAAACTGTCCAGCTAACCATGTCTTAAAGTATTTTTGATCTTGTTTTGAGACTGAGCTACTGAGCAAGAGCAGAATGTGTTAAATTATTAGTCTTGTTAGTCTGGAAATTTTCCTTATTTCAAGAAGTCTTACTGAACTGGCAGATTTCACTTAATTTGAGAAAATTCCAACTATAATCTAGTAATATTATACCTAATTTTTGGCAAATTTTTTATAGCGTAACAAAGTCACGTGAATGCTTTCAACAACCAATATTACAACTAGAATTATATGAAAAACAAGCAGCAGCTTAGGTAAACATGTAAACATGTGCATCACAGTTAATAAAGCTTATTTATAAGCAAGATATGTTCTCTTTTTCCTGTTATAATGACTATAATATGCTGTTTCTTCTCTTTATTTTTATTAAATCATGCACATAAACACAGCTGTGACCAAAATCAGCCTCTTTTTCAGACCCATTATTGCTTCTTCTCTTTTCTGATGATCTGAAAGTTCCTAAATCACTAAACAAACCTGTCCAGAGAAGATGCCGCAGAGGCCAATAATGACAAGGATGTTAAAGACAGCTGATCCAACAATAGTTCCCACACCAACGTCTCCCTTTGTGATGAACACCCCTGAAACCACAGCATGAAAAGCTATAAATCACCAACAAGATAAAGTCAGCAGTATTGTGACACTGAACAAAAAAACATTGGCCAAGTTTTCTCCCTCTTTATATTGAAGGTTTGACAGGTCATAGAACTAAAGCTGATCTATCTTCACTTTATAACTTCAGAATTACACGACTGGATGTGTAATATTTATCGCCTGTTTTCCTTCATCTGATGTGAATAAATCAGGTTGTGTCAGCTGCATTTCCGGAAAAAATTTTTCAGCTTCACAAGATTAGAAGCAAAATTTTTCATCTAAAAAAATAAAATAAATCACCGCAGAATGCTCCTTTTTTGGACATTTTTTAAAACTGTGCTGTATCAGAAAACGGAAGAGGAACAAGTCTTCAAGGAAAAAAGGAAAAATATATGATTAAGGCTGGGCTGCAATTTTTTTATTCATCCAGACAACAATTTTAGAATCCTGTGGACGGCTTCTTGTAAACATGCTTTTATTTTATCAATCTGCAATTACAGTTGCAGGCCTCAGTTATAAAAATAAACAAGAATATCAGGTAAGCTGATGGAGGATAATAAAATCCACTTTCCCTGACATCTATAATCCTGTTTAATGAACACATTCGAACATTTCCAGTTCTAACTCATGACTGACTGGACAGACGACAGACATCTTACTGACCAATCAGTGAGGTGAAGAGTTCAGGGGCGGAGCTTCCAGCTGCCATGAAGGTTGCCCCAGCAACATCCTGACTGAGATGAAGGTTCTGGTGGACAGGGTGAAGTGTTTATTTGCTTTCTTTCTTCTCAACAAAACGTTTATCAGCCTGTTTTCAGAGTCTAACAGTTCCTACCTCTGACACTTTTTCCAGTGACGGTACAAAGTAAACATCACACACTATGGCCAGCGCGTAAAACATGTAGATCGCCTGTTGAAATACAGGAAACGCCCTCTTAAAACACGTTTTGTTGGTTTCGGCGCAACATGCTAAACTCTATTTGATACTCACACAGAGAACGTGAAGCAGCACGGCTCCCTGTCTCCTCTGATCCAGAGTGAAGATGTCCTCTGGAAACTCATTAATGGCTGAGGAGGAAAAAGGCAAAGTTACACCACATTCTGTTGCAAAACGACTGCAATTCTTTAACGACATCTGAAATAAAACAACTAACTAACTCAAATATTTAAGTATTCCAAAAGCAAAACAGTTTTGTGGTGCAAAACGCTGTAAGTGTTGAAACGCAAAGGAAGGCAAACTCTGACATCTGAATGGTTGAACTTAAAAACTGAATTGTGAGCTTAGACCTTTACAGGTGATATTTCTGTTCTGAAAACTTAGAGCAGGTCAGAAACTGGGCTAACATGACCCAGTATGTAACCCTGCTTTAACACCACAAATGAGCCTTTTAATGGGCAAACATTTTCTAATATGTTAACTTTTGTTGACTCATCACACAAAGAGTGAAAAAAAACTTGTTAAAGTCTTTGTAATCTGCTTAAATACACAAGAAATTAAAATGTAATAGAACTGGAATTCTTTTGTAAATAAAAAACTAAAATGAGGTTTTCTGGGGACAATTTTCCCAATTACTGCAGCTACAAACTCAGGATTCATTTTGTTTAAAGTCAGCTGCACATGAATAATCTGATCAGAAGTAACTTCTCTGAAATCAGTTTAATCTGAGAGTTCAGGATCATCACAAACACAAATTACACTGGGATTAGGTTTGTAATGAGATTTTGTTCTATAATAACGGCAAAAACAATCAGTTCAATAATTTCTTAATCTGAAAGTCTCGTCTCCACTTGTGTTCGAAACCATAGCAACAAGCACCCAGGCTTCTTTAAGGTTAAATCTGTCAGTATCTGTGTTTTTAGATTACTTTTTGATAATTCTTTTGTGCTTTATTGTTCATGTTTTTTTTTTCTTTTCCTTTTTGGTATGTTTTTTTGGTTTCTGTTCACCTGGGCCATCAGTTTATTTGTCCCAGTACTTCTCCTCAGTTCAGAACCTGCTCCTCAGTCCAGCCACACCCAGATATTTAAAATGAGTCATCTAATTTAGCGCTCTCTATAGCTGCTCTGTTAAATAATGAATTATGATTGTTTATCTCGTGCTGGGATGCACTTTCTTGCATACCACAATTCCCTGCTGAAAAATACTTTCAGAAACAGCAAAAGGAAAATCTGGAAAGTAAATTTGCCCCCCTCTTCAAGGTTTTCTGATTTATTTGTGAGCTGGGATTTATAAAACCCTAAAGAATATGATGGTTCAAATATCTGTTTGATAAAAAAAGAGATCAAAGAAATGTAATCCTTAAGAGAGGCCAAAATGTTCAGATTGAGACAAACTTACATCATGATGAAAAATAGACACCGTGGTGTGAAATTCAAATCAGGATTCATTCGAAGATAAAAAGTTTAATTCAGAAACTAAAACCTAAAGTTGTTTTGGATTAAATAAATATTTAAAAGTCACTAATCCTGATTTTTTGTGTCTACCAACAACACATAAGAAAATAGCTGGAAAGGAGTTTGTTTAAAAATATACAAATAGTTTGTTCTGGGAATTTACTGGTACTAAGACGACTCCCCTAACCACTCACAGCAGCCCCTGAGATTAAAAGGTGATGATATAATCTGAGATTTTATCAATTAAATTAACTAAAGTCTGTGATGAAGGTGCATCACTGTTGACTGGCTCATATGTGAGAGTTCATCTGATTTTGAGTCATTTATTGTAATTTAAGAGAAACACCTCACTGAATACACAAACAAACAAGATAAAATAAGCAGTCTTTTTAGGAGGTAGTCTCAGCAGGACAATACCAGTCATTCTGCACAAAATACAGCAAAGTAGTTCCTCCTGTAAAAAATGTTTGACTTGTCGCGTTAAAGAGAAATCTTCAGTCAACTGAGAACAAACACTGTTTTATCTCACAAAGTCGAGGCAAATTAGTTTTCTCAGTCTGAATAAATCCATCTTAGTACAATTTCTTAGAACTGGCAGAGTACAATCTACTGTTTATGTTTCATTCATTCAAACATCTAAGAACACCCGATGAGATATGAGAGACATTGATGAGCTTGTTAATCAGCAGATCATTGCCACGGGGTAGGCACTTTGAACCACAATGGATGCATGCAGCATCCAACCACAAAATCAGCATCCTGTTTCCTAGCAACCAAGTCCCTCAAAGGCCTGACTGTGTTTAAACATCTAGATGGGCAGAGTTTGATGAAATGAAGTGAATCAGAGAGGTACATCAATGCTCAGACGGAAACAGGACTTGGATAAAAAGGAATATTTAATAAAAAAAGATGAGGGCGAAGCTTTTCATCGTCTCCATGAACAAACTGGTGTCAGATCAATACAGGAACTATTCACTCTTTAGGGAAAACATGTTCAGTTTTACACCCAAATGTCGGTTAGAGAGACAAAATAAAACGCAGGGAAATCTCACCAGATCTGGAGCTAGTCTGGTTATCTTCTTTTTGCAGGATCTCTCTCTTGGATTTGAGCATGCCATCACCTGCTGTTTGGCCATGAGAGCCTGAGAGAAAAATAATTACTAAAAATAATGACATTTATGCAAGATTTATAATAAAATTACAATGGATTTTAAAGGACTTTTACATTGTTCAACTTAAATACTCATTAGGGTTGCAGCCTGTTATATAAATGTTTATTTGCACCTGTAGGTTCACTGAAGTGACAGATCCAGGCAGCTGTGAGAAGACCCAGTCCACCGATGAAGAGCCGGGGAAGGAGCAGCGTCCGCCCGGGTCTCCCCGGAGCCTTCATCCCGCCAGCCGCGGCTGCTTGTCGGCTCTGGGATCAGAACATGCCGCCGCCACGACCACTCTTCCCTTTCCGCTCGCCGGGCTCCTTTTATTTATTTTTTTAATTTTCAAACCGGATCTAACTGGCCCGTTGCTCTCTGCCGGATTTATCGTCTCTAGCTCGGAGCTCCCATCCGAAGTGAAAGCACCGCGGCCCCACCGGCGTCAGCGAGTCGGCATCCTGCTCCGGTGGAGCTCCAGTGGCCGCGTCGAAGAGCTTCACCTCCGGGCAGCAAAGACTCAGCAATCAACGCCTATTTTGTTAACAGCCCTCTGCTCAGATTGTCTCAGCATCCCTCCTGTCCAGGACCTGATCCCGTTTAGGATGTTTTCCGACCGGGAGGGGGTGTTTTCCTTCAACTGGGTGGGTCGAACTACAGATTCTTCCAGTATGAATTAAAACTAAATATAGTCTTTGCCAAGGGACTGACATGTATTTCGTGTCATTCTGATTAATAAATGTTTTTGTTTAAATAATCATTGGTTTTAAAAGTTCGAATATGTGGTTCTGAATCATTCATCAAAATAAAGTGATTTGATCTGAATAAATATAGATCACTAACCTAGAAAGATGTTCTACTTCTGCAAACTTTGTTAGCAATTTTGCTCCTTTAGGAAGTAAGTGCTGTGATTTTTAGTTTTTATACCTTTTCACAATATTTTACTTTTTTCTCTACACATAAAACCTGCAGCTACCTATAAAATTCATTTCAGTTTACAAAAACACTTATTTGCATACTCACCTATTTTAGATTTTTTGAACTAGGCCTATATTTAACTTTTTGCTATGTCTATTAAAATTAGCTTTTAGCTATTCTGCTACTTTTAAAATATCTATCTAGCTTTTAGCTATCCTTTTGGTAGGCCTACTTTTACCTTATATTTCACATTTTTTTAGCAAGTGATTTAATACTTGTAGGAAACATTTTGCTATTTTTCACTTAGACCTATTATTTTTAGCATTTTGCTGTTAGCTTTTAGCCTAGCTAACTTGTGACTTTTAGCTATCCCTTTGTTACTTTTAGCCTTTAGCTTGTCCCGATTTTGATTTTTTTTTGTTAATTTTAGTTATTAGCTAGTTTTTTGCAACTGTTAGTAAACATGTTACTTTTTGCTTCTAGCTAGTCTTTTTTTTTTGCTTGCCCTTAGTTACCTCTCGCTAGCATTTTGCTACTACTAGCCTACCTATCTTTTGCGACTTTTAGCTATCCTTTTACAACTTTAGTTTTTAATTAGCCAAGCCCTGTGATGTTTTAGCTTTTTTGCCAGTTTTAGTTTTTAAATTATTTTTGTTGATTGTGTTTTGCTACTTTTAGTGAACATTGTGCTACTATTAGATTCTGTTGACTCTTTTGCAACTTTAGGCTTTACCATGTTCAGCAATGCCATTCTTCATTAAAAAAAATCTAATTTCAGTTGTTATAACTCTGCATTCTTCAAGTTTCGCAAAAAGTTTATGGAGAATAAGAGTCATTAATAAACTGCTGATAGGGCCTCAGAGATGTTCTCATTAGGTGTAACAGAATGGGAATAATCATATCTGTTCACAGTTTGATGCCATGTCATGTTACTCTTTAAGATATGACCCTCCAGTTATGACAATATTGGTGATCAGACTGGATCAGATTTTGTTGCTCAGACTGGTCTCATTCTCAGTGGTGCTCTGCTCAACATTTCTTTTGTAATAAATAGATAAAAATCAACAAACTGAGTCTCTTTGACTCCTGTATGTTTTTTGTCATGACAGTTCTAACATAACGACAAGGCTTTGAAACTGAAGCAGCTTCATGTAACTTTACTTTATTCATACATCTGACAACATGTATGAATCATATTTTTTTCCAGATCTCTCTGATCTGCTGCAGACAAAACAGACTTCAACATCAAGCCATGGCCGGGCATTTGAACTGAACCAACACGTTGGTATGCAATCACATGGGAGGTAAGGCATCATAGTGCACAGAGAAGTAAGGTTGTAACATGAGCCGTGCACTGCTCTGCAAAGTAATGATGGAAAGCAGGTCTCCTGCACAGCATACCACAACTATTAGAACTATAAAAGAAAATGTGAAGATACACTGCATGAACAGCCTCGCTCCGTAGATGGCAGTCTCCAGGGTACAAGAAAACCTGCTGCTGAGTAAATTATTGGGTAAGACACAAGACAAATACAAATCAGATACAAAATCAATGCAGAACTGAAATAAAGTGTTCTGGAACGAGTTCATGGTTTAAAGCTGTCGTACCTTTTAGTTTTACAGTTCTCTGTGAGACTTTGAGATTCCAGCAGCTCCTCAGCATCAGCCCCTTCCTGCAGACAGTTTCATGTATGACAGTCACTAAAACAGCGTGAGTGAGGGTTTGTAGTGACACAAACTTGTGGTCACTACAGGGTTGTCAGATAGCTGTTGGAGTTTTGGATATTTTTTATTATTCTTATAAGTTAGGTCTACATAATAAGCAACAAAAGAGAAGCTTTTTACATGTTTTTCCTCTTCAGCAGTCACTGGAGGAAGATGTGTACTGTCTAACATGCTGGTTTTCATTTCAGCTGAGACAAGCATCTGAATTTCCTCTGCTAAGGACAGATGGACACTGACTGATCCCTCCTCTTCTCTCATCACTTCAGTGAGAACAGCCCTGAAAAACACACAGCAGTTTACAGCAAGAGTAATAAGCGCCTGTGCTACACTGATCGTTTTGAAGGAAGGAAATGTGAGGATTACAACGAGGCTTCATCTCGTCTGTCCTCTAGCTGCTGGGTCAGCTCCAGCTTCGTCAGCCTGAGGTCCTGGAGCAGAGGAACATGAAAATATGGCTTTAACAGCTCAGTCAATAAAGACAAATGTTGTGTTTCATGATAATTCCTGACTTGCACCAACATTTCAACCTCATGCTGTTGCACACAATTCAACAGTTTAAACCTTCAGGCTTTACATTTCTGTCCTACTACAGATGGAATAATCATATTTAATTCATTTAGTCAAAACACATGTTCAATCTTAATAAAGCTCAAATAAACAATATATTTTATATCAAACATGTTGATATTTATTATACTGAAAATGTTGTTTTACCTTTATGATGTTATTATATTCCTCCACAGTTTCCTCCAGATGGTTCACCTCAAGGTTTTTCTGTCAGTCATGCAGACAACACAAGATGGAAAAACATTAAAAACAGTCAAACTTTCAACAAAGATTTCTATTTGTAATAAATAAATGAATCAAAATTCTGATTTTCTTACCTGAAGAATAACTTCTTCTTTGTGCTGTAGCTCTAATTGAGCTTCCTCCATTTCATTCTGACAAAACAAAAGGCACAATAATATTGTAACAGCTCACCACATGATATTTATTCATTTAGGCAATTTATAAATTGAAAATCCATTTGTAAATCTTTTCAAATCTGTAACTTGCAGACAATCTGTGCTGCAATAATTAAAATTTATTCATCAAAAAGTTGAGACAAGCAGAGAGAAGTGATCATATCTGTTGTTACCTTGAGCGTCTGAAATGCAGCCCTGAGCTTGCTCAAAGTGATTTTCTCCTGGTCTATCTCTTCTTCCAAGTTCTTAATCTGAAAGTGTAAAAAACATTTAAATACAAAGCTTGTTTTTTGTGTTTTTTTACATATTTATAAACTGCTATCTAGCAGGTTCACCAGATCAAAAGCACGTCAGCTGCCCAGGTTAAAAATAAATTTCCACAGATAAAACACACAAGCACTATTTCAGTAAATAACCATTGCTATAAAATTATGCCAGAAAACTAGTAAAAAAATCTACCTTTATAATTAATTTCTTGTTTTCTTCTTTCAATACGGTGGATTCCATCTCCTGAGCGTCACATGAAGTCATAAACATGAACTTATCTTTTTACCCATATGGATTTTTTTCTATGATGGTATGAATGTGATAAATCTGATTTTTCTGTTAACATACCAGATCCTGAATATTTTTTTCACTGCTTCTATTTTTATTGAGGTCGCTGTCCATCAGGTACCCATAAGGCTCTGCCTCGACCTGTTGTGCTTCACTGATTATCTTCTCCAGCCTGCAAATGCGAACAAACACCACCTTCCACAAAACTCATGGATAAAGGGTGTGATCCTCAGATTTTTAAAAATCCATCAGTGAAACAAAAACAAAACAAAAAACAGGCAAATCGAACTAAAATGTGGTAATTATACAATAGTGTATGACGTACACTTTCACTTGTTTTCTGAGTGTGGCATTCTCAGAGCGAAGAGCTGCCATGTCATCATCTGCAACCTCCAGCCATTGTCTCATCTCGTCATTCAGTTCCCTCAGTTGACTCTTGTTGTAATCCAGCTCAGCTATTCTCTCCAGCATCTCCTTTTGAGATCTTTAGAAGACAAAACACCATAAAAAGATGGATATCATATTCTGCTTAATCAATTAATCTGACTGTGTGGGGGTTGTGTTCAGGATGATTTACTCACATATTTTCCTCCATCCTGCTGCTCGCTCACTCCTTTATGCTCCATATCAAAATAAAAGTAAAAAAAAAGTGTACAAAAAAAATTATTTTTTACATCTTTTATTTTTCCTTTTAAACTCAAACTTGTTTTTACACAATTAATTTTGAAGATCGCGAATAGGGATGATTTAAAAACTTTTTGTTCAAACTTTGCTTTAAATGAATGCTAAACGTCTAGAGTAAGACTATACAGCTAATTATTTTTATCAAGTACACCGGAACTGAAGAGCAAAGCTGCTAAATTATAATCATAACTTAAGACTATTTAGAGTTATTAACACGGAGTTTATATAAAATAAAAAAAATATACAGTCTAAAGAGTTAAGTAGACGAAAAAAGTGCAGTAACACTTTGGGTATGCTATGTTAGTAACTTAGCAAGCTAACGATAACGGTTTTTGACTTTAGCTAATCAACGTTACGGTTATAAATTAGCGAGTTGCACAAACCCCACAGACAGTTGTTTGTAAAACTTTACGCAAACATTTCCCTACTTAATATTTGTTTAAATTTGTTTACAAAATATATAAATTGCCAATAAAATATTCTTACCAGGAAAACAAACTTACACTTCGGATAAATCAACTTGCATGTTTCGATGCTATAGGTTAGCATGCTACTGACGTGCTATGCGCGTGTAAAAAGTTGAGCTGTAATCGGGGATGGAATACAATTCTTTTTATTTGTTTGAATCAAAATTGGATGTTCAAATGAATCAAAGCAGCAGCAAATAATTCTCAAATCCAAATTTATTTTTTTAAATCACATCTTACAACTCAACAGTTTTGAAAATACAAAATTAAAAAACAGTAAAGTGGTATAGAACAACCCTTCACAATTTTTGATGCATGTTCAAACTATAAACCTAACATCACATAAAGCAGCCATATTTATCGATACAATAACAAAAACATTCAAAAAATATGTTTGGCTAAAATAGAAATTTAGCAACACATAGAAGAACCTGTCAAAACAAAGATTGTAATTTATTTTCTGCCCAAGGCATGAACGATCTCAAATAAAGACAAAGTAGTGCAAAAAAAATCACTCTATTAACATTGAATCCAGTGAAGTAATCGAAATCCAGCTGGCATAAAGTAAAAAAGGACAGGTTGAATCACCCAAAGGCCACCTTACAAACTGAACTAAAGCAGGTGATAATATACTCAGGAAATATTAACATTCTGCTCCAGAAATACCTTAGAAAAAACAAAATTGTAAACAGATTTTAAAAAACACTTAGATATTTTGTAAGAATTGTAGTCTTCAGCCTGACAAGAGAAGTTATAAAGATTAGAACACTGTCAGTTGAATTAGTTGTTAAAGAATCGGGACATCTTTAAATGACTGAAACACTAACAAACTGTGAAATATGGAGACTGTTCAAACAGAACTGTGACACACAGATTTTAAATACTGTTTGTTACCAAGTGACTCACTTTACTCTTCAAACTGAAACACACAATTTTACACTGTGTACTGTTTCTCAGTTAACTTTTTAGCATTTATTGCCCTGTAAGACATTGCCATGTCACCTTCAGCTCTTTTCACTGTTCATCTTGACACAACATCCAGTGAAAAGGTTGGTTGTAATAAACTTAGCTAGTCAGAAATTGATGTGAGGAATCATGTTGTCTAATCAGGAACAGTGCATGTGAGGTTTAAAATCAGGTAGCGTCGCTTACATTTGTTTTTAAGAAAGCCCAGATAAAGTAGACTTTATCACCGCATCCAACAGCCCTACCACCCCAAGAGTCATTGTCAGCCTGCAAATGTTTTTATATATATATATATATACATTAAAAAAACAATAATAATACATTCTTATCAGTGCTGTTATGGAACATTTTTAGTGCTTCTGTTGAAAACTGTTTCTTTTTGTGTAATATTCAGAGGCTAGCCTCATTCAGTGCACAGGTTATCTTTAGGTCAACATCTGATTTCTGTCTCACCACAGATAAAAAGCTACAGAAAAATCACTGGTGGATACGCCGAGGTCATCTTCCCTGCTACTGCTTCTCTTGGTACCACTACCCATCACCGCTAAAGCAAGGACACGCAGCCTGTTCAGACCTCTCAATGTTACTTGGTGGGCTCCAGTGATCCTGTGACCTCGAAGTTTATCCCGTCTCCGGGCAGTGGGGATGGGATGAGCGGGGAGAGCCAGCAGAGGAACCAGCGAAGGCCCAGCATGTGACGCAAATTACCAAAGACCCCCAGGTTGTAGGGCCGGCGAGACGAGAACCATTCCCTTGTGGTCTGACCGCGAAACAGCAGGAAGAGATGGAAGAAGAAGAAAGCGGAGACCAGCAGGAAACCCACCACGCACGTGTCAGCGATGAAGGCGAAAGCAAAGGCGCGTGCTGAGACTTGGCCTACAGAGGGAAGAGAGAGCAGATAATAGTGACATAAATTAGTCCTTAACATTTAATTGTTGACTCATCGTGACTACACTTGCCAAAAATATAAATTTATTGTATAATATCTGAGTTAGACAGAATTATTCCTATGTGAAAACAGCTGTGTGAAACTAACAGAAACAGAGAAATGAATCTAGCTGAAAGTTAGCTTAAAAGCTACAACATGGACAAGATGTGGGATCATACCTGAAACAAGCATGATCCAGGGTATGAGCAGCAGCAGAATGCTGTGCAACGTCACGCCCTCCTTCAGTATGACGATGAAGACCTCCGCATTCATCACCATGGCGTAGAGCAGCCCCGACCACATGAACAACAAGCAGCTCAGGAAGTAGCGGTAGTTGTTGTAGCCGACGCACTGGCCAAAAAAGACGCAGTGGTGGTCTCTCCGCAGCACACACACCTTGCAGTCGAAGCAGTGGGAGCAGCGTGGGGGAGTGTGTGTCTCGCATGTGTAACAGTATCTGTACAAAAGAGGCAAAACTTTATTTAATGTGGGGTATATATAAAAAAACTGCTATTTTTTGTAAATTATTTCTACAAATTTAAATTTTGTTCCTTGGGAGAAAAAAATAATTATCTGGGAATTCAGGCGTTTTTTTCATTATCTTCATAAATTTCTTTTTTATGCCACGTAAGCTCCTTTTTATGATGAAAATAAAAAACAACCCTCATAATTCTTAGTCACACTGACAATTTAGTTCGTATATAATAATTGTGACATATTCAGTAATAATTCTGAAATGTCTCAGTCACAATTTTAAGACAGTATGAAATCAAATAGCTTTATATCAGAGTGGCAGAAATGGACCTTCATACTATTTTAACACCCGCAGGCCTTGGCCATGATTAGAAAATGGTAATGACAAGCTGTAAAGCAGTAACAAACTAGGTGTAAATAAACAGAAACAAGCTATAGTATAATGACACACTGTTTCTTTACCTCCACCCCTGCCCCAGGCCATCTCCTCCCAAGAACACCCCCTTGATGCTGGGGTTGGTTTTCAAAAAGAGAAAAGCGTTCCAGCAGATGTTCCCCAGCATGAAGTACTGAGCCAACAGGTGCACCGTCTTCCACCAGATGGACCACTCTGCCGTTTTCTGCTCCGCCTCGAGAGGTGCCTCGACCAGCACCAAGTAGCTCACCTCTCCGGTAATGGAGAAGACAAGGAAGGTGTTGAGGAACACGGGCAGGTGTTGACAAACCCTCTCAGCCCTACAGAGAAACGTGCTGGTAAAACCCGTCATGTTTCGAGCTCGTCCACCTCCTCAGTTTAAACGACGAAGGAATGATTTTACAGACGCACAGCTAGCTGGTTAGCTAGCAAATAATAAAACAACAGTTGGCTTCCCGCGCGACTCTAAAACAAGTTATGAAAACTTTAACACTGCTCGCATCGTCCGCAAAAATTAATGTACCTAAAAAAATACATACAACGATGTTTCTTTCTAAAAGAAACAATTTAGTCTTCCATTCAGTAGCAGCGATTCACAGAAATCACGTCCGTGATTCTGTGTTGCATGATAATACAATCGGAGTGCAACAAGACAATGTAGTTCCGCCTCTGAAATAGTGTTTAAAAATACAGATCATTTTCCTCCACAAAATTTGCATTTTTTGTGCTAATTTAGTAAACCCACTTTCAACTATCACGCACCAGCTTTATCTCAAAACGTTAAATGATAATCATTTAACGTTTTCATTTTTTTCATTCTAAAACATATCCTAAAAATAAATATGAACAATAAATGATAGACTTAAAATATTTAAAATGTATTTTTCAGGGTTTCTTCTCTGAAAGTCAAAATAGTAACAAAACTAGATATCACAGATTTTGACAATTATTTATCATTTTGATCATAAAGAGAATGTATTTACAAGTCAGTTATGCCATACTCTGTAGTCTTAAAATAAATAAATAAATTAATTTATAATTGAATTATTAAATTAAAATAGATTTAACACACTGGACTTAATTTTATACTCTAAGAAAATCTATAAAGAGAAATGTTTTGATTAGTTTCCATCATAATATATTTTAATCATGTGCATGTAAATAACTACTTCATTAGCTTATGTTTGCAAAAGTAAAAAGATACTGTACCTAGTTTGGCATGTGAAGTCCCTCCCCCTTCTAAAGCGTGTGCTTTAATCCCTGATAATCTCTTCATCCAAAGAAAGATGGCAGTCATGGCTGCACCAGCAGATAATTTACTGTCTCTTAGGCATTGGACCCAAAACAAGAATAATTTCAGAAAACATGATGTAAAGAGGAGGTAAGACAACTGAAGTGTGATGTTAAGACATTACAGAAATATTTTACTGAAGGCAAAATAATATTAACATTATAACTACAATAATAGGGTTTCTTTGACGTGTTTTTTTTTTTTAGTAGTGTTGGAGTGAAGGAGCTTGGGATCCTTTTTCTAGCTTGTTTCCCACTGGTTATTTTGTTCATGTTCTCATCTCTTCATGTTCCGGAGCAGAGCGATGCACCTTCAGCTGTATTTGCAGGAGCTAAAGGCCAGAGAACACCGAGCTCAAGAGCACAACTCACAGCTGCTGCAGCAGTTTGAGGAAGCCCAGGACGCCCTGAAGGAGATGCTGGCCCGCACCGTTGCCATGAAAACTATCAGGGTGAACAAATACAGAGAACACAAACAAACACAACAGACTGAATGTTTTATTATGATGTTAGAAAAGGCACATTTGGTGGCTTTAACAGCCTTCTTTCTGTGAGGCCCTGATGCTGTAACACGTTGACATTTTGCAGAGGGAGTATGAGAAATATCTGGAGGACAACTCCTCAAGCTGGCAGCAGCAACTCCAACAGCAAACACAGACTGCTCAAATCAAGGTACAACCATAGAACTGTATGTAGAAACAATATGTTCCTTTGTAAAGTAAAAAAATGTGGCTACAGTCCTGTTATTTCTCAACAGAGGACAGTCGACAGTTTGAGCTCTTATCTAAGGAAAACAGAAGAAAACCAGGCGTTGGCGTGTACAGAGGACACATCTTTGATTTCACAAGGTTTGACTTTTTTCCCACATTTTGTTAATCAGCATTCATGCAGTTGTTTTTCTGCTTATTTTTCCTGTTATTTATTTTTTTGACAATCTAACTACTTTTTGGGCTATTTCAACTACTCATATATATATATAACAAGTTCAGCTCATTCATGAGATGGTATTATGACTTTTGGTTGTAACTCTTAATACTTTCAATTCCTTCAAAATCATTGTCATCTTGAAAATCCTTTGCTACTGTTCTGCTACATTTAGCTTGTAGCCAGCCTTTTGAAACTAATAGCTAGCATTTTGCTACTTCGGAGTTTTGACTATTGTTTCATTACTTTTAGCTTTTATTTTATGTTCAGCTCATTTTAGCGTTAACAATTTAGTTTCTGCCTCTTCAGCAAAAACACTGCATCTTTTGCATTAAATGCTCCATATCTTTTAAATTAGTTATACTCCAGCTGCACGTGTTTCCACCTCAAACATCTCTCATCACTTGCAGGTCCTTCAATTCAGAAATCTGTTGCTCCTCAAGTGTCTTCCACTCAAGAAAACTCTAATTACAACCAAGATAATTCCTCCTATCTTCCCAACGCTCAGCCTTCCTGGTTGACCTCCAGTTTCCTGAGAGCATCTCATCAACCCCACAATCCACTTCTTTCCCCTCCACACACCTTCTTACACCCTCACTTGTTTCTGCCACAACACTTCACCTTCACGCCCAGCCACCATCAGCTGTGGTCCAGGCAGGACGACGCAGGCGAGGATCCTGGGCCCTGTGCTGCTGGAATCCCCCCAATGGAAACTCCTGAATCGGGGGTTTCACAAACCGGAGAGGGGCACGAGGAGACGAGTAGAGTACCAAGTTCAAACAGAGAGCAGGATGGGGGAAACGGGAGTAGTTTGTCGCCTGATCTAGACATTAAACCAGGTGAGAAAAACATTTTTAAAATTTGCATCGTCAGCATAAATGTAGTGTTTAAGAGCTTGTTATCAATCTGCACGCAGTTCGTCTGCTTGGCAGTCATGCAGGGAGCAGTGAGAGTGACAGAGGCTCAAGTCTGGTCTGCAGAGAAAAGATGAAGAAAGAGAAGAGAGAAAGAACACAGCAGTCATCCTCAGATTCAGAAAGTCACACCTCTCAGAAGTAAGAGTTATTCTTAAATTTAAAGAACGCACATCTGCAACAAGAGAAACAAACTGTCCACAATTTATGATCTTAAGCAGAGAAAGTAAACTTTGGTCGTACATTTTCTAACCGTTCCTCTGTTCGGTCATCCAGGACTAACAATAAAACGGCCACTGCCTCAGAAAGTGACACCTCCTCTGAGGAAGGCAACGCCGTTCCTGATGCTTCCCTTCATTCTGAGGAAGAGGCCAAAGAGCAAACCAAGAGAGATGAAGAGGAGAGTCAGCATACTTGTGCAGAAGAGGGTAGTTCAAACGAAGAGTCTCCAAGTGAGAAGGTGGGAGACCGAAGTCACGCCGACGAATCAGAGAGCTCTGGAGCAGAGCAGGAATCAGGAAGGAGCGACAGAAAAAACAAAACTAGAGCTGGAGAGGAAACAGATGATCAGGAGCAAAGCAGCGTTAAAGAGAAAGATGGAGACGGACTGAAAAACACAGGAACTGGAGAAGAAGAAGAAACCGAAAACAGCCAGAGTGAGGAACAAGACAGTGATAAGGAGGAAGATGACTATGATGAAGAGGTTTCTTTAACTGGAAAAACAGAGGAAGAGGCTAAGATTAGGATGGAGGATCAGCAAGATTCTGCCTCCTCACAGGATGAAGATGAGAGCAGTGAGGATGAGGAGGGGTCACATGATGAAGAAACAGGAGAGGAGAGTGGAGACTCAGAGGACGTCATCATCTCTCCACAGAATAAAAGGTAAGAGAATTAATAAGCTTAAAAAATTATGTTATCTGAATGACGTTCACCTTTTTTTAAAGGCCTGAACAGATCCAGATTATTTCTGAAGAAGCCGAGGATGAGGAGAATAAAACTCAATCCTCAAAAGAAATCAGCGACGAAGATATTGAGAATCTCCTTGTGCCTCAAGAGCAAACAGAGTGAGTATTCTCACGCTTACAAGAATACAGAAATGTATAAGAAAATGATTCTCATCACCTTAATTTGACTTTTTAGAGAAATGGATTTAAAAGTCAAAGAGGAGCCTAAAGGTACAAAATTATAAATATGTTAAAAATGTTATTTGTATATTTGGATTCTGAATATTATTCTAATTTATTTTACAGTGATTTATCACAACATGGACATCTTTCAAGTGGCGAAGGAAAAATCAAAGACAGGCAATAAAAGTGACTCTGATGAGTTTGATCATTTTTACGACTAAATGCTTGAGCCTGAAACATGAAACAAATGCACAAAGTTAGAAAAAAAATAAACGTTGGATCATTTGTACAATTTGTTTTATTCCTGTCAAATTATCATACATGAGAAATCAAAAAAAAGGGGAGAAAAACTTTAACTGAATAAAATAACACAAAACAGAACAAACACCTGCTCCAATCATAATTTCTTACTGCTGCTGTATTTAAGTGATTGACAGCTCATCAGAGAAAGATGCTCACCCAAACGTGAAATATAAAAATAAATCTATATTATAGTTTAAAGAGAACAGAGTGAGTTTTTTCTATACTTTTCATCCACAAACTGGTCGTAATAAATCTGTTTTTTCTCAGATCACCTCTACATCTTTTCTTGATGTTAGATTTTCACCACCTGAGCAGCCAAACAAGGACTCGCTCTCTGTCCCTCCTCTGAGGCGGCGCTGCGACGAATAAGAAGCCGGCCGTAAGTCCCGCCCACCTGACCTTTAGTCAGTCGCCCGGGGTTCACACACACACAGCCGACCACATCCTGAGGACGGAAGGAAAGTTTTTTTTTTTTTGTTTTTAACATTTAAAGATAACATTAACTTTATTTATTTTTTTATTTCTGTACCTTTACAAAGTAACGCAGTTCAGAAGGAACGATGAGGACGTCAGGAGTGAATGACATCTGTCCGAAGCTCTGGAATTTCTCATAATCTATGTTCACCTCCTCCGCTGGCGGGTACAGAGGGTAGTAACTGCAAGTAAAGTCAGACAAGTAGGAGGGATAAAACCACACACCTCCATTTCAAATATATAAATATATATGAACGTTTTTAGGATTTGTACCTCCTCTGGGTCAGTATGTGCTTCAGGATGCGTGAGAATCTGTCCGAGCCGGTGCTGCTGCAACACAAAACGTTTTCAGTTTCACCTCCACGAAGTGCTGGGAAGTACTTGGAAAATGCGATCAGTCATATACTCCATATTTAAACAGTAGTACAACATCAAAACAATTGTGAATAGCAACAGCAAAATAAGCTGTTTGGCAGAGAAGATTTGGCACAACCCATATACTCAGCTCTACTGCTCATCCCACAAATGCATGTTCCTTACAAATGTGGCACCAGTTAAAAAGAAAATTAACAGCAGTACAAGACTTCCTGCAAAGAAGCATTATTACAACAAAGGAACAATCCACCAAACACACATTTCCTTCCTTTTTCTAAGTATATATAAAATGGTCAAGCCTGTATTAAAAACAACTGCTTCCAAGATCTGAATTCTACTAATCTAGAAGAGTCTTCCTCACCAGCTGATCTCCTCTGCACCCATGTGGAACAGGATGTCCGTGGACGTCAAGCCGAAGTTCACGCCATCGATCAGCAGGGAGCAGGGGTCAGGCACCAGGGTGACGCGCTGCACACAAACATAAAAACAAAACCATGATGTCAGAATTCAACAGTGACAACACAAGTATCTCAGTTCTGCTGGAATAATTATGACTCATAAGACATCCTGATATAAAAATAATATATTTACTGTTAAATACCCACTAAAGCCTGTTAGGACAGCTCTCAAACGTGCTGCACACTTCGATCACGTAGTGTTGAGTGATTTATCTAGTTTAGATACAGGCGTGTTTGTGTGCGAGTGTGTAACCTGGACCTGGTCCTTGCTGAGGTTTGGCAGGGTGAAGGGGGGCTGAGGGTAGATGAAATTATGATGGATGTCTCTTTGAGAGGGCACAAACACCAGGTGACAACCAACACTGGGGAGGAAAAAAAAGGTTTCACAGAGTTAGGGATTGAAATACATTTTCCTAAGAAAAGTGGCCCCATTTAAAGGGAAATAAACAGGCTTTCCTATTATGTAAGCTTTATTGCCAAAGAGCATTGTTACAACACAGAAGTAATGGACTGAACACATTTCCTACTTTTTGTAATAAGTTTATAATAAATACAGCACTGTTAAAATCATTTTATACTCTGTTTCTTTAAAGGAAACTTACCTTTTGGTGCCATCCACAATGCTGTCAATACATCTTGAGAAGATGGTTTCAAACGTTTCTGTAACCTGAGCTTTCTGTTAGAGAAACAATATATTCTTCATGAACCTGGTTTAAATGTACATAAATATAATCTGCTGACATGATGTTATATCTGAAGACTAAAAAGTGAGTTCAATGTAAATAAAATCTGGGAGCAAATGGAAACGTACCTCAATCTGTTCATGTTTTGAATCCACAAATGGGCCCAACTGTAAGGAAAAGTTTTTTTTTTTAACTGAATCTTTTTCAGATAAAAAACACAATGTTAAATATTAAAATAAAAAAATCTGCATGTAAAATCACTTCAATATAATCTCTCACAGCAAAGGTGAGGCCAGTTTAAAGGAGTGTTCTTTATTTTCAATCAGATCAAGGAACAGCTGGTTTACAATGTAACGCCCTAAAATTAAACATTAAGATGATTTATAAAAATATGGAAGCAAAGCTCAGAACCAAGAATCATGTAACACAGAATCATATGAAGATTGAGGTTTATAAATAGGACATTTACCAGCAAACAGACGTCAGGACGATCTCTGACAATCACACCGATCAGGTCCAGCAGAGGGTCAAAGTTCAGGCTGTCAGAAGGCGTGTACGGTCCACAGGCCACAAGCACGTTCAGTGGTTCTGAGAGTGAAGGTCAGTGGGTTTCATAAAAAACTTTAAAAAGAGCTGATTTATTAATTTAAACAAACCCAGTTCATTACCTTCATCAGTCTCCAATTTTACATCTGGAGTGTGAAAAGGAAGAGGAACTCCCTGAATAAAAACATACAAATGATCACTATTTGAAGGTTCTGCAAAGTTAAAAAAAACAACAACAAAAAAAAAAACAAGCTCACTTCGTAAAGTTTGGAAGCCACAAGTTTTCTTCCTGTCGTGTTCATTCCTTCCATCACTACCACCTGAAGAAGTTCAGGTTAAAAAACAGAAACACAAACAGAATAAATCAATTAGATCTACAGCAGAAACATCTGGTCTGTGTCTAGCTGAACTTAAACACTCCTTCATGACTGTCAGAGCTCTCGGTCGGACGCTGGGCTAGTCTCAGGCTAACGTCCTTGGCATGCTCTGTTCCTCTCGGTGGCCATATAACCTGCAGCACACTGACCTCAGTGCACAGGCAAAGGAAAGAACCACCGGCCTCCACCTGCTCATCAGCATCACTCCAATATAGCAACATATGGCTGGTGTTTAATGTAATTCAGTGGTACATAAAAATGATCAGAACGTGTTACAGAAACAGGACTGCAGGATCAAACCCAACTTGTTTGATTCAATTTACCTGACCAGGAAAGAGGGAATACTCTTTAAGCTCAGACAGGTCAACAGGAACCTGCTGACCGCCGTGTTCAACTCCAGCTTCCAGGAGAACGGACTGGGGGTTCAGTTTGCCATTACTGTCACAGCAAACCTGACCCAACACAGTTATACTGTCCTGAGGACAAAAAGACAACAAAACAAACAGTTAGTTGATTATTTATTGGACAAATTAACAGATTTAGGTGCCGACTGTTGTTCTTGGTAAGATCATGTCTGGTTGCAAATTATACAGAACAGAGTTTCAACTTCTGCAAGAAATAAAAAGTGTTTTTGAGACTCTTCCAGAGAACAGTGTATCTATAGCTTATTTAAAATGTTAGAATAGTTAAAACACGTTAAATGATTGTTTTATAGCAGTAATTGTTTCAAACCTGAGCAGCCAAAGAGGCAGAGGAGAACTCCTCAATGTTAAAATGAGACTTCAGGATTTGTCCCAAATCCTCAATCTTCTCTGTCAACACTGAACAAACAGAAAAACAAAGCTAAGAACTGAAATGTTACATAATTGATATGTAAATTTATTTGTATAAGCTCAATATATTACTTTTAACACATTTGTAATTCTAATGGTTCTTACCGTTTCGAACATCCCGGAGTCTCTGGAACATGAATTTGTAGCTGCAGCGAAGGGAATCTTCAGGTCGTCCCAGAAGCTCCACCCGGACCCCTGCACCGGGATCCTTCCTGCCCACCCAACGCGTCCCCTGAACGGCCCCAAACGTCGCCACCACCTCCCCTTTCCCTCCTCGCTGGCTGTACTTCTGTGAGGGTGTAGCACTTTCAGAGAGAGATGAGAAGAAGGGCTACAGTTAAATCAAATGTTTGAAACATTTGATGTTTAAATGATATTTGTGTGTTCTGCGTCATACCTGGGGGAGAAGCTGGCCGGAGACAGCAGCAGGTTGGGGCTGGGCAGCAGAGCTATACTCCGTTTAGGCTGAGGATGCTCTGGAGTGCTAAGTGCTCGTTTCTGAGAACCCTACGAACATGTTTTATACATGTCAAACAAATAAATACAGTGAAATATTCAGCACCATGGCTAATTTATGGAGCAATACTTTTTATGTAAAACACACAGATCATACACTCTACACTGTAAAGCAAATCTGTGAGCAACATACTAATTTATAATAGCAGAGGTAACTGTGAGAAAAAACTGTTGCTTACCTTTGCAGGAGTAGAATAAGAGTCTAGAAGATTCTCTTCCTCCATTTCTTCATTTATTCTGCAAAAAAAATGGTCAAGGTCTACAGATCACACACTACAGAAATCATTGTGATTATAAATGTGAGGTGAAAGGACTATTGTCTTTTTAAGTTTTCTCTGAAGGATACATGTTCTGTATGGAGTTAATGTCCAAGGGTCTGTTATAAGTGTCATCTCTTCTTGAGTTTAGTTTAGATTTGCTCCTCTTGAGTAAGACCTGCCAAAACAAAAGTTCAGAGTACAATAGAAAAGGGGTGAAAGAAGTTTCACAAAAAAATAAAATAAAATAATCCAATCTACATGTGACACAAACAAAAAATAAAGTTGGAAACACATTGTCATATGTTTAGAACCACTAGAAAAAACTTGTGAGATATTCAGCATTCGTTACAGATAACTTAAAAAGTTGTGCTATGATAGGACTGTGTAACATAAACATTCAATCATCATCCTCACTAATTTTCAAGAAAATTGAGTTCTTCATCTGTCAGCACCTGCACGTTTCTTACCTCATGTTCAAATTGCTCCAAGGTGTCCAAGGTGAGATTAGAAATGTTTTTTGTGTTACTGTAAGCCACCCACTCATTCGCCATCTCAGTTGCCTGCAACCCTCTACAGATGCACAGTTCCATCACTGTGGGACACGTTAGAAAGAAGGAACATTAGGTCATATTTTTAAATAAGTGACAACAAAATACTGAAGTAAACACAATTTTAAATCAAAGGGCTTTAAACAGTAAATAATGTTCTGCAGATTTGATGATCCAGCACTTGGTTACACTGAGTGGATAGAAATACACAGCAGAATTTCGAAAAAAAAAAAAAAAAACAGTTTATTGTGACAGGAAAATATCTATAGACAGTGATCCATGAGCATAAATAAAAGCATGGCACAAAAATGCAAACAAGGAAGTCAAATTTACTATGAGACACAATCTAAGTATGTCACGTCACACACATAAAGATAACCACAAAATATATTAAACAATATGAAGAACTATTATCAAAGTTGGGTAAAATACTCACTTTTATCAATGATTTCATCTTCACAGGGAAAACCAAAAACATCCAGTTCTTCTTTTAAGCTTTGTGCATTTGAGAGCGCCATTGTTTCGGATTAATAAAAATATTAGTCGTTTTTTTTCCAAGCAGAGGTCTACCTCAACACGATCAAACAATGTTATGATACTTTATCGGATAGCGTTAGCTTAGCCTTCGCTTCATAACAAATTCGAGAACCAAATTATTTAAAAAAAACTTATTCTCGAAACGTTAGCCACCCTTAATAACTATGTGCTAATTGTTTCATAAAAGCACATTGTAAGAAATCCGCTCAACATTAAATACCTTTTTCATTTTACCGCGAAAAATGGCTGTCAGTGTTGGCGGCCGGAATGTACGTCACAACATAGAAATAAAAGAGCGGAAGTCAACTGAGTTTCAAAATAAAAGTTTTCAGACTCGTTTGTACTTCAACATTTTAACATTTTAATACTGTCAGAAAGAATATGAAAATTGCTGTTCTGACCTTGAAGTGATTGCAACTCCAAATTCAAACCAGTTTCAATCCTCATTACAAATTGATTGTGTTTATATGCCAAATAGTTTATTCAGAAAACAGAAATCAAGGTTTAATTAATTTAGATTTATCCATTTAGAGTATTCACAGTGTGGACTGTGTTGTCCATATATATAAATATATATAATCAGTACAATTGAAATAAGGGTTATAATAGATAAACTAAACCTTTTTCAGGGCAAAAGTATTTTAACCTCTGAACCACCTTCATAGTCAGGAGAAAAAACAAAACAAAACATTGACATCTTCAGATTTCCACCCTGGTAGACTTATTACTCTTGGGTTGTTCTTCCACCTGTAGAAATAATAATGCGACTGTAGATTGCAGCAAAAACTCCAAGGCACATCAGTTTGTGGTGGAAAACAAATACCTCAAAAGAAAAGCATTTGCCGCTGTGAAGATATTTCCCTGATGTCACCCTCCACAGAGACTCTCTGAGAGAGGCAGACAACTCATGAGTGTCATTCACCTGACAAACACAAAGTATGTAAACATGTCAGATTATTTTTTTCAATCACAGAAATAATACAAACTATCTGAAAACAAGACTGTTTTTTTCCTCACACCTTCATGCGGTTCAAACAGGCATTTCTGAAATCCATGTTGCTGCTGCTGCTCACAATACTGATGGTGGAACTGAGAATTACTTCTGCAGCTGACTGCAGCTTTTCTTGTTTCTAAAATCAAAACAGATTTCATATTTATTATGAACTGCTATGATATTTGTGAGTATTTTATGGTAGGTAGTTGCTGAAAATTGCCTTTCAGAAATGTCTTTAAAAATATGTTGCTTTTTTCTCTCTCCAAACCCAAACTTACATCTAATTTCTGCTGCATTACGAAAAACCTGATATTTAAAGCGACAACTTAGGTATGTTTATTTTTTGTTATTCTTGGTAACCAGTTAATCAAATTACTGTTACAACTCTACAGTCAAGAATGTTAAAATAAAACAGGGTTTGTGTGTGTATTTTTTTTTCATCTTACCTTTTTCCTGTGATTTTGTGCTTTCAGTGTGTTGTAAAGTTCCGCCTGCAGAGCTGCGCTGACGGCCTGCCTGTTGTTGCTGAGAATGTCCTCCAGGTGATGCTCTATTAACATCTCTGCAGCTGTGAGAAGATCACAGGTTCAGTGGAAATGCTCTCATCTTTCTGTACACGCTGTTCCTTGATGCACACCTTCAAAGGAAGCATTGTTATTATCCTGGTTAGACTGAACTAAAAAAAAGGCACAGCCTTCCAGGGAGTGGATTTAGGAAAGGAAAATGGGTTACTGGATTCATAAAACAAGACAAACTAAAAGCATTCGTGCAAAAGAAAATACAAAGGTATTTATAATAAAATATCTCTCAGCCTTACAGCACTGGCTGTTTATGTTAGCTGGAATATGCAGCCAAGAAAAAGAACTCGTCTTTTAGGGAAAACTAAATGTAGCAGAACAGTAAGAAGAACAATCAACAGTGTTTCTTTATCACACGCTGTAAGGGTTTCTTACCAATAGTATCATTGACCTCAGAGGTGAAGGGGTCACTATGATGTAAGAAGAGGAAGAGTATGAGACTCTGCTGCACAGGGACGTGACTTGGTTCCTGCTCAGGATCCTCCCAGTTTTCTGGCTCCACGGAGTACACAATGCTGCTGCTGTGCGTGAGATCTGCATGAGGCGAGAGCAAGATTTAGAAAACAAAATGAAAATAAATGATTAAAATGGACTTAGCACGAAAAGTGAGGAAATTTGTGTTTGGTAGATTATTTGTTGTACCAATGCTTCTTGGCAATAAATCTTATATCGTTGGAAAACCTGTTCATTTCTCTTTTAAATGTGTCACATTTGTAAGGAACATGCATTTGTGGGATGAGCAATAGAGCTGAGTATGAGGGCTGTGCACATGAAAATTAGCCAAATTATCTCTGCCAAACAACTTATTTTGTTGTTATTAACACTTGTTTTGAGCTTTTGGTCCCCCCAAGTGCTGCCAGTCAGGTGCTTGCTATAAGATTTATTGCCAAGAAGCATTGTTACAACAAAGAAATAATCTACCAAACACAAATTTCCTTAATTTTTGTGCTAAGTATATTTAAGATAATATGTTTGAGGGCTAAGTCATTGGGTGTCAATCACAAAACCAAAAAAACCCCAAACATTTGACCTAATTGCTCTGTTTTTGAACTGAAATCCAAAACTCTAACAGTGTTTAGTTACATCATTACCTCCTTGGTTTTTAGAGCTTATTTTAGTAAACAAATGTGACGTAATTTCTCTAACATACAGAGACAAAAACTGAAGTTTGTGTAGCTGAGGGCTGCACTGTGGAACAGTCCTGTTTCCACGCAGCAGGCAGGTTGTAGCTTCAACTCCCACCTGGGGCTTTTCCTAGTGGGGTTTGCATGTTCTCTTGGTGCATGTGTGGGTTTCCTCCCAGGAACTAAAAACATACATGTTGGATTAACTGCCTACTTTAAATTGCCACTGTAACCCTGAACTAAAACAAGCGGGTAAAGAACATGGATGTATAGCAGCTATGTTTAAATTTTAAACCATATTTTGCCTTGTTGAGTCAGAGTGTTTCCTCGATGTCCAAATTATGTTCTCTCTGTGGTTCCTCTGGCAGTGTACAAAATACTTTGCTTTATAACTAAATACCCACAAGTCTAATAAAATAAGACATGCTTAAAATCAGCATCTGACTATTTTATTTTGATGATGTAGTTACACTAACATTACCAATGAGCCAAGGAAAACAATGCTCCTCCCAAAAACCCAGCAATAACATGACTTTACAGAAACATGGAGCTTTGTCAAGTTCTGGGAGGCGAGTATGAATAGACTGGTGGCTTCCTTGCATACAGTGACTTTACTAACATATATGCTGAGGATATTCTGTAAACTCATCACCAAATTTCAACCAGAGTTGCACAGGATCGGATTCATACAAGAAGGGCTTTCACATGGTAATGAGAACTTTTTTAGCTTGAAGGTAAATGTGAACTACTAGCAAAAAAAAAACTTCTCTCTACATGTAATCACTTTCTATTTATTTTACTTATCTGTTTGTTATTCTTTCATCATAATTATGAGTTTATGGGATTCATTAAAGCTTTTTTTCCCTACAACTTGAGCTCCGTGCACAGTCTCTCACAGATAAACATGTGTTTTTTTTCAAGAATTTAACCCTCAAAAGCTCAGACCCTCCAGCCGTTGGGAAACAATTCTGTTTTAATTGTTTTAGTAAGTGTTTTTACAAGATAGAATTAAATATCCAGAAAATCCATCCTACCCAATTTCCACGTTTATTAGAAAACGGGGCCCTCAAGCTACTGACCTACAACACATCTTGGCCGTCAGTACGAGCTGTTCCCAGCAGTGCATTTTGTTTACCTTTAAAAGAGGAGCAGTGGATTCTGTCCAGACCTAACTGTTGACAGTTCAGAGCAGCAGGAAGGCCTTTGAAGAAGTTAAATGGACCTGGCACGGGAATATTACTGGGGCTGTACGTTAGCACCTGAAAACATGCTAAGTCAAGGACGACTAATTTCAAACAGATGGCCAAATCAACTCAGTCTCCAAACAGCAGCAGCCGGTCGAGTTATGTCCAATTCAGTATCCAAGCTGCTCATCCACCTCTATCAGTGTCTGTTGCAAGATTTACAAATGTTTATTTAACACCAAATTATTTTTTTTCTGGTTGTAATGCTCAGTGGCTATAAAAAAAGAAGCAAACTGAGTGACACATAAAGAGCTTTTCTTTTTAAAAATAAAAGACATGAGAAAGAAATTATGCATTTTTTTCTTTAAAACTGTGCAACAAGATTTGAAGTTCCTTTTAACGCAAACCCAAATCCTCAGTTCTTTGTAGACCTGTCTAGGATTGAAAATAACTCTTTAGATGAAAAAAGAACAAAAAAAGAACAAAACATTACAAATGCACCTCAGTAAAATGATCAAGCTTCCCAATCTCCTCCAACTGAAACTTGAAATTCACCTCAGGAGTGGAAAGTTAAAACTCGTTTGCATTTAGTTCTGTTGCCAAAAGCAAATTGTGACCAAGAATTATTACTTTCACCCAACTTCAGAAGGACATGAGCTGAGGATGTTCAACAAATACAGGAGAAATCAGACTTTTCATTGCTATAATTTTCCTTTTTCAGGGTCAGATTTTGGAAATGTTAATATTTTTTCCACCAAAAAGAACCAGTTTAACAAAAGACAGGTAAAAAGCTTGTGTCAAAGATACCAACCATTCCTGATCAAACCTCAGATAAAAGACGTGGGAATAAAATTGCAAATCAAGTATTTTCACACAGTCTGAGACGTAGTGGGTTGATCTTATGAGATATGATCTGCCATACAGGAATAATGTGTTTTCACTTGAAATAATATTTTGTTATTATTAAACCAAATTTTATCCAACATCTGTAAAACTGTCTGTGTTAAAAACATTAGTGTGTGAATGAATAATGTAAAGCGTATTTGAGTATCCTAAAAAGCACTATTTAAGACTGATGTATTATTATTATGATTATTATTATTAGTATTGTTGTTGTTTTTTATGTCAGTTAGCTGGGACAGCCATCTTGGATTCCAAAAGTCTATAATTTTTAGATTTTAGAATTATTTTCTGAAATTATTTTATTTAAATCTGTTCAGCATTTAAAAGCTTCTTGAAGGGTGTCATATTTTCCAGTGGAATAATTTAACCACTATCCAGTCTGACTTCAAATTAAAAGCCCAGAGGACATTTAAAAATCCAGGCGTAGGGTACCACCAGCAAATGGGGTTCAGCTGAGTTTCTCACTCTAACCACTGAAACCGAAAGCTACAAAAAGCCGTAAATTTACGGTTGAAATGGTTGCTGTTGTTCATTATATCTGTGGCATTTTGACCGAAATGCGTCATAAAAAATTTCTGAAGACCTCAAAGAGTTTGGAAACGCCGGGGAAAAAAACATGTTTCATTTACGGATGTAAAGAGTCCAAATTATCCTGCTGTTAAACCAGATGGTTTGTTGTGAGAAACCTTTTCAACTGGGTTCTTTTACTGGACAGCTGTGAACAATGACAAGTATAAACCTAAAAGAAACTGTTACTGTGTGTAAAAACTGTGTTTAACACTTAGATTTATAGTAATCCAGTTCATTATAAATAATTTAGTAATTGTGAAATGCTAGCAACATGATATATTTCACTACAAATATGGTGACATATTTCATAAACTAGTTCTGTCGAAGCATGACTCAGCAATCTCTCTGACTCATGACTATAAACCAAAAGAGCTGAGCTCCTCGTGTCTGAGTCTGAAGGGAGCCATTTAACACTTTCTGACAGAGAGCCAAGGTTTTAAGCTGGGAGGTGACCGCACTCCTCTCTGTTTTTCTACTTAAGGCACAAACCAGTTCACCGGAAGTCTTTGTGCGATTAAAGCAGCTGAGCAATGGCAAAATTAGAAAGCAAAGACAATGACTTCATTTCTTGAGTCATTTTCCACTACTCGTCTCTACATGAAGACAAAAATAGAATTATAATAAAATGAGGGAAAGGATATTTGTATGTGTGTCAGCTCTGTGAGTACGTTGGGGTACTGCAGCACACATGGTCTCAGGAGTGTAACAAGCTGGACACTGAGCTCCCCGAACAGGCCCTGATCCATGACTTGTGGTGGGATGCTGAGAGGCAACCTTTCTCCAACAACAGGATGTCCTCCTTGACACCAGCAGCTTTTCCTAACACACCACGGAGGCCTATAAAGGAGAGACAACACTGAGCGTACTGTGCTTGTGTCACATGCAGCTGACATAATCTTTTATAAAAGTGAATATGTCTATAAAAGCACAACATAAACAGTTTTAAAACACAATTACTAACTCTGCAGAACAAGCAACATCCAGGATCAGAGGCAGCTGGTCTTTCGGTGAAACTTTACTCTTCATTTTGACTCTGCAGAAATAGGAACCAAAGATCAACACATCACACTACAGTGTGGTGGAACAGGTCTGTGAAGGTGGTCTGAGTCACATCTGACTTTCAGGTTAGTGGATATGTTATTATATTCTGTTTTATTTATATATACAGTATAAAAGCCAAAACCCTGCAAGTAACTAAAAGTCTTTGATCTTTTGTCAAACTCTGTGTTTTCTTCTTCAGCGGCACAGTCTCAGCTACAAAATCTGACATCAATAGTTTTTGTCAGGGAACAACAGCGTTGTTTCTTATGAACTGATTGATTCAACCCAGAAAAAGGAAGGGGAGTGGTGGGACAATAAAAGTTATAAAAAAATATTAAACAAAAAAATAGTTACGCAGATTATGATAATTCAAGCTAATCGGTGTAAAAATAAAATAATCTTGCAATTTTGTGAAATTACTTAACTGGAAGCTGTGAGAAATTAAACTGTGATTGTTTTCCTGTGAGGCTTACCTGAGTTCATGTTGTACGGTCTGCTGATCAAATTTGAATTTGAGATGGACCTTTATCTGTATAACATCAAAGTGCAAATCAAAATGTTCTAATTATCTCTACAGATGACTGAACATTGAAGCAGATCTTTGCATACCCCTGCATTAGTTAAACTGAAAGTCCGTAGAAATTCCTCAATGTGAGCTTGCCACTTTGACATAAAATGTCCTGCATCTTTTGTCTGCAAGAAAAGAAACACGTTAATGCCAGGCTAAGACATTATTTGTCTAAGTTAAAGGATAACAGCTAGAAACTTGATATTTGAGACGTTTTGTGCCCCTAACAAACACTTAACGTTTAACATGTCGATTATTACACGAAGTAGGTATTATCAAGTCTAATAAAATTGAAGATTGGGATTACCTGAAAAGTCAGTAGAAACCTGAGAGGCCCATACAGATCTGTAAAGGCACTCAGCTCTTCGGGGTCCAGCTCGGGACACGACCACACACAAGGAAACAGGCTGTTCTTCAAATCTGTGAGAAGCAACAAGGCAGTAAAAAGGGGGCTTATGCTTCAAATAAAGCTGTGAATAACTGCATTATAGCGTGTTTACATACCAGGATGAAGTGCTTCCATTTCAACTCCTGCACACCAGGGACCAGCTGCTGCAACTGACCCAGAAAAAACAGACTGCTATGACAACTGCAGGTCTGACATGTTGAGCTAGTTTGATTTAATTGGTTCATAAATGGATAAAGGATGTGTAAAAACCTAGTAATAATGAAATTTTAAAAATCACATTGAGAAGATGTCACAGTATGTTTTACATCATGTTTTGATTCAAACACTATAGGTTAAATGATAATGCTAAGGAAGAAGACTGAAGTTGTCAAATATTTTTTCTATTACGGGACAGCTTATTTTTAAAAATTTACAATGCGAAAAAAAGCTAATCTCTTCTTTCTATTAACAAATCTTTATTTTATTTTGTAATCTTGATCAATATGACGCATTCAAACCACTCTTAAAGCATATGTATTTGCATATTTGAGTGAATAAATAGCTAACATGATAATAACATATTCTTAGCTGTACTTTTATATCTTACCAGTGCAGTTTAACCTTTGAGCAAAGGACCCCTTGTCAGTCCACAGAAACACCAAAAGCCCCCCAGTGGTCATCATACCGCGTTGCTTTCTTAGACTGCTCATTTGCATAATCAGCCGGAGCGCCTGAAGGTAAAAACAAACTTGCTTAGCAAGCTAATGCTAATAGTTGTCTTGAAAATTAGCTTTTCCTCCCCCAACATTTGTTTTAAAAACATTGTAAGGACGGGTTTACAACAGTGTTTACATACATAAATTACTTATTTGTTTTAATTTCGCAACACATTCCTTTAAACTACCTGTCGTATTTCTCGCAGCATTTTCAAATTCGTACTTCTGTGAAGATGACACCCAAGCTAATGCTAATTAATGGAATTTTTTTTTAAATAGTTTTTTTTCTCAAGGTTTTTTTCTTTTCGTGAGAACGGTTTTTAAACAGTCTTTATACACAAAACATTTTGTTAAGAAAGACTAAATAATTAAAACTACTCTTAATTTTCAGATTTAGCTAAACACAAGTTGTCTAATTAGCTGCGCATGCGCACTGAGGAGGCGGTGCAATGTAATAGATCTCTAGGGCTCTGGATGTAGCTAATAAATCTAGGCAATAGATCAGTGGTTCTCAATTCCAGTCCTCATGAGCCACTGTCCTGCATGTTTTAGTTCTTTCCCTGCTTTGGCACAACTGATTTAAAAGAATGAGTGACTGACAAGCTTCTGTAGTGCTTATAGACCTGAAGAAAAGATGGGAAACAACTAAAACATGCAGGATAGTGGGTCATGAGGACTGGACTTGAGAACCACTGCAATAGATACAGACTTTGAATCACACTAAAAAAGACTAAAGCTACTCTTAATCCCACTAAACCTATTTACTGACTTTAAACCAAATACAGATGATACAGACGTTGATTATGTTTTATTTCTTAAATTCAGTAGCAAACAAAACACTGGTATTGATTTGTCATTGTTTTGCTTGTATGTTTACCCCTTTTCTCCACCAAATTCTGCAAACGTATACAAATTATTTTTAGAGATGTCAAAACTGTGTTGTTTGTTTGCACCGACTCAAGCTAATGTAACCCTAACTGTCCATTGTTCTTTTTATATATTAAACAAACTTGATACATTTAAGGATTCTCTGTTCTAAAATAGCAAATGGGTCAAAAACTTGTTTCAATTGTGTGAGACCCGACGTGGAGTTGTCCCTGCTTTTGCCTGTCTAGAAACTATGTTCACTAAAATAATCCAAACAAAGACATATATGACACAAAATAGCATAATTTGTTGCATTTGTGTGCCATTTTTTATTTCAGCCATGTAAATTACAATGACAACTAACAAAACTAACACTGTTACATGTGAAGGTTTCAAGGTTTAAATAAATTGCAAAACACAGAACAAGGCAGCTCTTTACTTCCTTTCTGTTGCAAACCACTCATTGCATCCACCTGGAAAGTTACGAGCACTGAAACAGAAGATACAGATCGTCAGTTTATAAAAAGCGTTCAGAACAAATCTGACATGTAACAAAGATGTGTTGCAAGTCTGAAATGCTTTTCATCAACCTAAGTCTTAAAGTCATAAATGCGATGAATTAAAAGAGGATTTTAAAGCAGTAAACTTATTTACGTCAAGTATCCCAGTCTATGAGCCTTGTTCATGGCTATTATTCCTCGCCTGCCTGACTGGCAGTGAAACACCAGCTCAGGTGCGTCTGCTGCTGGTTTGTGAATCCCATACTTGGCCTTGAACTCCTCCGGATTCATCTGCAGGGCTGTTTCGACCTCATCAACTGTTAGAACAAAAGGAAGACAAGACCCACACAAAATATGTGAAATGGAGATGAGCAACTAATGCAAAGCACGAAGAACTCGTAAAACCAGACCTACAATGTGCTCACACACACCTCAGCACGTTCATTATGTAAAGCAGCGCACTTGCAACAGTCTGAGCAAACATCGTCATTATATCTTTGTTTCCTTGTCATGCACGTGAAGTAACTGAAAATTAAAAACGTCTCACGTGGAATGTGGATGGCCCGAGGAATACGTTCTCTTGCCACTTCGCTGCCAGTGCGTACATCAATCAGAATTAAATCCTGGCTCTTTTCCACGAGTCTCTTCAGGTCGCTGTAGGAGACTGACAGTATGGGAGACAATTAAAAAAATAAAACGTTGATGATTCCTTTTGATAAAAACCAAGGAAAACTGCTTTAACTGGTTTTTTTTACAAGAACGTTTTCCCCGCAGTCGTCAGAATAAAGCAGTGGCTGCTTGTGTGATGGGATGGGTGTAACATGACACCAGATGGAGCTTATAGATTTTGTTCTCACACCTATGCAAGTAGTCTTTTTAATGGACATGCACCAGACAATGACCATTTTACAACTTTGTAGGGCAATGCCATATTGGCACTTTTAACAGCAGAGCAAAAATTAGCATTGAATTATTGTATATTCAAATTAAACATGTATTTAAGTGAGATAATTTGTAATATTGCTCTATAAAATTGCTTTAACGTTGCTGAACATCCTAATCTTTTGTGTGCATACAAAACTGAAAACGCTCATGAATCATAGTGATGATAGCAGAAGTCAGCCATCCATCTTCACTAGGAGTAACACCTTCCCCGACGTATACAGTTATTAATCTTCAAAATCATGTTAAGTCCCGACATGAGCAGCTCAACATGTAACTGTGTGTGTGGTTCTGTAAATTAGGTGTGAAGCTTAACCAGCCATTGATTAAACGGGGTGCTATAAATGTCATAAACATAAATTGGTTTGTTTTGTGATGGCTGGGTAACCATGTGCATTTTTCATGGACACAGGCAGCTTCCGGTTTGACCTTATATAGACTGCTGAGACTCCCTGAAATATGCAACCAATGAAAAAATAAGAGAAAAACTAACAAACGATGATCTGTGCACTGATATTATGCAGATACAAATGGGTGGACTGCATACATATTTAGGTCTGGTATGTTAAACTGTGTAGGTAATTGTTACAGGTTTACAAAACACCTATTATGTATTTACATTTTCTACGATTACAAGGATATTATACAAACTATTCATTAGATATCTCATAAAATGCACAGATTTCCGTCTTTATCTCTACAGTTAAATTATACCTGTTCGAATGAGTGACTTGGACTCACCTGTGTGCTCCATCCTGGTTCTTGAGTGGAGCTGTGGGTTTCAACACTAATCTCTCCTCATGAGAAAACACCTTTTTCCTTCTATATGCCTCCTGACAGATAATTGGCTTGTGTACAGGGAGTGGGCGTGGCTCGGGCTGAGAGACTCAGGCAGAGAGCCAATAGGATCACAGTAAAATTGTTGCTGGAGGCTTTTCAAAATAAAAGCAGGTTTATTCACGTTCATGTTCACTGCCAAAATGCCAAAGTGCTTTTTTTCATGCACACAACATGAAACATGTTTCCCCGAGCAATGAAAGTCTTACTTTTCTGTCCAGAACTAACGCCAAGAGGATTTTTGCTGACTCCAGTCAGCTGTTTAGAAAGATTTACAAAAGGATGAAGGGAAAAAGTACAAACAAATTAAGATGTGGAAGTTCATAGCATAGAATAGAAAAGAATAAGGCAAAAAGCAGCCATATGTGACAGTCAAGTGTGCAGTCAAATAACCCAGGACATCAGTTTTGTTTATATCAAAATAATTTTATTATAAACATTTAGGTCAGAAACATAAACTCCATGATTTCAAACAAACAAATATAATTAGATGGGACAAAAATAAAAACACTCTATATTAAGTCTACAGAAGTTAATTTGCCAGCAAATGAACCTGTAGTTATAACCCGTTAATTGATATATTTAAAGCGTTGTTAGTACTCCTCAAAACAGCAGTTTAAACAACTTTTTCTGTTTGTAAAGCAAAGTTTTGTTTGTCTGAGAGACCAAGTGGTTTGTTCTGTAAGGCTGGATTAAAGTGGACGGTATCACAGACTGTAGGACAGGTTTCCTTCAGTCCTGCAGTCTGGTGTCGCTTCGCCCTTCGATGCTTTTGACATTTGCAGAGAATCACAGCCAATATTATGACGAGGAGGAAGGCGACTGCTCCAGCTACGATCCAGATCAGTAGTTTATTGTTGAAAGAGTCCGTGTGATCATACCTGCTGCAGGAGAAGTCTGAGGGACTGCTTTCTCCTGCGTTGTTCACAGCTTGCACACACACCTTCGTCCCAGCCTCCAAAGATCCCATCAGACCTCGCCGTGAAGCATCCCCAAACTCCAGCGTGCCATCAGCTCTTCCCTCAACAACCACCCTGTAAGAAGACACCACAGAAGATGGAGCACACCACTGTACCTCCACCTTCCCTACGTTCTCTCCTTCAGCGATGGGCAGCAACGCTTGGATGCGTGGAGGGTGGGGAGCTACATCACCTCCACTCCTCCCAGGACAGAGGCACCCAATGTCGGCAGCGAGACGCTCACAGGATGCCTGACTCTCCGAGCAGGGGTCATACGGACACAGCTTAGGCCTGGTCCCCAAAAGGGGAGTCTTCAGAGAGTAGGCCACCACTTTGGGAGGAGAGCTGTAGCCGTCTTCATACTCATACTTGTAGTCATCATACGAGCCCCCGATCGTCATGAATTTGATCCGTCGGCGAGTTGTGGGGGGAGAGGTGGTGGCAGCGTGAGCGGAGAGGTGGGAGTGGAGAAGAGGCAAAACCAAAAGGAGAAGTGCGGTTAAGTTCCTGTGCAGTGAGGCCATTTCTGTGGAACGAGCACAAACACTCACACAGTTATGTATAGTCATTCTTTGTCAGTCATTCCTTATTTGTCACCTTTTCTTTTGTGAAAATGTCCCATATAAATATACACTAAGGCCAGTACTAATAACAATACAAAACTATTTTCTACGTCAGCACAAATACTGATACAAACACCAGTTTTAAATCTGTTTGCATCATTGGGAACAAGGAGGAATAAAATATAAAACACCAAAAATTAACCAAACTCAGTGATGACATCTAAATTGACCACATTGTATCCGTCTTTTAGACGTTCATACACGGGCGTAATTTGTGTGGGGAGTTAGGGGGGGTTGTGACCCCCACAATAACTTCATTCAGTCAATATAACCCCCTCAATAAAATTATATAATTTGCTCTAACACGATAGAAATGAACTGGTTAAGTACACAGCTTCAGTTAACTTTGACATGATTTCAAAATTTACGATGTCATTAATACGTTTAAGCATAATTGCTGAAAATGACATTAAGTGTTCTAATATGCTCTTCACATTATGGCTTTATTTGTTGAATCATGAGTTGTAATTTTTCCTAGCAAAATTGTAGTTCACCAGGTAAATACATCCTCGTATAATACATCCTAAAAATGTAAAATATTTGTTACTGTCAGAAGAAATGGGGGGGGGTTGTAGGTCTTTTCTTAATTGTTGAACTGATGTGGAGCAGAAAAGGTTAGGTAAACAGGTGTGAATACAAAGGAAAGTAAGGTAAATTACAGTAAAAGCATTACAATGTATTTTAACCCCAAAATATCCTGAATTGTTTAAAAAAGTTAGTGATTCAATGACTAAATAAGTAAATAAATAAATAAGTAAATGGAGACCATAAGCCCCCCAATGGTAGATCTAAAGACCATACATTTAAATATTTAAAACAGCTAATCAACGTTACTGTTGCAACTTTAATACTCAAGAGCCACATGAAATCCCTGAATACAGGTAATTACTAACAAACAAAATATAGAACACTTTTTCTATGTCCAACCTTAACAATATGGACATTTGTAAGGAATCTGTCCAACATAAGGGACATCAGAAACAGCCCAAATGTTTTTGTTTTTTTCTTACCATACTTTTCGGCAAAGAGATGAGTCTGAATCTACATAAACATTTGCAACATTCTAGTTTCCATCCTGTAAACACTCTAAGATAAATAAATCTGAGTGCTGAAAGCGTTTTTTTATGTGAGCCCGAACAGCACGTCCATTTTCTCCTGGCAGCAAACCAAACAAGTTCTGTGGGAGCCCAAAACTGGAAGAGCAAATGTTGATATGAAGTTTGGACTCTGATTTCTAAATGAACTCTGATCCAGAGACAAATTATCTTGTGCCTTTTAAAAGCAGTTCGTGTTGACAGAATTTCAGAAAGTAGTTCTGCAGCTGTTCAGCAACGGTGACGATGACTGATTAAAGTAGTGAAAAATATTCAGCTGTACCTGTGTGTCGCCGTAAAGCTGATGGATTCTTCTGCTCTTTCGGCTCTTTGTTCCAGCTCTGGCTGCTGTTTCCATGTGCTCACAAATGCCTGCAGTTCTCACTGTTTTAAATCTGTTTCTCAGACTCCCTCCTTCCCAGCAACACCCCCTTTTTCTCCCCTCAGTGCCTCTCCCTCCACAGCTTTCTGTCATGCTCAGTTTTTTTTTCACACTGCCTACATTTTCTCAGCCAGACTTTCCGTGCTTGTTTTTTTGTTGTCTGGAATTTGTGGGTGAATGTGGGTTGTAGTCGGGGGGGTGGGGGTGTTACCACGAGGCTGTGTGTTGTTCAGCATATTAATTTTTCTGAGCTGCAGCAGGAGGCAGGCTTGTGCTTGTTGCAGTTTGTGTTTGTCTTCTCTGCTTATTCCTGTTTTTAATCAGCTGTTTTTACAGCTCAGCTTCCCACGTTCTCTGCAGGTGTTTTTTTTTTTTTTTGAGGGAAAAATGGGGTCACTTCACTGTGTTTATGAGGAGCTTTCGGGGGTAGGGGGTAAGGAATGCATGCATGTTTATTATAAACTCCCTCCACCTCTTGGGTGACCCCATTGTGGCAGAGGAATGAAACATGAATGCTTTCTCTTTTAGACCTTTTATGGGTAAAGTTGGCTAACAGGGCATGTTTTTTTCTTTCTCAACCTCAACTGTGGTACCAGAGGAAAAGGACCAGGCAAGAAGCATACTTTCAGATTTCTCTCTGTGAATGCATGGGTTTTCTCCCACAAACCAAAAACATGGCTGTTAAGCTAATTGGTAAATCTAAATTGTCCCCAAGTGAGAGCATGAAATGTTGTTTGTCTCATTTGTCTCTATGTGTCCCTGTGATGGACTGGAGACCAGTCCAGGGTGTCCCCCTGCCTTTTGCACAGTGACTGCTGGAGATGGGCACCAGTGACCCTGAAAGGAAGAAGTCGGTAAAAGATGATGGATGATGAGCAAACGATTAGTCTGAGCACAGCCAGGGGTGGAGCTAGACATGTTTGCTTGGGGTGGCACAGGAGTGGCCAAGGTGGTTTTTGGGGGGTGGGGGGGGGCACATACAAATAAATAAAACTACTCTGGATTTCAAAATTCAAGATTGTCGCCACAGTTGAATTCAACTGGCTATAATTTAGCTCTTATAAGAAATATTGAGCTGAAACTTTGTGTGTGATTGAACCGAAGAATGATCAAAAAATAAATAAACATGTTGATTGCTGGTCCCAGCTAAGATAACTGCTAAAGCTAATTTTACAAAGGGCTATAATTTAGCCATTTTTAAACACACAGCTGAAAATTAGTGCAGTAGTAGCAAAGAAGCAATCTTTTACAAAATCTGATTTCAAATACAAAATCTAAGATGGCTGCTAAAGCTAATTTCAAATGGCTACAACTCAGCCGTTTTTAGAAGTACTGAGCTGAAATTTGCTGTGGTGGTGGCCAAGAGCAGTCCCCATGACATACCTCAGCTAGCAAAAAATGTATCTCATTGTATGAAAATCTTTTAAATGCTATATACAAACCCCACTTCATTTGTCAATCATTTGGCGGTGGCACTCGGGGTGGCCAATCAGGTGCCAGGGGTGGCAAGTGCCATCCTGGCCACCCTTCTGGCTCTACCTCTGAACAGAGCTAAAATAAAATTTACAACTGAAATGTCCTGTATTTTATTTAGGTTTATGCAAATTCTTTTTTACACACCTTAATACTGTCATCATAATATATGGTTGTTTACAGGTAATTATAGAGAGTTTTACAAATAAACATACAGCAGAGACATGTAGCATCCAGGGGTTCATGTTTAGCAGCGTTTTAATATTTTTTTTTTTTGGCCAAAATAAAAGAAATCCAAAACTGATGGCAGTGTTAAGGTTTAAATATTAACATTTGCATGAACCGGAGTAAAATGTCTGAGACCGGAGCTGTTTTATGAAGGTAATATTTGCTTTAGAAATGGATCTGTTTGGTCTAACTCTTTTTGTTTTTTATCTTGTCAGTGTGATTTAAATGAATCCAGCTCCAATGCAGATTTTTTAAGTTTTAAAGCCATCTCAGATTACCTGGCTGTTTTGTTAGAAATAGGAATTTCCTGTCAATCATGACCCCTGAGGTACCTCGGAAGTTCTCCGTCGTGTCGCAGTTACTCACTGTTGTATCTATAATTCCATATAAACAAATATGTAATGCTAAACTGAAAGGTTTGTTTAGCTGAACCCCTGTGAAACTTTGGAGACTGGAACTGTTTTACAGTGGCATCAATCCATGTTGATCTAAGCGGTGTTCTGACTACCCCCCAGCTCATTAGTTCCATCGAACATAAACTCTATTTTCCCAAACGGAGGCAATTCAAAAAGCAGTAAAACAGTTGTGTGAATAATTCGTAACTTATGTACAAAAACATGTTGGCCAAACTATTCCTTTAAATGCTTTGTTGTTAATAAGCTGGAGGGAGTGCGATGAGACACTGTTATAAAACTTTCTTTGACTTCTTGTAAAGAGGAGTGCATTCTTTTATATTAAGCCTGGATTAGTGTTCAGAAAAGGTGGCGCCTGGATGATGTGTAACCTCATCCCATTGTTGTGAAATTCATCATAATGTACATTTCTTTGGGCTAGATGACACACGCCCGGTTCTCGTGGGTGTTTTCCTTCTGTGCCACTCGCCTATAAAAAAAAAATCCATCTTTGAATTCGCAGCAACATGGATACCATGGCACGAAACAATGTGAAAATTGATCGAATGGCTGAAAGTTGGAACGCACGACTTTGTTCTCGTCACAAACTTTTTATCAGAAACCAATTAGAAAATGTTTTTGTTGCTCAAGTTTTTTGGTGGGGGAAAAAATTGCATAATTCAGTAGTTTTTATTTTTTATCATTTTTTCCAGTTTTAATTTCATACCCTGTGAAGCATGAAATCACAGGTGGTAGGTTCAAGGAGTTTTAATTAACTTTGGGCCTTTATCATTTTTTGCTACGATGGCTGCATAAGTGGGAGTGTTGCAAAACAAATGTCCGAAACACTTCAAGTATTTTATCATATCTATGACACTTTTCATAATCTGAGTAACAACTCTGTCAGGATCTGTCTATTGGGTTGTTTCTGGTAAATTGCAGTGTTCTTTTAGATTTCCTTTGTCATTGTGTTTTTAAGTTTTTATATTGTTTTCCTCCTAAAGTGCCATCAGCGTACTCTAGTCAGCTTCTGCACCTCAGCTCCTGCCACGCCCACTCTCCCCTGTTCTTAGTTGTCATTTTGTCTCAGAAATCTGTCCATAAATTCATACCAGCCTTTTTGCTTTTCCTTTTTAAACCTTCAAGTTTTTCTTTGAGCTCTTTGAGTTTGTCTACAATCCTGGCTTCAACCTCTGCATCCGTGACAAAGTCAATAAATAATTTTACCTTTGATTCATGTAACAATGAGAGACAAACTGGCACAAGCATAATTTCTTTCTTTCTGTTTTTATTTATTTAATGATGTTTTACCTACTGCTGATTGTTTAATTATATATTCTATAAACTGAAGGTTAACTAAGGTTGTTCCTGTGCTGTAGTAATACAGTTTGGGTTAGCATTAGATATTTATCTTTCAGTTAAGAGTAACGACGCATCAATCATGATGACACCCTCAAGATGAATTGTGATAAACTTTATGACCAAACTCCTGTTCAAAGCATCACTTTGTAGTCTGTAGTTGTGTTGCAACAAACCCTCATGGAAGAATTGGGAAACATTCCTTCAATTGCATCTTATCGCTACTTTTTATTCAGCTTTGAGCTTCACCTTATTTTGGCTACAGGAGGTAGCCATCTGCTCCAAATCTGCCCCCCTGTTCTCAGCTTCTGTAGCTGATAAGATCCAACAGGTTGTTGCTAATTTGCTTGGATCAGGCTGCTTCAGCTGAAACTCAGTCATCATCTAGTTAAGAATGACACATTATTACCAGACTCTAAATGCATCACACCCCAAGTTAAGATATTTTAGCATGGGCTGGGTCAAAAAAGGGTTTTCTAAAAAAAACACAGAGTCTACAGAGACATGGCAGCAGAAAGTTGTGAGGATGTGTGTGTTGCTGTTAAGACAAAAACAAACAAAACATGGATAAAAGGCCCACAGGCATACTTTAACACTATTTTAACATGTAAATAAAGACTTGTTTTATGATAAAAATGGAGACACATTTGGGTTTTTTTTAGATGATTTGCTTTGTTGAGCAATTTAACACACGGTGAGCATTGTTAAACAAAGAATATATTGTATTTTGTTCTGTAACACTAATGATTATTCCCAGACGAATGACTGAACTCACCTTTCAGGTGAAACCAAGCATGACACAGGACGTGTGTGTTGGTTTAACCACGATACACATCAGTGTTTAGTCTTTAATGCGTTTCATACCTGCAGTCACGTATCAGTGCAATGTTCAAAAGCTTTGTTAAAGGAGAGCGTCATCACTGAAGCGATGGGAGTTTATTTAATATGTTTTTTCTATTTCCTTGCCAATATGTTTAAGTTTTAGTCCAGCTGTGCTTCTTAAGTCCCTGAGGAATAAAGGAAGCGTGAGTCATAAAACTGGAGATAATGATTTGCCTTCTGAAGCAGATTCCTCTCCCACCGTCCTACAAGTCTGAGCAAGAAGCTGGACATGTGTTAGAAAACCTGCACGGATCTCCAAGGCAACAAACTCGCCAGGGAATTTCAGAAGTCCTCATCGAAACCTTCATTTGCTTTCTCTAAAACTGGACCCGTTTAAAGCGGAGGTTCCTCTTCTTCACAGCTTCATCACTCAGACACTCAGTCGAGCTCCAGCTGAACTTATCAAAGTGAGAAACGAGTGGGCCTCATTCCCCTCATGCCCTCACCTCTCTTAGGATTTCAACTATTTTTGTGTTTAAACGAAAAGCACCACCATTGGCTGGATCCGAGTCACCTTTGACCTCCACTTCATTCAGAAAGAATCCTGGGGTGGGTTTCGTTTTTTTATAACCAGACTGTTTGTGGTGAAGTGAGCTGCTAATTTTAGCCTAAAGACCCTGAGGAGACAGAGTGACTACAAAAACCCACCGGATCCTCAAGAGGCTAATTGGAAACAGGTGTGAGATGATGCAGCAGCTACATGTCATCACTGACTTTACAACATTTCTCTGGAGTTATGTGACCGATTTAGTATTTGTGACAAAAAGAGAAAGTTTGTCCCGTATTTGGAATCAGAGACAGAATTTGAAAAGTTTTATTCACAGAAGGCCAAAATAAAGCTCCATGATCATATTTCTCACTGTGACAACTAATAAACTGCTTAATATTTATTAAGAGTAGTAATGTATTATCATAACAGCATCTATAATTGTAAACTTGTATATATAATAAATACCAGTTGTTGATATTTTACATCTTTCAAAACTTTTATATTGTTCCGTTTTACTTCACAAAAGGTTTTCATTTATTTTGAATAGTTAAAATAAATTACATTTTAAATAACAAACACTGTAATAAAAGTTGATAAGAAATCAGTTTTTGCTGAGGATGAAGTTAAACAGCATTAAATTCCACCAAAGCAAATTAATTGTATTATTTTGATTTATTATTGTCCTTTTGTTTCATGTCTTTGTTTTAAAAAATGATATTTTTTAAACTGTAGCAAACAAATTTGACTAACCTAAATTGTAACATACAAAAAAACAGTTTGTCAGTCATTTCTGATACCAGATTTGTTTTATAGCCGATTAACCCCTTCACATGTGGTTCTAGCACACTCTAGCGGTTGATTTGTGTTATTGTTTTGACCATCTAGTGAATTTATAAATAGACAGATAAAACAACACACATATTTTATTTTATTTTAAAGTTTTTCTTGAAAGCATTTAATCTGCGTTTAAACATAGATTTATTTTAATTATGGGCAAAATAACAAATTCTGGTTTTCTTACACATGTACAACTATATGCAAACTATTTATTTATTTAAAACCAGGAAACAATCCTTAACAAATGTATTTTCAGGATACTTTTATGTGGCCGTGACTTCACATGTAGCAGCTCATCAGATCTGTTCAATATACAAAAATACTGAATTTCACACTTCTCCCAACACATCTCCATGTGGGCTGAAATACTAAGGATCTTGGTTAGGAAAAACCTGCAGGAGTAACGCAGGTGACTGATGTTCAAACAGTAAAAGTGAGATTAATTACATGAATAAACAAAGTCAAATGTTGTGCTGGTGTACAGTTACATGCTGGCTATGTAAGGAAAATAATAAAAATTGTTCAAATATATTAATTATGGAGTTACATTATAATGTTGCAAAGTTTGATCATGAAGGCATATTTGAGAGTTTAGGGTGAAAATGCCAACTGCATATAAAATCCTCTACAAACTTTACTTAATGACGTGACTTCCTGGATTCCTGGATTAAATTGTCCTCATCTGAATAAAACAGCACGTCACTGAATGTATGCATGAGTGAGAAAATGACGTGAATCATTTCAGTACAACTAATACCTTTTGTAAACCACCATCATTTGATGAAAAAAAACTTTTAAAATATTTTGTACTTTTGACTGACATTTTAAAAATCTAGGGCTTCTGCTGCACAAACATGACGTGTATCTGATGCACACTGATCTAAAGCTGTGCTCATGTGTGAAATTCACTTGGTTTGATTATCTGTGCCTGGACGCTCACTCCCCCTTGTTTCTCTGTCGACAGGAATGAGTGAATGAGGAGGGACAGAGTATCTTTTGTTTCAAAAGCTCTGCGATTGACCTACATGCTTTAAGAGAGAATGATTCCAACCTGCACTCGGCTGATTATGTTTATCTGACAGCAGCGCAAAATATTAAAATGTTTCTATGGAAGATGATCATAAAATACTTACTTGTGTACTAAAATACTAATTACCACAAAATATAATAAAGGTACTCATTTCGTATGAAATCATCATTAAAAAACGTTGTCTATAATTAAATTAAATATGCAGTTTAAAGGTTTACCAGATTTATTGATGTGCACTTTTTAAATGAAGTGGATGCCAAATAAACTGATAAACATAATAACTGCTAGTAAAATTAAGTAAGTTATTAATTATTATTAAAATTAATAGCACAATTCAGTAATAAATGGACATTCAAGCTGTCAATAAAAAGTATGAGGATGGAGTGAAACTATAAATATATAAATAAAATAGTGTAAAATTAAAAGGAAATACACTTGGGAGTAAATGTTTTATAGCATTTTAGCCTTAGATCGGGTGTCAATCCTTAAATACATTTCCTGTTCCTTAAACGTATTAGGTTTGCATTACAAACCTAATAATTAATTAGTAGTCTACACATAAATGTAAGTTTACAAACTTTGTACACTTGCATTTATGTGTAGACTACAAACAATAACTTTAAATTTAACAAATACCTATTTTTTACATACTGCTATGAAAAACAAAACAACCAAAATAAGAACTAAATGTGCCAAAATGAATAGAATATGTTAATTATTAAAAACGATTTTTATTATTTTTTGTCTGCCGGTGTTGTGCCGAAAAAATAAATCCACGTCGTGAAGCGACCCCAGTTCGGCGCCGTTAGCACTCG
>JARVJO010000269.1:11409944-11465947 GCA_031762555.1 Cynodonichthys magdalenae
TGTTTTTTGTGACAAACAAGTATGTGTTCCGATCACTCTATCACATAAGAATAAGAGTTGTAGAACTTATTGGAAACGCAAGACAGCCATGACATTATGTTTTTTACAAGTGTATGTAAACTTTTGACCACAACTGTATATATCAAAATGTGCATTTCTTTTAGGCGATGGGTTATATAACTTTTTGTGTTTGTAACTTTTATACTTTTCGAAATGTTTAACTGTAAGTACAAATATTTTCACCATAGAAATGCATAGTGATTTCTTTGGCTCCTTCTTAAACAGTTCTGTTTGAAATCTGCCTCAGCTGCTTTTGTCTTCTTTTACAATTCTTAGCTTTTAGCTACTATTCTGCCACTTGTAGCTTTTAGCTGCTTGCCTGCCACCTTTAGCATTTAGCAATCTGCTGCTTTTAACTTTTAGTTACCTTCTTGATACTTTTAGGTTGTAGCTATCATGTTGCTGCTGGCCTTCTTAATTTTAATTAACCATTTGCTGCTTTTAGCTTTTTTACTTTTACTGTGCTACATTCAGCTTATAGCTAGCAACAACTCAGTTTCAGCTTCTTGAGCAAATGTCAGCAAAGTCCTCCAGAACTCAGTGTTCACACTGCATTTTCACAGAAAAATGGGATTTCTCTGATTATACATTGCTTTTTATCTGCTTATGCATATTTCTGTCAAAAAGTAATCTTTTTTCTTTCAATGATGAAACTAAGAGAAGAACATTGTATGCGGCAGAAATCATATTCTTATGTACGAAACAGGATTGCAACATGTTTGTGCCCTGCACATTAGCCTAGACAATATAAATGCTATTTGGTATTTGTTATTTTTTTTAACACTTGTCTCTATAAAATAATTGAAAAAAAAGATACTTAGTATCACATATAACAAAACCCTAAAGATTTTGTTACAGTTTACTCAGGAATTGACCCCATGTGTCACAAAGAAACTGCTGTTAGGTGATTATTATTATTCTCCACTTTTTCACCAGTAGAAGTTCAGATCATTTGTTTTCATGTTTTTTTATTTGGTATTTTGTATATATGTTCTACTATAGTAAATTAGCAGTTATGGGAACTCCTGTTTGGGATGGGCTTCCTTCCTTCATGCTTTGTTCCCCATCCCATTCAATAACAGGAGTGGGTAATTTTATTGTTCATGTCCCAAAATCAGGTTAAGGCCAGTGTGTGGGAAGAGATTAACCTTCTTATTATACAAAGTGTAGGACATAAGGGGGAGAAAAAAAACAACAACAAAACTTCTTATGTATATTTATTTATTTTTTATCATGTAATTTATTTTTTAAATGTAGTAAATTGTTAGGACTGGCAACATCACATTACGTTAAGGTTTTACAGGTGCTTGTCAAGCTCCTCTTTTTCTTTCTTCTTGTTTTTATTAAATATTTTGGACTTTATTTCATCTCCAGCAGCTATTTTTTTTATTGCACTTGCATGTAAAGAGGATTAGGTCAACTGAGGCTTTAATTGACAATAAAACATGAAGGCAAATCAAAAGTTATGAGTACCTTTCTTAGAAAAAAGTTAAATTCTCATAAAAAAAAATCCTTTTATTACTGATTCATTAGTTAAAAAAGGAATGTGGTCATAAGAAAAGAGGTATTGAAACGACCAGATTAGAAACCATGCCAGATGTTTAATAAGCCTTCAGGAGTAAACAAAATAATTTGGAAGGTACTTCAGGGGTATTATGGTGAAGATCAAAACAGTCATTGTTTTTACAGTAAAGTAATTTATTGTGTGGAAGGTGAGTGGGTTTGCGAGCCACATATGGTGTTATTTTGCTCTGTTTGGCACCACATTATTCTTGATGTTGCCACATGTCTCAAGATCTTGGGAGGCCTAACTTTTGCATGTAAAATAAAAAAAACATACTGCTTTTATGATCCGTGAGAAGTGAACTCCTTGGCAGTGGCTGAATGTGGCAGAGACTAGTTCAAAACTCTGCTCACTGTGGCAGCTGCACGCCGAGTTTGCAAATCAGGAAATCTGCGTGGAGGGGGCAGAAGAAAAGGCAGCGCACGAGTAAGGGATTAATTTTGTTTTTATTTATGCATGAAATCGGTTTCATCTGCAGGATGTGAAACAGAGCAGGAGGTGGATCGCGATGAGACAAAACAAATCAAAATGATGGGAAGAATGTGTAGGACAGGCTTTATTATACATTACTTTTGTCAAAGTGTAATTATTATCAGATTGTTTGGTCCATTACCCAGGAGTGGTGAACTCAAAAAGAAAAAAAAAGTCTGTGATTGAGAAATTTTTCCAAAATTGCATAAGTTTCTGCTCCAAATATTTGGTTATTATTATGATTACACCACTGTTGTTTTTGCGTGACCTTGCTCTGTGTTCTTTGGACTGGCCTTTGTTAGCATTTGGGGAAAGTTGAACTTTTAAAGTCTGCTCGAAATGAAATTAAAAGTTTTTGCACAGCATCTCTTGCACCATGAACCCTGTTGGGTTTTTTGGTGCAGCCATGTCATAGAGGTATTCTGGCTTTTGTTTTACAGTTGATCATTTCCTGTAAGGTAATCAGGAAATGCAGATGAGTCATTCTGCCAGGAGTATATTCAAATTTTGCACCGAGTCCCAAAGACCTATTCATTTTTTTTATTTTTATTTTTACCTCCCCGAGGGTGCAAATACACACCCTTTTGTTGGCAGTTCTGAAGTAGAGTCTGGAGGAAGTGTCTAAATGACAAAAGTTACAGGCAGTAGGTGATCTGTTTTGTTTTTAACAGTGGTGATTGTTTAGGAGGAGAAGCCTTCGGGCGCTTCCTGACTGCTGAAAGAACTTTTCCAGTCACTGGCACGCTGTTACGCTCTGGGTCTCCGCTGCCCAGGATTTTTGTAGCATCTCCAGGGCAGCTTGAAATTTTAAGTTGGCAGATTTGAGGGCTTTGTAAGATTTTTGGCATTCCAGAGGGCAGGGGAATGGGTTCAGTTTGGATCAAAGACTCGAGAGCCTCCACACACACATAAGCAGATAAATGCAGATAAGCAGACGTGTGTTTTTTGCTACATTACCTAATGTAGTTTGAGAAAAAGAAAAAAAAAATTGTTCAAGCTGGAGGAGAAAGCATAGCACAGTTGAATTTTGGTTAATTATAAAACCTTAAAGGCTGCTTTTTTGTAGGAGGGAAGATAAGTAATTACAAAAAATACATCAGAGGAAAGGAAGCATCTTATGTGGTGTCATCATCTTTATAGTTTTTAACTGTGTGCTGTAATGAAACTAATAAATGTTTAAAAAAAAATGCAAAAACATAACATCCTGTATGTAGCACACCAACCTTTAACATTTCTTAGACACACAAACACCAGGCTGAATAACCACAGGTTGAGTGTTCGCTAATAGTTAAAGAAGCAGGCGTTTGCGAGCACTGACAGCTTGGAGTACGTAATGGTCTGTCAACACCAGAAAGAGTTTCAGAGTCTGTGTGTGGCAACAAGAAAAACGAGTCGTGGAGCATCTAATGATACCTGCTGTCCAAACTGGTTTGTGAGCCGAGTCTGTCATAAGATATTCCCTCAGTCGTCTGTAACAGATGGCTCCCTAAATGTCTTGCTCAACACTTCTAGTCCTGGAATAACTTCACATCCTGATACAATGATCTGGATGTTGATCAGTTAGTGACAGAACTGGTTCTAAAACAAGAAAGTACACTGGGAAAATCATGAAGTGGTATCTATTGTATCACTGTTCTGTCAGTTCACAACAAAGCTATAAACCTCTGCTGCATTTATTTTTTTTTATGAAAATTTTAGAAAGTCTTCATTAGATGTTCAACTGATTAACTTGGATGAAATTCAATGTAAGTTAGCCACAACCTTACTAGCAACACAAAAATGACTATGGCTGTGTCCAAATTCAGGAGCTGCTTCAAGGGACCCGACCAATCCGGTCTACGTGGGCCGGGTCTTTTCTTGGCCGAGAAGACCAGAAGAAAGTGGCTGTGAATTTGGACGGTCTAGCCTTCAGCTTTATTCTCGCCATTACAAACAAAAGAAACGTCTTGGTAGGCTTGCAGTGCATCTTGGGATAAGGTGGGCTGTGAAGGATATACTGGGCCCATCACTCCAATTGTGGTAAAAGTAGGACGCATTTATGGACCGCAATCGGAGGAGCCTTTGAATTTGTACAGCCTTTGGTACATCGCTGTGAAATAATTGACCTTCAAAATCGGCCTTCGAAAGATGCAGCCCCTTAATAAAGACACAGGTTGTAACTCGGCCAGTTTTACAGATCTTGAGCTAATATTTGGTAGTAGATGACTTTCATCCCCAACACGTACTCTGAGCAGGACATCTTGAAATATTACATAAAAACTTGTTCATAGTTCATGAGAAGTTATGTCTCGTGATTGTGTGACAAAACGTTTTCTTCTTGCACCCCGGGCTTAGATCCTGTCTTGAGCATTGCCCCCAGAACGAAGCACAGAATTAGTTTTTCACAGGTTTCACTCCCAAGTATTGTGATTGGTCAGAACACTGTTGTGTGTTTATTTGTGAAAAGTGGCTGCAGTACACTGGTCTCATTTCGGCTTCACTGAGGATCAGCTAGTCTGAGGTTGTTTAGAAAATACAGACGTCTTTACAAAAGTCCACAACAAAATTTCAATTAACTGAAAATATGAGCATGCATTATAATATGCAAAGAAAAGTAGACTTTAGGCACTAATGGATTTTCTACCTAAAGGAGCATAAAGAGAAGTTAAGTTGCAAAGTACAAAAAAAAATGTAGGCAGCTGTCAAAGTGTAATTTTCAAATTTTGGTTTTTATGCTCAAAATCACCCTGCCATTAACAATGGCTCTTTTTTTTTTTTTTATAAAAAAGGGTTGATATGATTTTGCAACAGATTTTTTCTAATTTAGTTTGATTTCCCCATTAATAACAGGACTGTTCAGTACATGTGTTTTTTTGACAGAAATAGCATGCGTGTCATATAATCACGATTGTTCCAGCCTGGCCACCTGCTATCTGCTTTTTGAGAAAATTGCTTCCCATATCAAACCTATAGCTCTGTAAATCCTAGTTTCCATTAATAGGGGCAGCAACATGTATGGCTATTGTTTTCTTTTACAGTGAGAACCCCGGACAATGCCAACAACAATCCGGTACATTGTTTCTTGTAGGAAAGAAACTTTCCTCTTGAGTCTGCCCTGGCTCCAAACGGTGTTGTCAGAGAGCGTTTAGACAATGATGATTGTTTTGGCAACTGGGGATTGAAATTAAACGGTGATTAGGAGTTTAAAGTGGATAATATTGTTTGATATGCCCCGCAGTAGCTTTTGTCTGAATTAAGTTGTGTTGGCACAACTCAGTGTAATCAAAACAAAGTTGGTAGCAAACCCCCCTCACCCCCCCGTTTCAGGAACAAATTAGTGCTGTTATCCTGGATTACCCACAGTTCAAACTCCAAACAGTTTTCTGTAAAAACGTACGCTCTCCTTTACAATTCAAGTGGAATAAAAAAGTTGCTCATTTTATACGGGTTCAAAAAGCTTCAGAAATAGGGATAAGGAGTTTAAAATCTTCACATTGTTTTCCTCATATTGATGGTTATTGTGTCCATGAATGAAAAATTTGTGAACATTAAAATTATTTTTACCTACAAAAGTAGTTGAAGGGAATGCAAATAGCTTAATAATGACCATGTCCATAGAAGAGCCATTTAGTGTTTTAAAGTCTAACAACTTTGATGCTTTTGTATGTATTTATGCTCAGATTTACTGAGAAGATATGCAATTAAAATGCTTCATTGTGTGCATCTCAGAATTGCATTTCCATGTATCTGGGGAAAACTACTGGAGTAAACCTTTTTAAATTGCACCATTTAAAAACCTTGTTTGCAGTGAGTGCCTTAAAATATACACTTGTTTGTTTATATTTAAACTGAAAGGAACACTTTAATCTTACTCTTTAAATCTACACACAATTTGTACCTCACTTGATTGCAGAAAAGTTTGGGCCTTTTGTGAACTTGATTATTTTCTCAGTGGAGTGAAATTGCAATTCTTAACAGTCAAATGCGTTTCTAAAAGAATCAGAGATCACTGGGTGCATAAATGACTCAGTTTGGACGCTTTTGCAACAGATGAGAAGTTGATTTGTTTGGCATGTAAAATATATTTTTTTGAAAAGACAGCTGTGTGTCAGCTTAGTTTACATGGATCAAAGAAGTCCCATTTGTGCACATGCAAAAATCATTTAGATTATTTGGTCAGACTGCTATTAAAAAGAAACGACAAAAACATTTTTACCTCGCCACAAAGAGGACAGAACTGTGCGATGGTCACAAGATGTTTTGCGGAAGAGCACTGTAGGGACTTGTTGACGTGCATTTTAACATAAGGAATAGGAAGCTTGTTAAACACACTTCACACACACAAACACGCACCTCTTCCTTTTGCTCCATGTCCAACTGACTGCATTCTTTTTCTTTTGTTTCAGTGTTTTGACCTCTCTAATGAGAACGCTGCACTCTGTTCCCAGACCTTTGCTTATGTCAGAGAGGTTGTTGTGTTGGGAGTCTAATGGGCTGACAAAAGTAAACCAAAACAAATGAGCTGTTGGTTTGAGATTCAAGAACATGATACTCTTATCATTTTTTTTAAGGATAATTAGTGGGAGTCCAAATGGGAGACGGATATCACAATGAATGGCTCAGGATGACTGATATGTGGAGCTAATAGATATATAATATTTGGATATAAAATAAAATGATGCAGATTGGATTCCAACAGAAGCATTCAAACAAAAAGAGATTTGTTACCTACACTTGCTGTTAGCCAGTCCTTTAGCTGAAACTAGGTCACAGAAAAACATTGGTTTTGCAGCATTTCCTTTTGCTGGATTTGAATATCCTTTGGTCTATCTGCCCCTAACCTCTTCATTTTCAGTTTTTCTTCCAATGTCATGAAGGAAAACGGGTGGGAAATTAAATAATCCGACTTGTTTATGTTTATCTGGATCACCTATTTAGTGTACACCAAACCACACCCACATACACTGATTATTGTACGTCCACCCTCATTGGCTAAAGCTTGTGGGCTTGGGTTGAACAAAATTATCCAATGAGGATCAAAGTGAGGGGGTGTGACAAGACATCTGTCAGTCATTCTGTACCATGAAAAACATGAAATGAACAGGGCTGTGAAAAGTTAGCCCTTTACTCAGGGAGTTTCAAGACAATTTTTTGGCACCAGTTTTGTTCTAAATTTCACAAAATGTGATACAATATTAAAAATGCGTGTTTATTAGGTATTTCAACATTTTATTGTAAACACCAGGGAGGGCTTAGCCAAACTAGCGCACTTTTACCAGCCATCCCTGTTGATATGTGCTTTTTTTTCAGGTAAAAAGGAAAGATGAACTGAAGTTTTGGAAATACCAGCAGAAGCTAAGATAATATTAGTATTATGTAATTCAAATGAATTAATAATTCAGATTTAAGGCTGTTGCATAAATGTCTGTGATTTTAGATAGCTTTTTAGATATATATTTGTTGTAACCAGCAGTGACTGTGGAGTGCTGCTGATCATAAAATTACACGGTGTAGGCTGTGGCTTCACAAAACCCCTTTTTATTGTAAAACCGAGCTGTTGACTAATTTATGGTGTGCTTAAATCAATCTGGGTGTCTGTAGTCCAGTAGTTACATACATATTGGGTTCTGATCTTTATTAGGGTTTTATTAGGGATTTTCCCCCCTCCCTACTTATTACATTGAACAGCTCCGCAAAGAAAGATGATATCATTAACTGACTTAAATATTAAAAAGCCTACAGAAAATCAGGTTACATCATTGTCGTTCAGCAAGGAAACGATCCAGAACACAAAGTCAGAATGGGCAGGAAATAGTTTACATAAGAAGTCTGGATCTGTAAATCATAACAGGAGTGGTTTAACCCCCCAGATGAGCAGATGTGTATTTGTATTTGTAGATTTAGCCAAGCTCAACAACAATGGCTTTGTTGAGGACTTATGTTGCAATCAGAGTGTGTGCGATTGTGTGCATGTGAGTCCCAAGAGTTAAATCAGAGCAGACACTATTTTCACTCAAGCTGTTGGAGCTGTGTTCCACAGCCAGGACACCACAACACAGACATGAAAGCTACCTTTGCTCCCCTGGAGACCAGACTGAAGCATGTTTGTTTGTCCTAAAGGGTACACTGTGGACCTGCTGGAGCATTTGGGCTTGTTATACTTTAACACTTTGAATTCTCCAAAAGAGCTCCCAAAACATCAATGTTATGTTACTTATTGTTCTGCTTTTGTCCTGTAGAAAAAAGCTGTGTGCCTAATTTATTTTTGTCAGACTTGAATTGTGACCATATGAGGTAACTGATCTGATTTAATCATTCATAATTAATATAACCCAGTACAGAGCAGTTTTATTAATAATAATTTCAATAAAGAACACAAAAACAAGACTAAGGAAAACTTATTTACCAACAAAATAAATTATTATTACCTTTTTAAATTTCTTATCTTTACTATAATATTTACAAACCTCAGTCTCACTTTCCCACTGAAATATAAAGCAATCACATTTAGAAATATTATGGATTGTATCTGCTCAGACTTTTGTTAGTAAAGGCAAATTATGGAACTGCATACCACAAAATCCATGTTGTTAGCATAACTTAGAGGAATTTTTCAAAGAATTGTCTATTAAATTTTTTTCTCCAAACTTCTTGAAACCTAACATTTATATGACAGTAAAGAATTCCTGCTGTCTGGGTTAAGTATTGCCTGCAAGCTGAAGTGCAAGACCCAACATGAGGATTGTGTTCCAAGCCCCCCGCCCCACCACCCCCAGCTACTGCTTCAAACAAGATCCCAAGTGGCATGTGCAAAACAGTTAATAAACAGGACAAAGTCAGATATGAAGGTTTGAATACAGAAACAAATAAAGGCACCATAATGTCTTTATTTGATGCAATGGCTGCCACATGCAATAATAATAATAATAATAATTTGGCATAATTTTCATTTTTTTCCCTCCTAATTTTAAATAAGCCATTATAAACACCCAAGGTTTTAATATTTTATGAAGCTATTAGGAGGAATTATTATTTTTGACCACATATGAATGATTTGATTGCAGAATGTTTTCTCCTCTTACATCCACAGACTATCAATAAAACTCTGATCTTTGTTCTGTACACAAACCATGTCTTATTTACTTTAGGGGGATTGCAACAACACAAGTGGTTTCCACATGTCTTTTTTTGCTAATGGTGTTTTTTGCCTTCTCTGCAGCCTGGGTGGGGTCCCTGGCCATGGGCATGATCTTCTTCTGCTCGCCCGTGGTCAGCATGTTCACTGACCACTTCGGCTGTAGGAAGACGGCCGTCTGTGGGGCCGCAGTGGCTTTTGTAGGGCTGCTGAGTACATCATTTGCAAAGTAAGAGGCTTTTGACAAAGACAGTTGCAACAAAAACATTGCTGCAGTTGAAATTTCTTTATCACATTCAAGGTTAGGTCACTTTGGCTTTGTACAGTATTATAAAATTATTGTTCTCTTGGCCATGAGTGGAAAAGAACATAAAGACAAAATAAGTAAAAAACAGGAGAAAAATATGCTGCAAATACAGGTCTGAACAATAGTTCAGATGTGAAATGAGGCTTCATTCTGACTGAATTGATGAGCCAAAGGCTAGTCCAAAAGACATTTAGAATCTTAAATAACAGTTCAGTCAGAGTGAGAAAAGTGTTCTACGATTTATGTACACATTGAACCTGCAGAAAATAATTAAACAACTAATTTATTTGTTAACTAGGAAATTGCTTCAGTCAAATGCTAATTTACCTGTAATTGTTTAAATCACACTAAGTTTTTATAACGGGTTTTCATTATTAAAGCACCAAGAGAACCACCTGGTTACTTGTCAATAATAATTAGGTGTATATTAAGTGATCTTACATTTTTCTGCAGGTCCTTGATCCTTCGCTACTTCACATATGGGATATTGTTTGGTTGCGGCTCCTCCTTTGCCTTCCAGCCCTCGTTGGTGATCCTCGGGCACTACTTCCGGCAGCGCCTGGGTTTGGCCAATGGTGTGGTGACGGCTGGGGCCAGCCTCTTCACCATAGGCCTGCCGATCTTTCTGGACCAAGTGAAAAAACCTCTGGGTCTCAGCGGAACCTTCCAGATTCTCAGCGTCTTCATGCTGATCCAGGCCCTGCTGGCGTTGACGTTCAAACCTTTGCTACCCACTGGGGGAGGCATGGGCCCTCCAGGCATGGGGCCTGGTCCAGCTGAATCCCGAACCCAGGCCTCAGGGAGCGCGAGTAAATGGAGCAAGGCCATAGCCAGGGTTAGGAAGTACTTCAACCTGCGCGTGTTTCACATTGTGACATACCGGGTGTGGGCGTTTGGAATAGCAACAGCCGTGTTGGGATACTTTGTGCCATATATCCACCTGGTAAGAACATCTCACTTGTTTATTATACCCAATATTTTTTGTTAAAAATAATAATAATAATTTGAACAAATCTTCACTTGTATATAAAGTATTAACATGTATTGTTTTATATTAATTTCACAAAATCATCTTAAAAGTCAATATGAAATTTACAGTTATTAATACAAGACAAGATATACGACTAACTTTTAATAATGTGAAAGAACTTGTTTCCTCAAACATTTCCACATTTCAGCTTTTTGGAATGCTTAAAAAACGAAGTTTGCAAAATGTGCACTTGACATATAACTGACACTAGTACGACGGTGAAGAGTAAGGATGAAGAGTACATCTGGAACACTGAGCTGTGAGGTTGATTTCCCTCTATCCAGATGTCAGCTGTTCCAGCTCTGGCCTCCCTCTGACCGGCCTGTTGTTTCAGGCTTGAGCCCAGATGTAAACACAGCCCCGGCCTTTGTATTTTGCTTGACCACCTCAGGAAACTTCTCCTGTACGGCCTCTCTGAATCCCCAAACATGCTTATCTTATGGCCATAGATGGATGAAGAGCTCTTCAAAGCTGAGCAAATATTTCACAAGAACTAGGAGGTTCAGGAAAGACTTCAGAGGGCGGTCTTATGTTTTGGGTCTGGTTCGAGGGGGTGGTGGCTAACGGGAGTGGGAGAGTCTGATCTACATGCGTTGGATGTTCCTGTCCTGCTGCTCCAAAGGTCTGTTGATGAAGACATGTTGTTTTTGGAAGCCCTTGATTTAAGGTTATGGATGAACAGTTCTTCCTTTCCACCACAGAGTTCATTGGTTTTGCAGGTGTGGAGCAGAAAAAATATTGAAAAGAAGTTAATCGAAACATTGTGTGGCGAGGTTACATTATTCATCGTTACACAAATAAACACTTTGAATTTTATATAACTGTTGTTTTCCTTTTCAGATGGAGTTTGTAAAAGATCGTTTTGGAGAAACTAAAAAGGAGTGGGTGCTGCTGGTTTGCATCGGAGCTTCGTCTGGGGTGGGACGCCTCGCTTTTGGGAAAATTGGCGATCTCATTCCAGGTTTGCAGAAGATCTACATGCAGGTGAGGGAATAATTAATAACGTACCATGTGGCAAGTTAGATTTATTTCCCCACTGGCTTGCCTATTCTAATTAAAATGTCCTCACACGCTGTTCATAAAACAACATGTGTGGGTCTCCAGATGATCTTTACAAATCTAATGAAGTTTGCACTTTGATATTTTAGCTAATAAAAAGTGTTACAAATTAAAACGAAAATTAATTCTACTACTACTACTACTACTGCATCAACTACTACTATTACTTATAAAAATATATGTAAAGAAAGCTTTCTTATGGTATATTTTCACCATCACCTGAAAGCAGGGCTTCTTTTTTAAGCTGTTGTTTCAGTTTAAAAAAAGGAACACCTTAAAAATATTTTATTGCTGAATGCCTTGGAACTTCAGTGACCCAATGTAGTTTGTGGAATTGATTTTATGTTTGCAGCCGTGCATTGGAAGGAAACAAATTGTTCTAGAATGGGACTCTAGCAGCAAATTGGATGTTTTCAGTGATTTGACTTGGGGAAAAAATGTAATCTTCAGTAGGGATCAGGGACTAAATTTGCCCAAGGATCAGATCATCTTCAAGCTGAAAGTGTGGAAACCACTCTGACTAAATTTGTTCTAAAGGGGATAGTTTTGATGTCTAAACCAACTGCTTCATTTATCATATTGTTTGTAGCTCATTAATAATTTCATCATTTGCAGATAAAATAGGCCCTTGGGCTGTATGCCCCAGGGACCACCAGTTGACGACCACTGGTCTACAGCTTTAATTCGTTCAGTTTTGTGTTCCTTCAATGAGGGAAAGGTTATTGTGTGTTGCTACTGGTGGTTTCCTCAGTAATGAGAGGAATTTATGTAGTACTAATCACAGCCATTAAACATGATACACGTGCTAATTTCTCACAAAATTACTGTTCCAGAACAAAAAGCAGCTTTACTGTAGCCAAAGAATTATGTGAGTAATTATTGCCACTTATTGCCCACTTCTGGGAAAACACGGGGTGTGTGTGTGTGTGTGTGTGTGTGGGTGGTATATCTTGCTGGTACATACACATTGAACAAAATGCTGGTTAGAGTGATTTTAAACCATACAAGTCTGAAAAACTTCACTATTTCTTTGCAGTATTAGCCATTTGGATTGTGCTGACATGGTTTTATAGATCAAAAAAATGTTTGAGGTGTAAAAAACCTTTAAGTCAAAGTGTTCCTATAGATGGAAAGTCTTGCTCTGACTTCATCAAAGTTATAAGTATGAAGGTTTTAGCTCACTGAGAAGACCTCCAATCCCACTCTTCACAGTTCAGTTTGGAGCTTAGAGTGATTTGACGTTATTAAGCTACTGGATATTCGTGCTCAAAGCTCTGATATAAATACTACACTTCCTAAATCGCATGATTTGATTTAGATATACATCACCAACCTTGGAGGTGGTTGAATAAGTACTAACACACATGTAGCTTTCAGATACATTTAGACCATAATGTAGATTGTAATTAGATTTACTTATTTGTTTGGCACTAAAACAATCTGTATGAACTCAGCTCCCTGACTGTGGTGATTCTGTTACAGTGAATGGGATTAAACACAGTGAGCGATTCTCTAAGAATAGAGAGGCTCAAGAAAACCTTGGTGTTTTCTTTCTGTTACAGGTGGTGTCCTTTATAATTCTGGGCCTGATGTCCATACTGATCCCTCAGTGCTCGGCGTTTGAGGCGCTCGTGACCGTGTGTGTGTTCTTGGGGCTCTGCGACGGCTGCTTTCTCACCATGATGGCTCCCATAGCCTTTGAGCTTGTTGGGCCCATGCAGGCGTCGCAGGCCATAGGTTACCTTCTAGGCCTCATGGCCGTCCCCATGACTGCAGGTCCACCCATCGCTGGTAAGAATTACTTTTCTTTAAAGTTTATTTTACTGCTTTAGGTGATTCCGAACTCTAGAAACTCCACAGCGACAACAATACGCATCAAAGCTGATTGAGATTGACAGAATAATTGAGAGGGGAAGCAATTCTGTTGATGGTAAACAGAGCGTAGGACAAATGCGCGGCAGGATAGATTACACTGTGGACTGTATTTATAGATGTTTGGGCTTATGGCCAAATGCGTCTGTCTCCAGGGATTTGTGTTCAGGAAAAAACAGCATATAAAGCCTGAAGTCAGCACTCAGATCCCATCAGATGAGCTGCTCTTATCTTCATCTCTCAAATAACAACCACACAACCCTAATTAGATGATTCAGACATTGTTTTGCTCTCTTCATACATACACTACCTGGATACCTCTTTTTATTATGCATCATTCTTTTTCTTCTTTCAGCTTTTTTAACCTCAACCAAACAGTAAATCAAATATTAAATATCAATAATAACAATTATAATAATCAATATAAATTTATTTTTTTTTTTTAGTTTTAGTTTATTTATTCATTCATTTCTCAAAAAACTACAAATTCTATATACAATAAAAATAAAAATCATAAATCATAAATGAAAGGTAGCAGAAGAAGAAAAAAAATCTTATATCTGCCCCTTTTCTTGAAAAAATTTATTTGACCAAAATAAGTCTTCAAATAACAAAAACAAAACATAAAAAATGTCAAAAATCATCAAAAATATCAGTGCCTTCTGGTAATGGAAAGCGTTAACTTCCTTCAAGATGTTTTCCTCACAGTGGTTTGTTCACTTTTTACAGTAAAACTACATTTTACACAAAACAAAGAAATTGCTGTTTGAGGAGGAGGGCTCACCCCCAGCAAAGAATGTGTGGGAAATGCAAGAAAAAAGAAACTCAAAAAATGTTTCATAACAAAGAAATGTCTCCATGAAGACTGGGGGAAAGGATTGGAGAGATTTGAAAAGTGTTATTGCTTTAAATTCCAAGTAAATGAAGTTTTTCTGTATTAAATAAAAGACAACACGAAACAGAGCTGAACTGTTTGAATATTTCAGGCCAAAATTCCGGGAACAAGTGAAAAACAAAGTAAAGTTGGGCAACAGGTAAAATATACAAAAGGGAGAATAACACAAATGTCCTCCTCTGACTCCACTCCACAGGTATTCTTCATGATTTATTTGGCGATTACACAGTAGCTTTCTCCCTGGCGGGGGTCCCTCCTATGGTTGGGGGCGTGGTGCTGTTCTTTGTGCCCCTGATACACCGCAGGCTCCAGCGAGGCCAGGCGCCACCAGAGGGGACGACCTCCCGCATGTTGCCCACCGCCTCGCCAGCAGGGGAACCCAAGAGCTGCGTCAACGGAGACCTCCTGCCTGGTTACACTGACGTAGAAACCCACATCTGAGCTGAGTCACAGCTTCACAAAGGTGACTCTCAACTCTTGTTTTTAAAGTCTTTAATAAAAGCTGACAGTTTTTTGTTTCATATTATTCTGTTTTTTTGTTTTTTTTTTCCTGCAGGGATTCAACCCACCAGCACTTTTCTCGTCCTTCAATTGCCTGCCTCTTTAGCAGAAAAGCCTCAGCTGTAAGACTTCCTGTTGGCTTACCTTAAATCTCTCACCCTTCCAAATCCCTGCTGGCTGTTTGTTTGTTTGTTTGTTTGTTTGTTTGTTTGTTTTCACGCAAGAAGAAAATGAGAAGGGGACTCTGACTAAAAGCTTCAAAAAGAAAGTGCATCAGCGGAGGATAAGCACAACATGTTCTCGACTAGAAGCGTTTTTTTTATCATCTGGACTCTTTGATGACACATCCATAGAAAAAAAGACTGAATGGCTGTCTATGTTTGCACCATTTATCTTTCTATCAGAGCTTTGGAGCTGGAAAATTGACTATTTTTTTCTTAAACTGTATGTGAACACATTGCTGAGATGAAGTGAGATAAGGTTGAATTGAAAATTGAAAATAGTACCTCATACATTTAGAGTTTTAACACATTTTTTTAGCCTCTCTGTGTTACCAAAACACACTACTATCTTCTTTAATATGCAGGAATGTCAGCTTTCTTCTTCTGCCTGTTCTTTATGCTGTGACGGCTACAGGAGAAGCTTGCACGTCTTTTGTAAATGTCGCAAAAATGAACTGTGCCGACCAGACACAATCACCTCAGCTGGACTACACACAAGTTTTAGATCCTGATTAGATTCTGTACTCAGAGTCAGGGTCAGAAACTTTAGTGATTTTGATCTCTTTGCCTGCGAGGTGGACAGATGTGCGTTTGTAGCCGCTGGTAATTTCACAGATGTGTGTTGCGTCTTTCCAGTTCTGTCTTTTCAGTTTGGATTAGACAGTTTGACACAGATGAATTTCTGCTGCCTACAAGGTTATTCTCAACAACCTGCAGAGCAACACTACAGTACTCTGCTCCCTTTGATGTTGCCGCATTTTAAATGAATCTACGTTACCTGTCTCTGCACCTCTGAATTGAAAATTGTTACAGAAGGCATAATGGCTGTCGCTATAGTGCAAGTAGTTTTGGTCAATCTAACATGTTTATGTTTCTTTTTGTTTAAATGTGTGCAATATTATGTGTTTGTGACATTCAGTCGTAACATAGAAAAATCTGACAGGTCAGTAAAGAACTTGCTAGAGGGGTGATTTGTAAAGGAATCTGACAGGAAAAAAGTAAGCTGTCAGTTTTTGAAGCTTTTTAATTAACTTTGAGACAATTTTGCAACTGGGTCAGAGCCAACCTGAAAGAGCCTGCTTTTGTGGGATGATCCCAGCATGCAGTGCTTCACATGCATCACAGGCAAATGAAGAAAGTTTAAGCAGTGAAAGGGCAACCGGACTCTTCAAGTTCACTGCTGTGCAGTAGGAGCCGAGGCGGTGCAGTCCCACCGAAGAGCCACAGCACCCTTTCATGCATTGCTGTAAAGTTGGCTCTGAAAGAACGCACATGAAAATCGAGTTCGATGTTTGAGAATATATGTAGCTGATGGGACAGAGTTAACCTCTAGTGTCCACTGGGACAATGAGCAGATGTGACAGTCCAATCCGTCCTGGTCTGATAAACCCCCACCCTCCTACCACTTTTTTTGGGTCCTTGTGATCCTGTGGTCCAGTTTCGCTTGGGAACTTTTTGCTTGTGGTTATTGCACGAGGACGCCACAGTGTGATGAATCGCTGTCCTAAGACACGTCTTGCTTCGAACAGTGACCTCTCGAAGTGGGACGGCTTTTCTCTCTGACAGACATAACCAAATGTCAGACGTGCATAACAAAACAAATTCACAATGAAACAAACAAGTCTTAAAAATGATTTGTTTTAGTTGTGTGAGAGGGACTTTTGCTATATTATGCAGGCTATTTTAAAACTGAGACTGATTAGCATATGTAACTTGATGATAGGGGGCAACAACCGAGAGTAGAACTGCCAAAAGCCCCCGTCGGGCCACCTCTTGGATAATTCAATCAATTTGCTGCTTTTTTTTTAGACTCATTTAAGGGACCACTCACTGTTCAGGCAGTAACAAAAAAATAATGTGTAGCCTTGTCGACCTTAAAAGTAGTTATTTATTCACTTTTTATGTAAATGTTTGGACCACTTGTTTGAACAGCCTTTCGTTACAAGTTTGGAAGAATGATCTTTGAGTAAAGCAGAGCTGCAGTAATTTACTGAATGAGTTGTGTTCTGTCGGATTGAACGGTTAAGTAGGAAAAGAAAAGGTGCAGGTGTCCCTTTTGTCCCCCCTGCTCTTTCTACCGTTATTCAGTTGATTCTTGTTCCAGCAGTTCAGAGCCTGACAGCTACACAAACCTCACTGCTGAGTGTAGTTTGGACTTGTGCTATTCATTAAACAGTTCTAAGAAACGTATACCTCACTAATCAACTGTTCCTCAGAAATCCAGTTACACACATTCTCCTTAACTGTGTTACTTTTTAATGGTGTTTTTAATTGTGATATTTGAGCTACAGGTTTGACAAATGCCTGTTGTCAATCTGACTTGCTTCCTCCAGAATCTTTTTGGTACCTCTTCCTAAAATGTTGAGAAATGCCGACACTTCTAAACCCCCAAGTATTTCAGTTTTGCAGATTTTTTCTTTATTGCTGCTTCACCTCTTCTTATACATTGAATAATTGTGACAGTTGCTGCCTGTCTTTCTGAAAGCCTTTTCACGTTGGTACAAGCTAAAAAAAAAACCAGAAGCACTTAGTTAAATGTCTGAAATCCTTGATTAAATTTAGTGGAGACACAAGATTACCAATGAAAACATGGGCCTCCAGTTTGACTAGGTTTTGGTTAGCTTTAGCCGGGAATGAAACAGGTCAAGTTGGTAAATAAAAAAGCATAGATTGCTTGAGTTGACCATTTACCACCTTCATAGCAATCTCCGCTTGTGACGTCACGAATATAATTTCTACCGCTGACAGACTATCTACCGCTCTCTCAAATGACCTGACAATCTGCGGGGATTTTACTGAAATCTAATGGTAATATCATAACAGATAAAGACGTTCCTAGAGCTTTACATCCAACTTCTAGGAATACAGAAAGTTCAGTTGAAATGTTGGCTGGGGTGTTGAGGTCTTCAACAGGCTTGGATAGTGAGCAGAGGGGTTAAAAAGGTTGGTGTTTTGACAGGTGTCATACAGCTTAGCTTGCTGCATTGAATATTTATGTGTGTTTTTATCACTTGAGTTACTGCTTTTGCATTATTTAAAGAAACTTAATGATGTTTAAAATTTCTGTAAGTATAATATCACCACCATATGTAGAACTCTTCATGAGGCTAGCATTCATGCTACGAGGAAAGCTAGGGTTAGGCTACAGTAAAAACAATATTGACCCTTTGCACCTACGTCACCAAGTCAGGTGGGAACGCCATGACGGACATCAGAAGTGAGGGAGCGGTGTAATGAACAGGACTGCGATTGTTTTTCTATGTTGTTTTTTTGGTTTTTGCTGTGGCTTCTAGTCTACTTGTTGAAGTTGAGTTAATTTGTGGAAGAAGCAGACCTAGTCGGGCTCATAGACATCTGTATTTAACATAGCTAACCAGTAAAATAGCCAAACGAGTAAAGTTCTGTCACACACGTCAACCTCTTCGGACGTTAACTGCATCTTGATCCTCAGTAATCCAGCTGGTTATTTAATTGTATTTATTTTTTATTTATTCACATCCTACAGGCTCTGACAAAATAAATTTGAAGCTGAGTAAAAACAAAAACGTGAGATTTATTGCTACGTCCATCAGCAAAATGGGGGAAATATATGTAATTTATGGCTGTCAGTGAGATTGATTTCTGTCATCTGAAAAAAGGGGAAAAAACATCCTGACCGTCCTGCATGAGAGGAACCGTGAGCTCACCTGCTCGTGGTGTCAGTGAATCGGAACCAAAGGAGCTTCGTGCAGCAGCAGCTTGGCTGTAACCTGCTCATTATTAGCTCTCAGAAACTGTTGGAGTCTTTCTGACAACACAAACTCATGGAAAATTATAGCAACATGAAGCAAGTTTAAAAAAAATGCAGACAAAAACTTGTTCAGAATATAAGCTACGCTAAACATTTGTTAAAGTTCAGGTCTGTTTATTAACGGATTCAGAAATCAACCCTCTATACATGTCAAGTACAATAAATTACACAAATTTCCCCCCATTTTGAGGGTATGAACGTATCTGACAGATTGTTAAATTTATTTTCAAACCTCCATTCTGCTGCTTTATCTGGAGTCGGGTCGCAGCAGCTGGAGCACGGAACCCCAGACCTCTCTGGTCTTAAATGACCATCTCCCATGCCACTCTGTCACTTGAAATAAGTTCTCCACTTCATCCCTTCCTCCTCCCTGCTCCTCTTCGCTGCAGGTGATGTTATCTGTGGGCCACTCCCCCCCAGATGTATGTATGTGTAAAATGCGGAGCAGACGTTAAATTCATGGTTGCAGCTGTTAGCTAGTATCTTAGCTTTGGAAAAGTGACAAAAAAACTCGTTCCATGTTGGGATGAAGGCTGTATCCTGAGTCACTGTTATAAGAACTGTAGCACAGAGTTTTCTGGACCTTCCAGTGGAATTTGATGTTGTTTTACAAAATGTCTTTAGATTTAAACACAGCTAAACCGGCACGGTGTGATTGAAATCAATGGAGCGCTCCCAGAGTTTGTACGCTCACTAGTGTCAAGTGGACATAGTCACGTGACCGGTGTTCTAAAAATAACCTGAGTGGAGGTCGCTATTAAGATTTCAGATAATTGAGTTTAAAGCAATAGATTAGCGTTTTAAACTGGAAATCTTTGGATAGGTAACAATCATTATTGTACTTCTTAGTTTTATAGTAGTACGTAGATTATAGTTAAAATGCTATTGATACATTTAAAATTTGCACTTGTTAATAAATGCAGTCAGACTAGGGGCATATGTTGCAAAAGTTCTTGTAAACGTGTTAAACTGTTGCAGAGGACCTAAACCTGCCGTAGCCATATAGGAGCATTTCTGCCTTTTGGGTAACACCAGCTCAGAGGCTGCTTGCACAAAATGTTTTTATAGATTTGTATGGATTTTTTGCGCTTCGTTGAGTAAGAGCATCTGTATTTTAGTTTACTAATTATTTACGTTGTCACTTTGTTTGTCAGGAGCTCTGTTTCCAAAAAAAAACTGACTTTTGCAGCAAGACACTTGACCAAAATTCATTTCTTATTTATTCCTTTTTCTTCAAGGTCACAGTATCGACTTTATCTTCCCCTCAAATCTGGTCAGAACCAGCCTGGTGCTTCTTATTAACTACTGTAGAAGTAAAATGAAAACAAGGAAAAACTGACACATTTTGATATAATTTGCTAAAGCTAATTATAAAATGAGTTTATTGTTTTAATTTGCTGGTGTATTTAGCAGTAGATCCGTTGCCTTGGTGTATCTGAATTTAAAGTTAATATATTGAAGGACCTGAATGTGATGAAGAATGACAGGATGATGTGAACAGTAGATGGTTGCAGGGTGTTTGCTTAATCTGTGTTTGGGCTTGCCAAAGTTTTGTCTTTTTTCTTTTTTCTATGCAGCATCTCTGGGCTCTGGGTCCTCTTCCTGTGACTGCTGAAGTCCAACATGTCAGACCCCTGATGACTCTGTAGCCAAGCTGTTGTACTTGGCTACAGAGTGGTAGCTGAGTGTGGTAGTGGTAGCTGAAGGTCTACTGAACAGTAGTTCAGGAACAGTTAAAAACCACACTAGAGCCCATTGTATTTTACCTAAATGTGCTACTAACAGTACTACTAGTTTTACTGATATTTTGAATACTTTTATATATACTGTATATATATATAATTACAAGTTTTTTTTTAAGTATTGTTGGACTAGTTGTTTTTATTGTATGTAAACTTCATATTTCTCTTCTGCTTTCCCTCCTCTGCTGTTTGCCACACGTGACACAACAGTATGCATGTCAGACAGTTGGAGAGGCACATGGGAGGTAAATTTCAAACTATGTCTGACATGTGACAAAACAAAACCCGCCCGGGGCACAATCCTTGGATGTTACAACGTTAGGCAAACCTATTAAAAGCAGGTCAGGTGGTCTCCAAACAAAAAAACCAGGTGTCTTGATGGAGGTCCGAACAGCCAGTTGCTTTGTTCTTTGACCTGGGGGCTGTTTATAGTTCAGATGTTGCGCTCTATCTGAAACTGAACGCACACAAAACATGAGAAACACGAGTCTGATCGTTAGATATCTGAGCCATAATTCTCAGCAGGTCAGCACCTCATGGACCGCCAGACTTCCAGCAAAAATACACTGCAGTGCTTTTGCCAGTAATGATCCTTGTTTCCTCTTATTGTGAAGGACTTCTTGTATGACTTTTTAATATCACCTTTCCCCAAAATGTATATTTTCCATTCCATTTTTTTTACAGGAACTGTGTAATCTCTTGCTGGTTGTATATTGTCACTCATGGTCCTACAACAACATTCTTGCCGCCTTACATGGTGAAATATGCATTTAATTTCAGCGCAGCCTCTCAGCTCAGCTTTCTTCTTCTAACCTCTTCTGCAGGCTGCTGCAATTAAAACCTCCTCTGCACTTTTCTTAAACCTTTAAGTTTTTTTTTTTAATTTTCATTCGATACACATTACTCTGCTTTTCGATTGAAACATGTATCCGTTTTGTTCAATTTACAGTGTGATCTAACATGGCCAGTGACATCACTAGTTCTGAAATTAAGTCATGCTGCTAGAGGAAGAGATGTAATTTGTTTGTTTTTGTTACCATTTTTAAATTCTTTGTCCAAATAAATAAGTCACATTTGTTTTCTAATAAATCTACAATAAAGCTGTAAAATAACTACTTATTGTGTCACCGGATGTTTTACCTCTGATCTCTTGAGATTCAATCAGAAATGCAAAGTGATGAACAAAGTACTGTGTATTTTCACTCACTCAAGTCAAAGTACTGATTGTACTGGTTAAATATTACTCCAATAAAAGTAAAAGCAACTCTGTCAAATGAAGTTAAATTAAGTATGTGCTTTCAAAAAAACTTTAGTACTGAAAAATGTAATAAAATAATAAAAATTTTAAAGTTAGTTTTTTTTTAACAATGCATTTCACTTGAATGTAAACAAGAATAATGGAATATTTTCTGCTATACTGAACAGATTAGTAACTACAAATATATAATATAATACAGTGGAAGACGTGTGGCTGCCAGTCAATTCAGTTCAAATTCAAAAGTACTTTATTGATCCCAGAGGGAAATTAGATGTAACTCATTTAACTAAAGAGTTATTATAGATGGTGATGGCTGTGGGCAGGAAAGATCTTCTGTAGCATCTGTATTATAAGGAAATTAAAGAAGCCTCTGACTGAAGACACTCTTGTTGAAACGTTTTGTCTCTCCTCCAAGAGACTTCGTTAGTCTGAGGAGTTTCAGGTGAACGTTTCATTGAAGAAGAACTCGTCCAGAGGAACTTAATTTTTTATTTTTCCACCTGCATTACTGAGATGCATTCAGGACACTCTAAATCTAATCTTTCAGGGACGCATTTCACACTAAGCTTTTTAGTTAATATTCATAATATTTGTACTACTTTACTGAGTTTCAAATAAAATTTGTTACAATGAACTAGAAACACTTTCGACAAAAATTATTTAACAAAGTTAATTGGTAGAAAAGGGATTTAAATACTAAAACGCTTGTCCAAATCAGGAGGAGTAATCAGGGTTTAAACAAAGATCACCACCTATAGTGATGTATGTGTCTGTGGAACAAAACAGACGTGAACTACACTCAAAAAAAGATGTAGAGGATTTACTTACATTACATATATGGAAATATGCAAAATATTTTTTAATTAAATCCACTACATCTGTTTTTTTAGTGTACACAAACAAGGCCAAAAAAATAAGCCATTAGTGGAGCAAAAAGTATGATTTTTATTGTTAAAATGTACTGGAGTGAAAAAGTTTTTGATAAAATGGCTACTCAAGTAAAGTACAAATTCTCAAAAACTGTACTTAAGTACAGTACTCAAGTAAATTTATTTTATCTCTTTACTGCCCACTTCTGAAATGCAAACATCAGTTTCTGTTCAGAGAGACAGAATCTGTGGTTTCAGATGTTTCATTTGCTCATTATCACCACAGCAACACGGCTGAGTTTAGTCAGGCTTCACTCCTGGTCACACTGAGCCGAGAAGACCACGCTTCACTGGCTCCATTCCTGGAGGTAGAAGTCTTTCTCAGCACACTGGGAACCATTGTCCACAAGTCACAAGAGAAGAATAAATCAGTTTTTGAGTCAGCGCCAGACTTTCTTCTTTTTCCTTTTTTTAAAAAAAAAGAAAATAGAAATTTGTAATTCTGGCACACGTGCTAAAGTCTTTCTTTTAAACCATGAACCATTTTTTAATATTACAGCCAAAAATTAACATGTCAAACTTTCAATAGATTATTTAACAAGGGCAAACTCTGCTAAACATTAAATCAGTATTTCTTATTCTGCATTCTTCTGTTTTAAGATGAAGGATCTTTTTTTAAAGGTATTGTATATAGTAAGAATTTTTGTATTACCTTCCCCATGTTTTATTGCTTATTAGAAATAGTTACTCCCACTCATAAATCTAGAATATCAGGATATAAAAACATTATTTTTCATATTTATGTAAGATTGGTGTCCAGTTGTCTTTAAAACGTTTTTTATTAATTCAGTAAATTTAGTGTTTATTTTTTAGAAGCACTGACAACTTTTTAGATTTGGGTGTAATACCTTATGTTGTCCAGCAGGGGGCCCTATCCTCATTTCTTACAAGGAGAAAAGTTGAACTAGATGAAAGACTCTTCTGACTTCAGTAAAAACACTGAATTCTCACAAGATTTATGGGATATGCTTTGTACTTTACATTCTGACAATAACTAAATAAATAGCAGCGTTTTCTTTTATAAAACCTTATGAAAAATGCATGAAGGTTCCAACTTTTAACCTTAGGCTCTATTAAAAAACTGTAACAGCTTTTTTTTAATGACAAACAACTTGACTAATAAACTTAATAAGGAGTCATTTTTGACTCACTAGGCTTGTTTTCCAAACTGTGTTGGAGGTTTTGATGAGTCAAGATAAGAATAAAAACATTTCAGTTATTTGATTAAAAAATGCCTTTCAGGTTCTTTTTATCATTAAAGTTTATGCTCACAGCTTTTTCTGCATTTCCAAAATTTTAATTTAGGTTTTGAAACTTTTTTAATATTTAAGTTAATTCCCAGGTCAGACCTTTCTGCAGAGAGAAGCTGCCAGCACAAAGAAAATTGCATGAATTTATAGAGCTTTGTTTAAGTTTCTTATGAACTGTGATGAGAAGCATTAATCTTGTGAAATGTTTCTACTTTTAGGAGTTTTTTAAATTACTTGTCATCAGTGTTGAAACCTGAAAATTCACTGATACTGCAATTTAGCTGAGCAACAAGTTCCATAAATTTCAACTTGCATTTAGTGAGAAAGGTCAAAACAAAACTCTGGTGATGATTCATGGAGAAAAATGATACTTTAAAAATACAGTCAAAACAAATTCAGGTGTTCTGTTGGGAATTAAAATGTCATAATCATAATACTATGATCAGCTCTTTTGTCTTGAATGTAATAAATCAAGGTGGAAGGTTAAAAATCAATTTGATGATTTTCAGGAAGAACCTGAAACAAAAACTGAAAGAAAGTTGCACACAAAGCAAGACTGTGTTGTAATTACAAATTAAATAAAAAAGAAGAAGTGATTACCTCAGGTTTTTTCAACAAACAGTGGACGCCTGTATCACCACAGGAAGTGATGTAAAAGAGGGAGATAAAACTGTGGTAATTATACCACAAAAGGTCCTAACAAAAAACATGTAAACACACATACATACAGACATGGGCAAAACAAATACTCAAGTTTTTGAAATATCATTATTAACAGGATTGAAAATCTACAAATTTGATTTTCTTTCTAAATAATTGAAAAGTTGTGTTTTTTTCCCCATCTTACATCTTATTGGTGGTTTCCAGCGTGTGCTGATGCAAACTAAAAGAAGAAGGTGTAAAAGAGGAAACACCATTTCAAAGAATTTACAGTAAAATGTTTCACAAAGACAGTAACCAAAAATGACTTGCTTGAAGTCCAGATTTCAACCTTATTAAAAAGCTGTAATGATGTTATTGTAAAGAAAAGTGGGTCAAATTTCCCATGTGCTACTAAATATAGTTCTAATTACTAATAAATAAGAAAGAAAAATTCAGATCGTTTGAAATGGGGATTTGACAAATATGAACAATTAACATCTCACCTGTTGTAGACAGATCTTAGAACAGCCTCTGTTTGGAGATCACGTGTCAAATTAAATGCTCACGGGCCAAATCTGCCCCTTTTTAACATTTTATTTGGCCCCAAACATGAAATAGTTTCATTGTTTCTCTTTAGGTCTGTATTTATTGCAGACTTCATAGACAGTAGTCAACTTTATTTATCTTTTCTGTGTTCTCTTATTTTAAAGTCATATACTTGGATTTTTAGTGATGATTTTCTTTAATTAATGGATTTTGTTAAAATGTATCTCTACAGAATAATAAATGAAACAGCTGTTAATAGGAAGTAAGGCATAGTAAATGAATGCTAATGACTTTCTTAATTAAATCTTTCTGTTATGTATGTTGTATTTTTATATAAATAATTTGTTATTTAACATTGAAATCCAAGAATTCTTTCAATGAATACTGACAGAGATTGGTGCTTGACTTGGATGAAGTTTTGATTTTGGCCCCTTGTGTAAATAAGGTTAACACCCATGCTTTAAATAAACTGTTTGCATGAAAAACTACAACAGTTTGGAGACAGGAGTGACAGGATCGGCGGAGCAAGGTGGACCCAAATGCAGGCAGGACGAAGGCTTGAAGTAAATAAAAACTGTTTGCTAAACAAAAGGGCCAACGGGGTGGCAAAAATACAAAAACTAATCCAGGCGTGAACAGGCAAGGCAGACATGAAAAACCAGCAAGCGACTAACATGGACAAACCACTAACTGACAACAAGCAATGAACGGACGGAGCTGGAGAGGAAACGAGCAGACTAAATACAAGCGGGGATAATTGGAGAAATGGAAACAGCTGTGATGATCAGAAGTGACGGCAGGTGTGGGAGAGAGAGAGAGAGAGAGAGAGAGAGAGAGAGAGAGAGACACTGAAAACAGGAGGAAGCTGAGGGCAGAGGTGAGCAATGACACCAAGTAGAAACATAATACAAAAACACACAACAAGGAGTTAAAGAAGGCAGGAATCATATTTGATTTTGGCTCCTCTTGGTCTAGTCCGGTCAAAAGGAAAACCTAAAACAGAGTTGTTAAACTCATCTTCACTGAGGGCCACATGAGTATTATGGTTGGTCTCAAAAGGCCAGCTGTAATTAGTTTTGATGTTTTATGCTTAACTTTGACTAAACATGAAACGTCACGTTACTCGTCTCATTACTATGGCAGAGCACCGCTAACAAACAATAACAAAGCTCTACATAGTATTTCCTGCATAGAAACAGCATTTTTACATGTCCTCTGATAAACACTGACAGGTACTGTTTGACTGACTAAATGTGAAATGAATACAGAAATACTATTAAAAGTAAAAGTAAGAGAGTTTTGCTCACTGTTGAGTTGTGGTGAGGAGCCACAATCTTGAATTCAAAACTTTCCTACTTTCCGACTAGGAATTCCCAGTAAAGCTTTTTGTGAGTGGGAAATTCCCACTTCCCAGCACAACTGGACCTCAGAGTAGCAGGTGAAAATGTGACTAAATGAAATTTTACACTGTGAACTTTGTCGGCTACTTTTGAACACTGTACACGTCCACCCTAACTTTTCAAGAGTAAAAATGATCAACTTGCATTATGGGAGATGTAGTTTATGATCAATGCTGGTTTTAAAGCAGCATACACTTATTTAAAGACATTAATAAATCTTTGAAGCACTCAGGTCAGATCAGAATCTGTAGCAGGTCATTTTTGACCTACAGGCCTTGAGTTTGACATGTGCACTATAAAAAGACAAACCTATTTTTTATCCCAATGTTGCAGCATGAGTCACTTACTAACTCATTAAAACATTGTTCAAATGAAAAACTCTGGTTCAGTGAAAGCATATGAAAATAAAAAAACTTGAGCAGTGTGGATTTGTTGTTGCTGCTGCTTTCACACGATGCGAACAGCAGCTGATAGGTGACCACGTTTTGGGCAAAAGGCACCCCCACCCCCAGTGTTTCATCTGCCCCTCCATTGCATGTCCTAACCACCAGAGATGAATGCAGATGAGAAAACAGCTGGTATGTTTGTGTTTCCAAAGAGATAAATGTGTGACAGCTTTCTGCCAACACAAGTCCTGTCCACTCTGTCCTCCAAACACAACACGGCCCCCCCTAAATACCTCTGGTCTGGAAACTTCCTGACTGATAATGAGGCGATAAAATTTGGTAAGAGTTGAAGTACGGACACTCTCACACACTCACAAAGGCATGGATACACCTTGTTGATCTTACCAACTCACTCCAAGCTGTTTTGTCTGCGAAACAATTTCCTCTGTTATAACACGGTGGCATATTTCAGAGTTTAACAGAACAATGTTGGAGTTTAACAGCTTCCAGATTTTGCCAGGAGGGACTGGTACATATGTGAAACCAAACATCTCAGAACTGATCTGCCATTAAGACCAGAGGAAATTAGAAAATAAATGTTAAAAAAGGGGAAATGTTTTGGATTAGGCCTTGGCTCTTGGGCGAAAACGCACAGGGAGGCCTTGCATTTTCATTAAATGTTAAATCAAGCCATTTTACATTGCTTTTCTGGATTTTCTGCACATTTTTAATTGATGCAACATAAATCAGATAATATCAGTTGCAGGCATTTTATATTTCATTGGACTAAATGTCAAAAATCGGAAATCAGTACAGTTTACCTTCTCCGTCAGTTTAAACACAATTCAACACTTCATCAGCAAATAAAATGCACTGTGGCTCACATTTAAAGCTTTTCAATAATTTTCAATTGAACAGTGACTTTGAACATGCATACTTTTTTGCATTCACTACACGGGACCCCATTAGGGACCTTCAGTCAGGCTTTTGTTTAGAACACTAGACACGTGACTATGTCCTCTAGACCAATGTTTTTCAACCCTGGTCCTCAAGGTACACTGTCCTTCATGTTTTAGATGTTTCCCTGCACAGATGATTTCAACTGATAGCTGATTAACAGGCTTTTGTTGAACTGCAATCATCTGAATCAGGTGTGTTAAAGCACACTTCTAGCATTCAATGCTAGCCTCATACAGCATCTATTGCAGTCAGTGATAAAATAATATAATATGAATAAAATTTTGTATAATGTGGTTACAGGTGATACCAGTTTTATTTACTTTAAGTATTGAAAAATTAACTGTACTGTCTATAAATGATGGCTATTGAAGGGAGACTGGAATGGTCAGCTCTTTCTAAGGAAGATCTTGCATCCTATGTAAGTACAGACAAATTATTAAATAGTATTTATTTGCCATATAATGCAGTTAGATGTAGTAATGGTAATTGTGAGATATTTGTGGTTTGTATAATGGGATTGTAAGAGCTTTGAATAAAAGTGGGAAATTTTACTGCAAAAATTAAAAAGAAGAAAACGTCACATTTTGCCTGATTGGAATAGATATGTTACTGGGTTTCATGAGCTGGCCTGTGAAGCTAAAGAGTGGACTATGGCTGGTAGACCCAGGCAAGGACCTGTTTATGAAAGTAAAAAGCAAACTTCTAGGTATAAATATGCAATTCGGTCAGTTATGAGAAATGAACAAAAATTGAGTTCAGATTCACTAGCTGGGAAACTTCTATTTACAAAAGTGAGTTGCTTTAGCTATTCTGTCCAAGGTTTTGGAAAAGATTTTAAGTTGGATTCAAGGGTTAAATAATGTTTCTTATAATAAGTTTGGATTTAAAACAAAACATGGTACAGATTTATGTGTATTTGCTTTGAAATAAATAATAAGGAAGTATAAGAGCCCAAACTCTTCTGTTCTCATGTGTTTTATTGATGCACCAACGTCATTTGATCTCATAAATCATAAGAAGCTATTTGCTAAGATGTACAGATGTATCAGCGAGGTGTTCCCAAGCACATAGTGAGAATATTAGCTTATTGGTATTCTCACCAGGTGATGCAGGTGAGATTGGGGGTGGTGGTGGTAAATGTGTCAGCCTCATTTGGAGTCAGTAATGGTGTGAAACAAGATGGGATTTTATCTCCTGCTCCTTTTAACCTTTTTATGGATGTCCTGATGCATCTCAGTAATCCAGGTAAAAAAATCAAATGGATAAAATAAGCAGGTCCTCTGGACGGGTTCTTCTTTAATGAAACGTTTTGTCTCTCCTCCAAGAGACTTCTTCAGTCTGAGGAGTTTCAGGTGAACTCAGCCTTATAAGCACTGCCTCCACATGGTGGACAAACAGGTTGGTCACATGAAGAGAGGACCATCAGCCGAATGATAGGTCGTTAGTGCCTTGTTTAGCTCTATTGTTCATGGAGGGTCATGTGCCCCATTACCTTATGGATGATCTGTCACAGAGCCTAAATGCATGTAAAACTGTCTGTTCTATTGGTTCTACCCTTGTAAATCATTTGATTTATGCAGATGATCTTGTTGTATTCAGCCCCAGTAGTGCTGGTCTCCAAGAACTTTTAAAGATTTGTTCTGAGTATGGCATGGAACATGATATAATATATAACGCCAGTAAAAGTGTTGTTATGATCAGCGGAACTAAAGATGACAAAAGTTTGAGATTTCCTCAGTTTTTTATGTGGAAATACTCTGACTGTGTAACAAAGTCAAATATCTTGAGTACTTTGTCACTAAAGACCTGACTGATGATGAAGATATTAATAGGCAGTGTCTCCTGCTGTATGCAAAGGCTAACATGCTCATCTGGAGGTTTGGTGCTTGTACTGATGAGGTAAAGAAATCTCTGTTTAAGGCCTGCTGTACACACTTATATACTGCACATTTGCACTCAATATGGCATACAATGACTGCCTAAGACTCTTGCTGAATAAGTCGAAATGGGAAAGTGCTAGTCAACTCTTTTTGACAACTGAGCTTAAAACCTTTCAGGCTCTTTTAAGAAATTTGATGTTTGAACTTATTGGCTGTGTCAATGCTTGCTGTAACTCAATTATGAGCCTGACTAACATAAGACTCACTGTTACACATTACCAGTCCCAGTTGTGGAGGCACTGGTACAGCTGTCTTTTATAGTTTTTTTTTGTTCATGGATTTTATTGTATGATTGATCTGTTTTTATTGTCTTTGTTTTGTGGGCCGTGAGTCTTTAATGGAGTTTGATATATAAAAAATATACTTACAGAAATTCTAAACATCACCATTAATTTCCTTTAAACGGAGCGGTGGCTCAGTGATAAAAATATACTCAGACAAACACACAGACCATAAATGCAACAAGCCAACTAGAAAACACCAGTAAAAATGCCAATCTTTTAATAATTTCTCTCGCTTTCCAAGTCTGTCAAAGACCTTGACTCTCCAGCCAATCTTTCAATTGCAATTTCCTGTGATTCCTGATGTCGGATGCATCAAAACTCGCTCTAGGAACATCTTTTTCTGTTAACAGTGACTTCAGTCCATAGAATCTTGTCTGACTGTCTGATGATCTTTTGAGAGCGACAGATAATACATGCAAATATGCGTGACGTCACGAGTAATGATCCCACATTGAGACCTTCACTCATGACGTTACGAATATCGTGGGGACTTTCACTCGTGACGTCAATGGAGCTGCAACGAGAGTAGGCGCACCAGTGCTGAGCGAACATAGTCACGAGACTAGAGTTTTAAAAATAGCCTGAGTGAAAGTCCCCACTTAGGGGCTGCGTCGTTTGAAGGTCTGGGCTTACCGGTCTATGTGGGCTAGGTCCTTTGTCGGCCGGGAAGACCGGAAGAAAGTGGCAATCTAGTCCTGCCCTTACCCCGTGTATCCTGTCACCTGCCAACAATGACTGTGCTAAACAGAAGCAAAGATAGAAAATGGATCGAAATGAGAAAAAATAGAATTATTCTTATAAATTTACAAAATGAGCTTAGAGGCAAGAACTAAGGGACTCAAGATAACAAGACAACCTTGATCAACTTTATATTTGTACCCCCAGATATTTATTTAAAACTGTACTCCTGCAAAAACAATGTCCTGATTGGCCCCCAATGCTTTTTTGGGTCTGTGTGGTCTGAGGAGGACACTGGACCCATTCATCAAATTGAGAAGAGTCTACAGCAGCAGTTACTCTACAGGACACACCCCCTGAAATCACACCCCTTTAATTTTTGATGGTTTTATCTAATGTATTGTATCTATACACTATTTTTCTTTGAACTAAAATATGGCAACAAAAAATAAATTCTGGATCTCTACGTTTTCCTCTGCCGTTAGTTCTTTTTCTTAGTCATTTTCCCCTACCCAGTCACACCTGCTCCCTGTTTCATTAGGCACAGCTGTTTTCTCATTTGCTCATCAGCCCCAGTCCATCCCTTTGTCTCCATTCCTGAGCAGTGGATCATTGAGCATTGCAGGGTCCACACCTTCCACAAATACTGACAATGAATAAATAAATAAATAAATAAATGCAATGTATTTTCTTAATAAATTTATAATTTTCATATCTCAAACAAAGCAGAAAAATATATATTTTTTTTAATAGTATAAAACTAGTAAAACAATATACATCAATACGATTTAGAGAAATGTACACAAGCTGACATACAAAAGGTTTATTCCTGTCGGCTCAGTTATGTGTTGCATAAGCAGGTAAAACTTTTAATTTACACAATAAATAACTATGCACTTTATTGAATACAAAAAGAAGTGAGAAATGTAAAGAGTGTTGTGACTACAGAAAATATGGACTTCAGACAGTTTTTATTTAAATTAAGTGCGCAGCATGATAGCTGAGCTTGTTCTCATTTCATGTTGCCGGTGCGTTTGTCCGTGTGGTGTCAAATTCCCTGCTGGGTGTCACAGCCCAGCACCTCCAGCCGGAGGGCGATGTCGTTGATCCAGCCACGTGGGTGGACGCGAATGAAGCGACCGAACAGAGGAGGGTTGAAAACGGTGAGAGCTTCCTTGTCTGGGTCACTGTTTCCTGAGAAAATCTGAGGAGTGACATCATGAAAAAAATGTGCTCTGTGAGTATACTTGAGGCAACTCACTCATGACTGGTTTAGTCACGTTTAAACTGAAAAACCAGATGTTGAGATTTTCTGCAAACCTGTACTGTTTGAGAGGTTTTCTCCAACGCACTGCTCCAGAAGTGTCCGTCCTGACTGTAAGTGACTGAAAACTCCGTCACAACCATCGGGGTCCGCAGCGATCGAGCCCCTTGTGTGATGACGCCTGTAATCCGTTTGATGTTCCCCAAGTCGACCTGCAGCCACTCGTGGGGGTTGTTGTTCTGAGACAACGAGGAGGGATGAGATACTTTTAGTTACCAGAAAGGATTCATACAAACAAACAAGTGAAAAAGAAAGAGAGGTTAGATGTTTATTAGATACAAAAACCTCAGTATCAGTCAGTAATACCACTATAAAGACTCTTGTATTATCGAAAAGAACGTATTAAAAAAAAAGATATAAATCTATTGCCATACATGTACATGTTAGAAGCTAAATATAAACGTATGTTTCATTACATTTATGTAAAAAAAACCAGTGTAAGAATCCGATGGCAGTTTCAGTATAATGATGAAGAAGTAAATACTCTGAGTAATAGTTTCAGTTTAAATTCCTTTATCTGCCATCCATGAAATTCTTTTAATACATAATTTTGTGGTATTTCTTTGCTCTTTGGCAATAGTTGTAGGAAACTATTCCAGACAAAAGCTGGCCGAAAGTGGCTGACCTCTGACTCAAGTGCAAACGTTGATAGCGGCTCAAAAGTTTGCCACAAGGGCAGCTCACACCTCGAGAGGTCTGCTCTGGAAAGAGTTTAAAAGATAAACTGAAGAGGAGGAAACGAGCGCAGCGTGTTATCAGAACAGAAACTGAGAAGAGAAAGGCTAATAATCTCTATTATGTGCTTCTGTGGTTTTTATCATGTCACTATAAAGGTCAAGTGGCGCTAATGAGAACAAAAAATTGGGGAAAATTTACTTTTTAATAAAAATTTTAAATAGATTATCTCTACTAAGGTAAAAACATATTTCCTCCTTTTATTTAGTGCGATATCCCTCAGCTGAATGTACGGATAACCAAACGGGAACATACTTTTGGCCTCCAGGCGTTGGCGCCACCACTCAGGTGTAGACGGGCGAGGCTGGGGCTCCAGGTGCGCAGCAGGGACGAATAAAATGACGAGGCGCTAAAGCTGCTGTCAGGAATCAGTCTCCTCTGGAGTCCGAGGGGCACAGAGCAGCCTGGTCACACAAAAGAAAAGTGCTGAGTCATTCTCAGAGCTTTTAACATGATCTTTCCCAATCTGACCCACTTACTGTTCAGATCACATCCCAGCAGCTCCAGGCGGACGGCAGGTTTTTGTGAGTAGCGGAGTGGATGAATCCTGACGTAGCGAGCCACAAACGGCGGAGAGAACATGTTTTGTTTCACCCTGGAGCTGTCCATGTTGCCGTGAAATATCTACGAGAGACACATCCATGACTTAAAGCACTGTGCTGGTAAATTGGGCACAAACAAACAAAACAAAGCATGTTTTGAAACAAAATTATACTATATTTCAAATAAAATGACTGCCTAAAACTACTTGTATTTTAGTTTCAGTCTCTGCTGTGATACAGAACTCAGTTCTTTAATGATGAACTGTAACTGTGTACAGATTTGTGAACAAACCGTGGTGTTTGTGGAGCTGTTTCCTCTGTAGGTGGTCCAGGTCTCCTGATCCAGGCTGTAGGAGACGGTGAACAACGTGATGAAGTGATCCTTCAGCATGGATCTCACTCCTTGAGTTTGCACACTGTGCAGCAGGGTGGGACTCTGAAGATCAACCTGAACACACACATTCACTGAGTTACATTTACATTAGAGAAGGATAATGAGATCACAGGTGAGAATGTGTTTTAGTATAATTTAGCATTAAAGATCGAACCTGTAACCATGACTTGGTGTTTTTTCCCATCCAGGCATTGATGATACCAGTCTGGTCCAGCCTCGCCAGGCTTGGCTCCCAGTATCCTACACACGGAAACATGTGAGCCTAATCCATCTTCCGCAATTTATCATCTTATGCAATTTACAGTTTTCAGATTTCAGAACGGTAAAAACATTTAATCTGATGTCAGTGTTTGACTTGTTGCAAAACAAACCAAAAATCTTACCTATGTGATCTGACGCTGTGATTTGCGAGTCTTCAATTCTTCCTGATGTCATTCCCAGAGGAAAGTTGCATTCTGCATTTCAGAATGTAAAAGCTCAGTTAAAAAAAATGACTGGTATACATTCCTTAAATACATTTTCTGACCACATCACACAGCTTTAGAAGTGATAGCAAAAGTACATAATTTTCTAAAATGTCCATTTAAGTGTGCTAACATCTCTGTAACTAATACAACCTTTTTTAAAACACTGCGGAAAAGCATCTGACATACCAGCTATTGTGATAAAAAATATCCCTGTTGTTTGGGTTTTGTCCAGTAGTTGATTGGATATTTTACTAACAGTTGATTCCAACATGCAAACGTTTTAAAACAAAGATGTTTCACAATCTGTTCGTGGTCAGAGAACGTGATGGGGGGTGGTTCTCAGCTACTACCACACTAAATTTTAGCTCAATATTTGTAAAACTGACTAAGGTGAAGCCGTTTTTTAGCCAGTAGTCGCTGTGGCAGCCATATTGAATCCAGCTGATGCCAAAAGTAATACATTTACATTTGTAAATCAAATGACTACTTCCTGAAAGTTTCATTATAACCTATCCTATTCTGTGGTTTATGAAATATTTTGCTAACACACATGCACAAACTCACACAAAGGCACATATTATCGCCCTCTGCCATTAAAGGAAAGTGAATCCACAACAAAATCATCAAAGTCGTACCACAGAATACAAAATAACAACAAAAAAGATGAAAGTGAGAACAAATAATAACAAAAACAAAATGCTAAGTGAATATAAACAACCTCAAAGATGCACAAAACAAAATCACAGAAATAAGCAAGTTGGAAACTAATCAGTAAACAACCCAAGCTATTCAGTGAATTTTGGTTTTCTCAAAATTTCTTCAAATCAAGGAACCAAAGGAGTTTATTATGAAAATCCTCCACTTCCTTCTGATTGAAGATCTATTAAAGTACTTCCAACTAGATTAGAAACATCACCTACGTGGATTATACACCAACAGTTTGGCTCTCATCCCAGCCAGCTGGTAGTCTCCTATGGTGCACTCCACCAGCCATATTCCCACTGTGGGGGGTCTCATCTCCACTGTCCCAAAAACACCTTGAGGAATAAGGAAAAAACACTTTTATTTGCTAAAACAAATCTATGCAAAGATGGACAAAAAGAATGAGCTGCAAAACATACTGACATCTATTTTTGTTCAAGTTTAATACATTAAAATATATGTGTTTGTTTGTATTTACCAGGAAAAAGGTTGAAGACCCCCATACGGTGCTTTTCTTTATCGTGCAGAGTAAAAGGCAACCCGTGAAAGTGCACGGCGTGGTACTCTCTGTCCCCTCCCACATTCAGGAGGTGCCACCTCACCGGCTGATGCTGGGCCACCGTTAAACCAGGAAGAGTCTCTGCCACGTAACCGTTTATTGCTGATAAAAAACACGAGGATTATTTCAGATAATAATAAAAAAAAACAAACAAATACAATACAAATAGAAGGAATACACTTTACAGGATCGATCATCCACCTGCAAATTTGTTGCTGGTTTGGTACCAGGAATCCTCGGAGTTGGCCTGACAGGGTGGTGCACAGTACTGCTGCAGGTTCTCCTCTAGGTACCAGCTTTTAGTTTCGTCAAAGGTGTGGAAGAGCAGGGAGAACTCCTGGATGTCTGGCTGGGTGCTCCCACGACTCTTCAAGGTGCCGGACTTACAGATCACCAGTGGACCGATCAGACCTGAGTGAAGGTCCTTTTCCTGTATATTGTGACAATTTTAACAATCACAGCATTACTTTCTAGTGTTACATTTGTAATGGAGGATTCTTATGGTGTAAATCTACAGCAGGTAAATTCTAGACGGACCTTATCCACAGTGGAGTAATATGCTCCGGTCTTGCAGTCAAATTCTGAGTCAGTGGGTCCTTGTTTCTTGCTTATTTTCCAGTTATAAGTTCGAGCTTCTCCGGGAGGAACAGGCTCTCCGGGGAGCCCCGGGGGAGCAGAGGAGGAGCCGGTTTGTGCAACACTAGCCCCCTGATTTCGGTCGTACACGCCATGAAGATGAAAGGAGTAAGGCCTGCTGGCTTTGTTTTTAAAAATCACCTGAATCAGGACAGGATATGTTAGGGAACAAGTCATTGTGGATACTAACAGAAAGGGTGCAGAGATACTCACAGTCAGGAGATCCTTAACTTCTGTTCTGATAAAGGGTCCCATGATCCCTAGGTGGTCTTGAAGCTCCCCTCTACTCACAGGTTGCAGGAAGTCTTTGTCCCTGTAAGCTCGAAACACCACCTTCTTATATGCAGGCAGAAACTTCCTCATCCCTCGACGCATCTCTCTGATGAAAGGAACATTGTAGGGGTAAACTGGCTGCTTGGCTTGTCAAATATAGTCCTGTAAAACATTTTATCGTATAATTTTGTAGATAGAAGCAGTAAAAGTGGTGTTATTCTCACTCCAGCTGGATGAGCTGACGTGGTTTCTTGATGCCGTAGTCCCAGGTGATCTCCTCTGCAGCGATGTAGTAAAGGCGGGGTCTGAGTTCTCCAGAGCGGGGGGTGATGTAATCTGCACCAAACATGTCTGATGAACCGTTCACCTGAAAATACAGGTTAACAGGAATTTTGGTAAAGCAAGGACTTTGAATCAGGGCCGGCCCTAGCCAATTCACGGCCCTAGGCAAGATTTTAGGTGGTGCCCCTTGTGCAGTTTTCTAAATCTCTTTTACAATTTATTTAGTCTAAATTAAATAGTTTTGTCTTTGACATTACTTTTTTATCTGTAGAAACCAGGTTGTTCAGTTAAAATAGTTTACAATATAATGCATTTGAAAGATAATATCAGAAGTCTACCTCATACCTGCCAACATCTGCTGACAGCAATGAGGAACACCTGTTCATGTTAACAAGCAGCAGTGGAGTGAAGCAGTTCTAGGAGGGTCAGGGTTTTAAACCCCAAGAATTTTTTTAAAATAAAAGATCTACTTGAAACTATGTATTTTCCATCAATTTAAAGAGCTTTTACTAAATTATTGGATTACAAAAACAACATAAAATCAGTATTTTATATTTTATAAATTTTTTTTTTTCATCCTCCATTTGTGGCACTGCCTAGATGGATGGTGGCCTTAGCATTTGCCTATGCTGCCTATGCCACAAACCATCCCTGCTTAAATTTACAGTACTTAAAATCACGCTAGGGCAATTAAAAAAAATACAACTAAACAAAAAAATATGTATAAATTAGTACTTTTTTTATCAATGGTAAACTTTAAATTTATGATTCTGTGCAACAAATAAAGATAATAAGACTTACTACCAGCCCCTGAGCTGTTGGCTTTGATTAACTGTGACCCCCTGATCAATTTAGTTAAATAGCCTTGTATTAATGTCTCAAAATAAGTTGCTTTAAAGCCAGCGTTGACCATAAACTAAATCTCCCATAATGCATGTCGATTATGCATGAACATTCCATTGGAGAGTTCAGAATTCAAGACTTACCACAACTCAACGGTAAGTAAAACTCTTACTTTTACTTTAATAGTATTTCTGTATTATTTATTTCACATTTAAAATGGTAAATGGCTTGAACTTATAAAGCACCTTATCAAGTCCACGTGGACCCCAAAGCATTTTACCCTTCATGCATTCCCCCATTGACACTCACATTCACACACTGATGGCAGTAAGCTCCAGCCACAGCTGCCCTGGGGCACACTGACAGAGGTGGGGCTGCCATTCAACGGTGCCTAGACCCTCTGACCACCATCAGTAGGCAAGTTGGGTGAAGTGTCTTGCCCAAGGACACAACAACTGAGGCAGCTGGAACGGGGAATCAAACCGGTGACCTTCCGGTTCCTGGACGACTCCCCTAACCACTCCTCCACAGCCACCCACACCGATTTAATCAGTTGTACACGTAGTATTTTCCAGTGTTTATTAGAGGATGTGCTAAAACGCTATTTCTATGCAAGAAATACCACGTAGAGCTCAGTTAGTGTTTGTTAGCAGTACTCAGTCATAATGATGAGACGAGAAACATTTTCTATTTAGCTGAAGTTAAACATGAAATGTTGAAGTTAATAACGCTCGGTGAAAATAAATTTGACACTCAGGCGCTAGAGAAATACCCAGAAGTAAACATACCTGATCACTGTAGTCATCGTACTCCGAGGACAGATTAATCTGAGTTAGGTTAACATCAGTGAAGTTGTAATCCAAATCCAGCAGATCATCTGGGAGCCTCAAAGGTTCAGCAAAAATATGGTTTTGTGGTAAAAACTCTTGATCCTGGTTTTCTGAAGGCATTAAAGCTTCAGTTGAGTCCGTGTCTCTCAATGATTCTTTGCTGATCAGTGAGATATCATTGCTGTCTTTAGGCCTTTCCTCTTCCTTTCCACGTCTTCCTTCAAGTTTTAATTCTGCAACAGGGTCAGTCATGTCTTCTATGTATCCTGTAACATTTTTAAACAGAATGTCTTCAGGCAAGATCCCAGAATTTGCATCTTCTTCTGTCTGGTTTTCGTCCGCCTGTCTTTTCCGTTGGCTTCTTCCAAGTTCAGTCCGATTTCCAGAAGCTGTCCAGTCCCCTTCTTTCTCTATTTTTTCTAGGACATCATCTGGGATTCCTGCATCGACGGGCGCTGTTACCCTTTTTAGTGATTCCACTGGCACTCTCCTCAGCTCACATGCAGAGTTAAGGCCTTTTGTTCTGTCCATCGTGACATTTTGACTGGTAGTTTTGTTAGCAAGGACTTTCTTGCACACTCGGACCAGCACTGTGCCATTCTGAGGTCTTACGCCTCTTGGCTGGAGGAGGATTTGGTCATAGTAATCAGAGATATCTTCATCCACATCGTCATCAACCAGCGAGTGTTCGCCGCTGTTACAGGAAAGAACCGTGTAACGCACGCTCATGCCGCGGCTCTTCAGGCTGCTGTCAAAGGCACTTATCTCCCATTCACCTGTGAGACAAAAAAGTGAGACTCAAAATGAGTAAAAATACCTTCCATATCAGGTGTTTCAGTCCATTCCTAAATTAAAGTTATCTGTTTACCTGGGATTTATCAGTTTGATGGCCTTGAGCACAAATGGTTCGAAAGCAACACATTTATGTATCGCCACTAAAAGTCTAACTACCAGTAAAGTTTTATAGCTTATCCAGCTCCAGTTTCTTTTTTAGGAAAAAGATGTAAATGTGAATATTGGATCTCACCGATCAGCTCTGTTTCCATGGGAACAGTTAAGGCAGACATGGGGAAGAGTGTGAGGACAGACTGGTAAAGGCCTTCGTGCTGAAACAGGTTTCCGGTAAAATAAACGGTGAGAAAGTCACTCTGGGTTCCCACGTTGGCCACATGCCAGAAGGGGACATCAGTCTGACACATGACAAACTCACGTCCCCGGAACATGAAGCCATTTATGCCTGAAGGGGGACAGAATCAAAAAGCTTTTATTTAAGCTTACAGGTCCACTTACAGATTTTACAGTAATAATTCAGATCTTTTAAAGAGGGATTCTCTTAGTTCATGAATAAATAGTGTCTTCCCTGTTGAAGATAGGTTTTTGAGAAAGTTTTTTCAGAGCAAAGTGAAATACTGCCATCTGTAAACAAATTAATTTTGCCTAACACGACTATTTACATATAATTCTATGGTTCTACAGTTTAAAGATTGCACCACTTTAGTCTTGGCCTCACTTTAGCTAACTGTTAGTTTAATTCTGACACGCTAACAAATCATTTAAAATGTTTACAACAAGTAAGGACTTAATCGTTCACAATTTTTTCATATAAACCCACTAAAATAATAAATCTGATCTACTGTTTTAAAAAGGAAACATATAAAAGATACGTCTGTAATAAACTCACTGTAGATGACGTTGGACTCATAGAATTCAGGGTCTGAAGTGTTGAAAGATTTTAGGCCTGATCTCTGCATGTTTTCTCTGAAATACCAACTTTTGTTCTCATCGAACGCAGCAAATATCAGGTTGAGTTTGTCATCAGGCCCCAGCTGCAGTCAACAAGAGATAAAAAATTAGCCCAATAAAAAACATTTGCTGCACGACGAAAGCTGGAGCGTTTCTCCTCACCAGTTTTCCTCTGGTGTCAATGGCGTCGTATTTGCAGATGAGCAGCATCCCCACCAACCCAGAGGCCAAGTCCTGTTCTGAGGAGATGGTGCTTTGATACAGCTGGGTCAGACACTGGGGGTCTCCTTCCAAGGGACCGTCATCTGTTGTTAGACTCCAAATGTAGCCGAACGTGTTGTTGGGGGGAACTTCCATGAAGCGCAAGTCGTTTTCTGCTGCTGTTGAATTAGATTTAAGTAGTTAACATTGTGGTCAGTAAAGACAAATTTGTTCTTGAGAATTTGCATTTCCAGTGAAAATGCAGTGTAAATATCTAATGCTGAAATAATTTTAATGAAGAGCTATAAAAAATCTGAAACTAGTCTAAAATAGCTAAAAAAAGTAGTTGAAATAACTTAAATTAATACAAAGAAACAGAATGAGCACATATTTGCAGAATTGATTAGTAAGAAGGTGAAATGATCACAAAAAGGCTAATTTACATGATAAAATGTTCAAATTAGCTAAAGTAGTTAAAAAAAACCAAAACAGGTAAACTTAGCAGAAAACAGCCGAAAGAAGCATAAAAAGCCTAAAATTAGCAGAAAAAGCTGAAAGAAGCATAAAAAGCCTAAAATAGCAGAAAAAGCTGAAAGAAGCACAAAAAGTTGAAATTATCAGAAGAATGGTAGAAAAGATCAGAATGATAGAAAAAAACATAAAAAATAAAATCAGCAAAATAGAAGCTGAAGGAAACTGAAATTAGCACAAAGAAGTTGAAAAAAACAGAACCAGAACAAAAGGTAAAAAGAACAGTAAAGATTTCTGAACATTTTAAAGGGTTTTAAGGATGTGGAAGACAGCTCCATTTTATTTTCAATGAAAAAAACATGACAAAAGTCAAAATGTATAAACTGCTGATGTACCAAAAATCAAAGCAGGAATGTCTCGAAGGAGCTGAACGTTCTGATATATAAATTGTTGAAATAGCACATAAATTGTGGAATGAGATACGTGCTGAAAAACGGTAAGAAGGAAAAAATGATCTCAACAGTGTAAATGCTTCATAAACAGTCACAGAGTTACTGAGAACTTTATGAATCAGTTTGTGAGGAAGAGAACAAGTTAAATACAGTGACAGGAAGCTTTTTTTTAAATGTCATGCTGTTTTATTTATGAAACAATACCATTGTGAGTTAATTGTTTATTTAAATTTATGAGGAAAAAAGGAGACAGATATAAAATAGCTTATAAAAACTATTGATATCCATTTTTCAGCACGTAACTCATTCAGCAATGTTTGTGAATTCTTACATCAAAATGTTCAGCTCATTCTGGACACTCCTGCCACAACTCTTGGCATTTTATCAATTTATACTTTTTTGGATTATTTGACTCTTTTCAGCTTTTACAGCTTCATTGTGCTAATTTACTTTTAACAAAAATCAGCTGTTCAAATTGAACTCACATTAAAAATTCTAACTAAAACTAGAAAAAATGCCTTTCCTGCGAAAATGCAATTTTTCTAGTTTTAGGTAGAATTTGTTACTTTTGGTAAACCCTTAAAATCAGCCATTCGGTCCAATTTCAATGAGCAGGTTGCAGCACAATATGATCTATAAATGTTCAGTGGGCTTGAAAATTAACTCGAGGGGGTCAATAACAGTGAGAATAAGGCACAGCGTGGTTCTCAAGTTAAGTCCCAGCAGTTACAGTCAAAAACACAACCACACCACCCTTATGTAAGCCCTGTGGGAAGGTGCCAGGGTGTGAGATTGCTGCAGAGGCCACTTCCTCTGTCCACTGTTGACACACTGCTTTGCCCATGAACTGCACAGCTCAGATAAAAACCTGCAGCAATTTCCATCAAACACATTGCAGCTTAACAATAAATTTGTTTGAGTTCCTTAAAAAGTTGATGAGATTTGAAATTGTGAAAAATTTTCTACTGAAATGTAGCTATTTTTAGCTGTTGGTTTATGTCAAAACTTGGGCTTACCGTTACTGGATCTCTGCAGAGGGTAGATCTTCGTCAGGCCGTTCGGGTAAATATTAAACGGGCGACTAGCCAAGTTCTTAAAAATGATCTGGAAAAAAAAAGTTCAAACAGTAACAGGAAAGGCTTTGTAACAATGTGATCTCTCGTTTGATGAACGTATCAAACCATATGCTCATTCATCGGAGTCACTCACGTGGATCTGATCATTGACTTGCCCTTTGAGCGTCGGACCCAGCAGCGTTGGGACATTGTTTCTCCTCTGAGTGAAGGATGCATCGGTGTACTCCATGTACACAACCTTTTTATACCTGTAGTCGAGGTGATGAGGAGCTGAAGGCAAATATCTGGACTGCAGTTTACTGGTGTAGGAGGGAAAAAATCAGTTTAGAGCCTCACTATGTTATCTTCATCTTCATCCCTTGTTGACTCTGTACCTGTCTGTGGGTTTGAGATGAGGAGCGTAGTTCCAGGTCACCTCTTCTGCTGCAATAAAATGTCTTCTTATATGTCTTCCTCCGCTGGATCTGGGTTTCAGACTTATGGTGTTAAAAATGAAATCAGAATCATCCTCATCCTCCTCTTGGTCGTGTTTGACGTTGCGAAGGCCTTGTTTCGGCACAAAAATGGGGTCGGGGCATTTCTCCACAGTGAATAAAGCATTCATCCCATCTGTTTAAACAATGATAAAAGTACGGATTACCTCTCAAACTAAATGAGATCCAATAAATCTGATTAAGGAAAGAGACTTGCTGGACTGGTTCAGCTTTAATTCTTTTTACCATAATGATGAGCGTGTATCTGACAGCTGATGAGGAATCGCCCAAGAGTGGTGGGTTTCATTTCTGCAGTGATGAAGGTCATTGGGGTCACTTCCATTGTGACTTTCCGATGGGTCAAAACCTGAAAACAACAAAAACATTTAATTTAATGTACAGTATTTCATAAATGTAAACTCTTTATTCATGATGTTTAAACACAGCAGGAAATTCTGAAACCCCTTTTTCTAGCTGCTGCAAAATTCCTTTAAAAATTATTTTAAATAGGATAAATAATGAATTTAAGAGAGTTTATCTAGCATATTTTTTTTCTGAGTGCTTTACCTTATTTGTGCAGCCTTGTAACCAATCATGTATTGTGCTTGTGTCAAATTTAAGGCCCACACTGTCACTGTCTTCACATGACAGCAGTTAACTTCATTCATTTTCTTATTTAAAAGTCAAATAATTCGATTTTTATTGACGGTTTTCTTTAATCCATGATTTGCTGGATTTTGATAATATGTAAGAAATAATAAATGAAAATGAATGATATCTTCGTTTTTCTTTTTCGGTTATGTATGTTCCAAATGTTGCATAACATATAATTTGGAAAAGATTGTTTGTATGTCTATTTGAATAATTTGTTATATACCTATGAAATCCAAGATTTTTTTTCACTAAATATTGACAGAAATTGGCCCTCAGATTGAATGAAGTTTTGATTTTGGCCCCTTGTGTAACTGAGTTTGACACCCTTGATGCATTGCAGAACAAGTCCCCTTTGTTAAATTGATCCAACGCCTGACCGTACTAATTTATAGCTTACTCTCCCCAACCTCTAATATCAGAGTATAAATATGAAGAAGTCACACATTTTGATGTAAAGTGGTTCAGATATGGGAACTAATCTAATGTGTCACAGCCAAGGAAACAGTTTTGCACACAAAAATAGGTTGTCATTTTCACCGGTCTTGTTGGTCAACTGGTTGCAAAGAGTTTTAGTGAGACTGCATCTAAAAATACACCTAGTTTTTTTTTCTTGCCATTTCCTCGCAGTTTTGAAAAACCAGTTAGTCTCCAACAAACAAATGAGATCCTAACTCTAACTGATTTTTGAAGCTGTCGTTTACCTGCAAAGAGTGATCCTGGAACCGAATGGAGTGGATTTCCGGAGCTGTGCCCATCCCGATTATGTGCCAAAACACATGGTCTCGGCTCTGACACATTGTCAAACCTGCGCACAAAGAAAAGGAGAGAATTAGAACAAGCCCCTGCTCAGACCAGATGCGCTCAGTCCCTGAACACGAGGCCTAGAGTCAGCAACACATAACATTTTAACCCTCCTTCATGGAACCCCTCCAGCTGTGGCAGGCTCTTTACCTGGTAAAGTAGAGTTGATGTATCCATTGATGGTGTGGTAATTCTTTCGGCCGTTGCTCCTCTTGAACTTCTCCCTGCTTATCCTCTCTCCCATCTCTCCGTACCAGCTTTTAGTCTCATCGAACACTGCGAACAGAAGGACAAACGCCGGGAGTCTCCGCTGGCCGTCCTCATCGAAAACACCTGCAGAAACATTTGGACACAAAACATTTCATGTGTTGGAAAACTTGGACAAATTCTCCAATCTAATGCTTGTTTTTTAATGCCTGAATGGACAGACACCTCAGATGCTCAGTGACCTAAAGGCTCAGCAACTGTGGGAGCTGTAGGGTTCCTTTTTTTTTTAAACTTCCTTGGGTCAAACAGCTTTTTCTGCTTGAGGGATTCACATATGGAATTCCCTCCTACTGGTTTGAAACTGATTTCTGACTGGAACCATTTGGAGAAGCAGTTATGTAATCCTGAACCACTGCCCCCTTATTAATGGCATTATGAGCTGTTTTTAAGTATGTTTTATGAATTGTCTTAATACTGCAATGTTTTATTCGTTTAAAACGGTTTTATTTTTATGTTGGACTGGCATTGCCTAAGCTATAAATGTTTTAGAGCACAGTATTGTAAATACTTGTCCTTATACAAATCAACAATAATTAATAGAAAAATCTCAAACCAGAAATGAGTCCATACTAAATTAAAGCTCTCGCACTCCTTCTTTATATTAATAATGTCAAAAATAAGACAAAATTGTGCTAATATAGAAATCATTAGTGTATACTGCCAACATAATGACAAGAACATGAGTTTTGTACGTCACATAAAAATCACTTCTTTTGAATGACTCAGCAAATCAGACTGTGTGTGACAGTTGCAGCTCACTGACTTGGTTTGCAGATGAGCAGGGCCCCGATAAGGCCTGAGTTCATGTCTCGGACCGCATCCACCTGCGATGAGTAGGAGTACGTGAGGCAGTCAGGGTCTCTGATGGTTGGACCGTCTTTTGGGCTGATGTCCCAGACATACTCATAATATCCTCCAGGAGGGATCGCATCATCCTCCTTTTCCTGCCCCGCTGACGAGTCATCATAACCAGCTCCTAAAAATAAAGGAATTGTGGGAGTCATCTACGTTACTTCAGCAAAAAAAAAAAAAAGTAGTAGTAAAATGCTGAAAAACTGTCACTATTTAATGATAAATAAAAAAGGAATGCAGACTCATGACAGAGCAAAAAAATAACTTATAAAAAGCATGATAAATGCTACTGATGTAAGAAAATATTGATACTTTTCATTTCCTAATACTGTATTGATTCAAAAAAGCACTACATCGATTTTTAATTTAGGGTTAATATATCTTAAAAAATATTTGTGATGTATTTCAGCCTCCGACCACTAGTTGGCAGCAGTTAGCCAGTCATTTGGCTCCTCCATTACTGAGGACCCTAAGAGTATAATGCTAGCCCAAATGCTTTAGCTGAGTTTTTAAAATTAGAATTTTTTGGAGAAGAAAAAGTGGCAATATATCACCTTGCTTACAGTATTGCAATATATCACAATATATCATATCGTGACCCCTGTGTTGTGATATGTATCATATAATCAAACTCTTGCCAATACACAGCAATAATAAATACACACGGTTTTAATTGAAATAGAAAATACTGAATCAACAATATGTTATAATGACACAGGCTGGAACATTTTCTTCAGCTTTAACAAGTAGGGATCTCTGCAGTCATAAAGTGGGAAGTTCTTGGCTGTGAGTGGAGTGTGGGGAAGACGTGATTGGTCGAATTGACTTGTGGGTGGAGTTTGGCTAAAGGCAGCTAGGTTGGAGTAATAATCGGATCGCTAGTTTTACAAAAATTAATTTTAGTCATAACTGGAGACAAGAAGATGCTGGCTGCACAAAATGTGAAGTCAATTAATTATACATGTTCACAATTTTTATTTGAGACATTGTTTTATTTAAAACTAGACTTAATTGAACTCCTCTTTTTTTTAGAGGGTATAAACGACATGAGTTGTTCATATTTAAATTTCTAAATAGGTGCTACATTTTAAAGTAAAGAAGTAAAAGTATCATTTTTAGGTTTTGAATGTAACAGAATAAAATTTAAAGTCACGATTTAAAAGTATACTTGGTAAAATTACAAATCTTTAAAATAAAATACTTAAGTACTGTAACAAGATAAATGTATTTAGAAACTTCTGACCCAAACTATGCTCCCACCTATTGACTGCAGAGACCCCCTTTTCATTTAATCTGCCCCTCAAAGACTCGTTCTTAGAAGTGACCAGAGCAGCTTTTCAGATTATGAAAAGCTTTTTTATTGGAATCTGTGGCAAGAAGACACAAGCTGCTTACAAGATGTGACAGTTTGGGAGCATTAGAACACATGCCAGCACTTTCTGTAAAAGCGATTAACAAAGAAAAAAAAAACTACTCATGATTGCAAAAATCTGCTCTGTATAGAGCTGAAGACAAGACCGACTGTTTGTCCCTGCAGCCTTCATAATATCTGCACACAGCAGATAATGATAACCGTTGCTTTCTGTAAATTTCTAAAGAACAAGGAGACAATCTATTTCTGGCATCGTTTCCGAGCCCTTTGCTACAGTTCTTTTTCATTACTCTAAAAAAGCAACAGCTAACAATTTGTTCTCAGTGTGTTATTTCTGGAAACAATTTCATTATACTCAGTTATAATAAACCCCCTTAAAAAAAAGTTTATTGCACACTTGTGACAAAAAAATAATTCGTTAAGTAAAACCATGTGGAAATACGTCACGGTAGTACTGAGCTCTAAGCTTTGACAAATCTTTGTCTACATTTTTCCTCTGTGTCATCTGCAATGCTACGTGAACGCCACTTTGAAACTGAACGACGTGAGTCAAGAGAAAAATGAGTCAGGTTTTGGGATTGTGATTTCAACAAAAAGCAAAGAATGCTAATTAAGTAATAAACTATATTTTATACGGATATATTTGTGAGGCGAGACAAGTTACTTACCTTCAGATTGTTTCCAGTAGGTGATCCCCACAGGGCTGATGCTGTAGGGCTGAGAAGCTAAGTTTTTAAAATGGATGATCACTTTTTCACCAGCCTGAGCGACGATCACTGGACCTTGTATACCTGTGACCACAAGATATTAAAAATCAAGACAGTTCAATTTGTCTGTCATAGAAAGCTGATTCCAGGAAATGTGAAAATTGCTCAAACTCAACCATATTTACACATATTGAGCTAAAAATTGCTGTAGTAGTGGCTGAGCATTTTCCCCAAACACTTACACAAAGCTTGACACATTAAGCAATACTCTTTTGCTTAAATCTTTGACAATAATTGTTGGCATCAACAGTTGGTCTGTTAGCAAAATATCTTACGAACAACTGAATCTAACTTCATGAAAATCTCAGTAAACAATTACTGGGTATACATCTACAAGTGAATACATTTTGGAGTCAGACCAAATTAAGATGTTCGCCACAGCCGACTAACCTTAGAAAACACAAAAATGTATAAAACCTAACCAAAATTACAGATGTGGAGCTAAAGTTGGGCATGGTTGTGTGGCTGATAATTCTCCCAAACACATACCATGAGCTCTACACATTAGGCAATAATTTTTGCTTAAATCTTTCAAAATCAACCCAGTTTGTCTGTTAGCAAAATATCTCATGACCAAATGAATTTAATAAAAATATATGGAGCTAAATCTAAGCGTGGTAGTCATGCGTGATGGCTCATGATAAAATGTTAAAAAGTTATTTTAATGGTTTGACCATCCCAGTTTGAACCACTAGCGAATGTTATGCATTTTTGCAAAGAATGCCAGGCCTTTAATTGAGTTTAGACATGAAACTTCTGAGGATGACACCTACCTGCCCAGGGTGGTCTCGGCTTTGGGACAGTGTATGTTGGGTCTGTGTACTCTCTATAAACTGCCTTGATGTACTTTTGAGGAATTACTTTGGATCTCCCTCTGAAGAGAAAAGAATCAACGCTTAGTTATAAGAAAACTGACAAGAAAAACACTTAAAACTTTCAAAGAATACTTGAGATTTTATCCTAAGGGTGCTGAATTTAATTTTATATTAACCCTACTTTATGTGGCATAATAAAAGCTGCTATCTGAATGACAAAGGAAAATGTTCACCTTTGGTCTGGTTCAGCATCGTTCAGGTGGATGTAGTCCCATCCGATCTCCACCGCTGCTATAAAGTATTCCCGGACAGCAGCAGGGTTCAGCTGCGCCTGTCCACCCGGGGAGCAGCAGCAGAGGAGCGGCAACAGGAGCGGCAGGAGGGTCGCTGTCATGATGGTTCTGAGCACCTGTCAGTCCCGCTTCACGGTCCGGGTTCTGGTGCACCTACTTTGGGTTCTGCGGGGATATTTAAAGAGCGATGTGACGAGGAGGGAGGTCAGGTTGACTTAGTGGAAGAAGTTGGACACGTGCGTGGTGGGAGGCAGACTCCTGTGACGTCACAAGACATACTGTGATGCTGTAAATGAAGTCCACATTTTTACTTATAATATGAATATAAATAATTTGGAATCAAATATTTGCGTGTAAAAATGTTCAAAACTCAAGAAGTAAGGCAATTTGTGTTTGGCTGATTAGTTCTTTTGTAACAAATCGTATATCACTGAAAAGCCTAAATGGTGCTACATTTGTAAAATAAATTAATTTGTGAGCTGAACAGAAAAGTTCAGGATGTAGATTTCACCCATCCAGGTTGCCAGGTAGGAAATGTTTTAAAAATTATTGTATCCTATCTGAAGAACAGAAATGCCAAAACTATTTTGGACTTTTAAAAAACATCTTTTCTTTTATCGCATATACCCTAAAACTATTGTGTAAATATGATAATTATTATATATCTGGCAACACTGGTGCCCATGAAAACTTGTTAAATCTTCTCTCCCAGTGCCAAACAGTTTTCTGCTTTTACTTTTTGTTTGGTGTTGTTTATTTGTTTCAAGTCTGAAGAAACAAAACACATCAGTAATTTAACAATTTATTCAATAGACCAGGGTTTCAGTAGCATGTGGAAGAACCATACACAGCCACAACATCTTGGCATTTCCTCCTCATTATGCTCACCAGCTTGGGCACAGTCTGCTGTGGAAAGACTTCTCAACCAGTACGTGTTACAAGTCAGCCGTTGGTTTTGTTGGACGCTGTGAAACAAAGCTGATCTCATGGAGTTCAGAGGCCAGAACCACATTCCATCCTCTCCACTGCCAAATTAAAATATTTCTCTAAACTGAGATGACCTTTCTACAAAACCTTATTAAAAAATCCCTGGAGACACATATTAACTCCCCTTAAAAAAAAAAATATATATATATATATGTTTATATATATTAAATGTAAGTTGATATTCTGCTTTTTGGTTCACCTTTTGTTTTGCATCTGCTTTATGAATGGTTTATTTGTATTTCTGGTAAATTTTGTGCACAAACGTTTTTCAGAAAGCACAAATTTTGTAAATATTTTTCAAATGAATGAATTTACACCCATCTTAAAAAATGTTAGTTGTTTTATCAGAGAAATATGAGAAAATTATGGTGCACAATTTTCATGGATTTATTTGGCTAATCGTTTGGTACTAGTACTGCAGGTAAAAAAATAAATAATAAAAGATGCAACAGAGTTTATATATAGAAATCAGTGCAGTTTGGATACTTTGATAATTTACCAAATACCTTAGATTAAAAAAAGGTAATAAAATAACTTCATTGGAATCTGTCCACATTTTTATTACTGGTCTTCAATGACATCTTGTGGCCAAAGAGAGGTACTACAACGTTTTAACGCTACATTTTGGTTCAGAATTAGATTAAGTAAAGAACACGTTGAGCCAGAAAATAATACATTTTTTCCATATTATATTGAAAACACAAGTCATATTTATTGATGACAAACTGCAAACAAATGACCTCTTCACATGTGAATAGAACACACATTAATAGATGTTTTTTAAATAATTGTTTAATTCAAAACAAACAAAACCAGTACAAAACATGTATTAAAAATTAGGAAGCAGATTTAAATAAAAAAAACAACTTTGTACTGAAGGGCTCTCAACAAATTATCCCAATGAGCACCAAACACTACAACATGTTTAAAATGATGTTGCAACAAACTGCTGACTATCTACATTAAAGCAAAAATAATTTAGATGAGCTCAAACAAACTTATTTACTAATCATTAAACCAGAAATGAAACTTATTTCTTGCAGTTTTGCAAAAGAGAGAACGTTTGTGTCACTTTCTGACTTATTTCACAAGTAAAATTGTCTTAGAATGGCATCTGAGGTACACTGTATTAACTTTTAGCAAACTTATCAGTTAGGCAATCTGACCCTACAGCCTATATACATGATCTAATAAACAATAAAATAAAAGCCCACACTAATATTTTGTTGTGGCATAGCTTAATGCACTTTTATGCAATGACACTTTTTTATGTCCAGATGTTTTATTTTTTATTAATTTCACATCTTAAGTGGGACCTCTGTGTCCAGAACAACCCAACCAACCTTATCTGGGTAAACTCTGACTCTGCAGTGACAAAAAATTGTCTCTTAAATCTTAAATTAGACAAAGTCTGAAACACTTATGGCACCCAGGAAGAAAAGCGTATCGTATGATGGTAAAACCCGGTTTTCAGTGTAGCCCAGACACTCATAGCTTCAGTGAGTTGACCTCTATGATCTGCTGCAGGATGTTGTCGACATCCGCTGTCTCCAGACTGATGCCAGCCATGTCCAGCTGGGGCAGCAGGGCAGTCAAAAGTACCACCACATTGTTACGGATGTCGTGCAGATTCTGCTGTGGTGATCTGATGACATGGAAACCATTATTACTAAAGAGATAGTTCAACATCTTTGAAGCAGGGTTGGAAGGAGTAGTACTCCTCAGGAAAATCAAGAAGTTCTCATGAAGCAGTCAAGCTGAGTGACACTTAGAGAACAGTTTTTTTTAATTAAAAATATACAGTGCATATTGAATTGACTTATTATTTTCACACATTAGGACGTTATCAAATCAACTCACTGTATTTCTTCTTAGCAACGTATCTTAAAGATATATATATTTTAAAAATCCTCATGGATGATAGAAAGATCAGTCTGTAAGGCTGGACCTTGGATTATTACAGTGGGATATAAACTACTAGATCAGTGGTGGGCAATCCTGGTCCTCGAGGTCCGCTAATCCTGCATGTTTTACTTGTTTCCAACAAACCTGATTCAGTGACTGAATTACTTCTTCCAAGTTCTTCAAATGCTTAGTAATTACCCATTCATTCAAATCAGCAGTGTTGGAGCAGAGGACCAAGTAACACATGCACGATGGCGGTCCTCGAGGTTCAGGATTGCCCACCCCTGTCCTGTACTAGATGATCTAATCAACATGTTTCACTTTTGTATTAATATCAATCACATATTTGGAAACAAACTGCTAAAAACAGCCTTCTCTGTTAAAAAAACACAAAACATTCTCTCATGTTGGTCAAAACTTCAAAGAGGGACCAGAGCCACAGATTGCAGACCAATAATCTAAATAAATTAACAGTGATTCAAATGAATGTTATATTGTGAACATTTAGACCCAGGTGTGCAGGAAGACCCCTTTCCTGACAATAGTACAACTCTTCTGCTTTACATAAGAAACACATCAGTTTCGAGAAACATTTTAGTTTAGTCAATAAAACTATGTAAATGTCTTGTGTGTAATCACATGTATTAAATGTAGGGTATGACTAATGTATGTTGTCAGGAACAGTTTGTTGAAACAGGTTTAACACGTATGTTGGCCAATGTGACTCATCCCAAGAAGATTTGTTTTCTTTGGTGGGAATTAACTGTCATAAATAAAACAATCAAAACATTACCAACCCTGATGCTTAAAAAACACACTGATTTATTCAGTAGATTTTTGTGTGTTTGGTATTAACACACATTGCATGCTTTAACATTTATAGCCTAGGCCAGTGATCTGCAAGCAGTGGCTCTTGGCCCACATGCGGTCCATTGGTCCCTCTGCAATGGCCAACATGAGATTGAATTTTTCATTTATTTAAATAGAAAAGGCTAGCTTTGGCAGTTTTCCTGTCAATTTGTTTCTAGAAATGTGACTGCTGCTAACACAAAGAGTGAAACATGTTGATTAGATCATGCTAGTAGTTTGTTGCCCACTTTAATAATCCAACTTTCAGCCTTACAGACTGATTCTTCTTTCAAATCCAATAGGATTGAAAAAAAAATATATATATCTTTAAGTTAAGTTGCTGAGAAAAAATATAGTGAATTGATTCAATAACAATATGTATTAGGAGAAACAATTCCTCTTCATAGTTCAGTGTTTTAATTTTTTATCAAATTTAGTATAAACTATTTAAATATTTTTGTTTACATGAATATGGTCATTTTTGTCCTAATTTGTAAAAATAAGAAGAAATTTGAATATTCACTGTATTTATTTAGTTTTATAATGTCAACCTCACTGGCCGAAAAAGCCCCCTTCAACAAACCTGAAGTGGCCCACGGGCCACCAGTTGATAATGACAGTTGTAGCACATGCAACTTTGGACACATTTTATTAGTGAACCAAGAGGTAGAAATGTTTCTTTTGATTGGAAAAGTTGCACACCTACCTAGGCTAATTTGCAAGGCAATGTCCCAGATGGGTCTTTCAATAAATAATAATTAGAATGCTCTAAATAGTATAAATAAAAGACAAAAACAGGAAATGTCTTACAAGTCATTGTCTTACTATTAAATAGTACAACTACATCGATGTGACGAATAAAAATTCGGTTAAGGAGATGATTTAGTTGTGTGTTTGTGTGTAACAACTTTTGCGTGTCAGTTTGTAACACTCACCTGCCGTCATCACAAGCGTCACTCTCACTCATTTTCATTTTGTTCTGACTTTCAGTCTTTTCTTTCCTGGATTTGTTTTCCTGCTCTGCCTCTGGGTCTGTTGCTGAAGTGGAGCACTGCTGGATAAAATGATAATAATAGTATTGCAGACTATTTGAAAATTAAACACACAAAACGTAACAAAAAAATCACTACTGTTAGGTCATAAGACTTCTGTTTTGAAACTAATCCTTGCAATTTTATTAAAATCAAGCTTTTAAAGCAGGATTTAGTGGAACATAAATGATCTCAAGGAAATTACTGAAGCTTAATGAGGTTGATTAGTTTTCCACCTAATGCTGCTTTTTGCACCTCCATCTTGTGAATATATATGAAACTGAAAAACCTACAAGTTTCAGTTTTCTTTAGTCCTGGTACTATTAGTAATCCTGTTTTTTACGTCATGTCTAAATTCATCAAACTGTGACTGAGTTATTTCTCAGTCCTGTAATTTATTCGGATTATATTAAGCTGCACTGACCTCAGCCATGGCCGTCTGGCAGCCGACCTCCCTGCTTGTTGTGGTCGCAGTCTTCCCCTCCAGCCCTTCTTTAGGCGTGTCAGTAAACTCATCAGCCGCCGTCATCGTCCCCTGAGTCGTCCTCGGGACCTCCAAACCCAGCAGGCTCCGCAGCCTCTGAACCTCCCTCTCCAGCGAAGCCAGCTTCTGCACCTTGGCCTCCCGGTCACCCCCCTCAGGAGGCAGCGTCCTGCCCTGCGGCCCCTCCGTTCTGCTCAGCGGGGACACCACCACAGTCTGGGTGGCGAGGGGAGAATGGGTCCAGGTGTGGCTGGTTAAGGTCTGTTGCAAAGCGTTTGATTTCTCCACCTGGCTGCTGCTGCTGCTCTTTTTGAACGTGTTGGTTTGTTTCCCAGGATGCAAATCCTCTGTGCTCTTTTCTGAGTCAGGTTGGGACCCCCTCCAGCGCTTTTGTGTCTCATAGGTGAACAACGACTCAGGTTTCCTTTTGCTGCTACACAAAGAAAAGTCAGTTACAGATATTTAAAAAACTTTTTAGTATCATGCTGACAAAGGTTACACTCTTTGTTTGCATGGACTAAATCTTACATGTTATTTTAATCTCAACCAGACCTTGATTAGACCATGAGTCTGACAACATTCCCCACCTGAACATGTCTGTGTGTTGCTCTTCCTCCTCCTCCTTCTTCTCCTCCAGCTCCATCGGCATGTTTGTCTTTTTGTCATGAACCCTCTGGTCGAGTTCCTCGTGTCTTTTTTCTTGCTCAGATTCATTCTTCTCTTCACCAGCTGTGTCCTTTTCAGACGTTTTCTCATGCGAGCGCGTGGCTAAACGCGCATCGTTCGTGTGTGTGTCTTTGTGAGAATCTGACGGGACGTGTGTGTCCATGTCCTCGTGTTCGAGTCTCTCTTCCCGTGCATTTTTCTGACTTTTTAAAGTCCGAGGTTCAGGCCTGTGTTTGGACGAAGACGAAGGCTGTAAAGGATCCGATGAAATGCGCGACAAGAGTTGATGTGTGGCCGTATGTTCCTCGTCCTGCGACGCCTGTGAAACCAGCATGAACTCTTTTTTTATTTTGTTTTAATTTTTAAAAATTTATTTGATCAAAACTGTAGTCAAACACACAACATACCTCGAGAGATTTTTCCTGTTTTCTCCTTTTGAACAGCTCCCTGCAACAACAAAAAAAGCCTTCACAAAGAGAAACAACTGAAGAAATGATTGAATCATGATTATCAACTAAATGAAATTCTGCTTATTTGTTAGTTTGTAGCTCACAAAACTTAGTAAGCAGCTGAATATTAGTGATCAATAAACCAGTGAAGCAAGTGAGTCAAAGTGATTTATTAACTGCTAACAGAAGTTTAAATCCAAATTTCTAGTTTTAAAGGGACATTAAGAGCAAAAAATTTTATTATTTCTTTGTTTTTATGTTGCCTCAGGTTCATCCTCAGTCTGAAAAAGGTTGTTTGATATTTAAAGGGATAGTTCAGATGTGTTGAAGTTCTGTTGAAAGGTTGTGGATAATTATTGTCTTATCTACTGTGGATTCAAATGGTTTTAGTTTGGAAAAATAAAGTTAAATTTTTACTGGATGGACAATTTAATGGCTGTTTATTTAAGGGCATTTACATAAGACTGTATGGTTAATTGTAAGTCAAGCAGAAACCAGCTGTAGCCCACAGCAAGAATATTACATCTCTACAAAACTAGACATAATGTGAAACTGACTGCAGCAGAAAAGTTTATAAATTAGTATTTGTATGATCCTCTATGATGTTATTTTAGACTGGACATTAGACTTGGGCGGTATGATGTTCTTGCAGTACAACTCGGTACTGAAATATGGTGACAGTATTTAAAAGTTATCACGGTATAATATACCAGGTATATTAACCCTCTGAAGCCTAGTCACATGACCTATTTAAGGTCTAAAGCCACACTTTCTTTGAGACTGTTTCAGTTTGTGTCAAAAATTCACACTGTAGGTCTTAATGCTCAATTCAGATTTTTTGAAAAAATCCGATCTTTTGGTGTGAACGTTCACATTACATTTTAAATGTGACCTGCATCAGACTCCTGT
>JARVJO010000269.1:11466634-11489682 GCA_031762555.1 Cynodonichthys magdalenae
AGGTTAGTGTCTTATCGATCCTTCACCCCCACCTCTCTGATGAAAAAGTCGGATGGAATGTGACATGAGCGTTCACAGTCGCTTTGAAAAACATCAGATATGTATCCGATTTAGTACCGCATACTGAAACAGCCTGGGTCGGATTTGAAAAATCGGATTTGTCGCGTTCAGACTGTCATAAAAAAATCAGATACGGGTCGCATGGAGCAAAAAAATCGGATTTGGGTCACATTTGCCTGCAGTGTGAACATAGCCATAGAGACTTCAAACCAGTTTTAAAGTTGTGTTGATAGGCCAAATAAATTCAGAGTTATGATAAATAGTATAAGCCACTTTTTTTCCCTGGACATGACCATTTGCATTTTGAATTTGGCAGGCAGAAGGAAACACGGTAGTCTTATAGAAAAAACAGCTCAATCTGCAGTCAGTCTCATCTTTCTCTTGAGCCAAAAAAATATAAACCCCCTGACCTCCTTTCTGACCGAAGCCCAGAGTTATTTGACAAGTGCCAAAAAATCTACAGTAAGAAGAAAATAAATAGCATTCCATTTTGGCCCTGCTCAAACTAGCTGTTAGTTCATCATTATAATCAGAATTAATTTTAATTTTTTTTAACTTGAGGCCATTTAAAGAGCTATCTTCAACAGGTAAGATGTTAATAGTTCATAGCATTTCCACAAATCCCCCACTTTAAAAGAACTATCCTTTTATTGTTACTAGAAGTAAATAGATGTTTTTAACATGTTAAAGACCACAATTCTGTTCTCATCACCCTAATTTCTAAGTAGCATCAAAACAGACTTTATCAGATACAAACGACCAAAGGATGAGACTGATGGAAGCCACAACACATCATGTTAACCCAAAATAAACCCAACGGCAGGCAGGAAGAAAGGCTGTGTGAAAAATTTGTGTCAGAGGTCTAGAGAAATAGGAATTTACAGTTTCTTGTGGTTTTTCTGGTAGCTGGGTGTTAACAGCTCGTCGCTGTCCTCTGTTTCCTCTGGTGCTGAGCAGCTTCTGCAAACAAAACCAGACCCGACAAGCCAGTCAGTTTAACACCTGACACGTGAGATGGCTTATAGCCTTTAACTCGTAGAGAGATCTGGAAGATATGAGCCTATGTTTATTGTTTTAGACCCTTTTATGGACTGCAGACACAAGAAAGAAGCAGGGAGTGTATAAGCCCTGTAATCTCTTTAACAAAGACAATAAAATGATCTTGAATCATATAATTCTTATATCTTACACCAGTGGAGGATGCATCTGAATGTGATGATGTGAAAACAAAATAAACAAATCGCCAGCTTTGAAAAGGAAACAATAAAAATTCACACCTGTAACGTGGATTGGGGTTCTGGTTGCAATTCCAGCTTTCGGGAGCGACTTTGTAATGGTTTGCCGGGACGCTTCGCCATTTCAGACATTCCTCACATTGCAACCACAACGGATCCCTGTAAATACAAACCACAGAGCTGAAGGCAAACAGATTTACTTTTCATTCACCAGAGTTTTATGTTTGGAACTAGTAAAGCTGGATTTCTGCAGCGGGACACAAATCCTCAATTATTATGTTTTATTTTAGCCTCATTTTAATAATGTTTTGACCTGATCGCCGAGGTGGGCTCATTTCTAAGCTAAATAAAAATAAGTTCCTATTATCAATTTTCTTAAACTCCACAAGCTTCTGCATGAGAGAGTTATAAAGTGAAGTGCATCATGTTGTCTCGTCACCACGTGGGCCTACTGCTTTCAGTTTCTCAGTGGCTTCAGGCACACAGTTAAAACCCAGACTAAGATAAGACAGCAAAATCCCCATTTCTTCAGCACAGCAGACATTTAATAATAACAGTATTTGATAGTAACCCTAAAGTTTTTTGTGTAGCCAGTTGCTGCAAGCATCAAATCTGAATTATTAAACTTTCCTCAATTAGTCCTGGAACCAAACTTTGTACTTCAGGCTGGATTCTATCAAATGTAGAAGAGTTTTTGTTTGCTTTATTCTATTTCCCCTGGTCTGTACGGTATATATTTAGAAACCAAAAGCCTTGAATATACTTTACTGATAGACTGAGGATTTACTGTGTTTGTTACAGGATATGTTTTTATATGAGCTGAAGCAGCTTTTGACCACAAACCTTTTTGCAATCTATATTTTCATCAGTTTGTACTCGATCAAAATGCAGATTATGGCCCGCTTCAGACAAAACCCTGGGTAGAATAGCATGCAGTTATGTTCAAAACACAGGACGTAAACGCAGGGTGAGGCGATAAGATGGCACTCTGGAGTTTGTTAGTTAGTTCTGACAAACAATGCAAAACTTGTTAAGAGGTTGTTGGTTGAACTGCTGAGACATTTTCTTGGCTTTGTAAACATTAACCAGCTCTGTTCCTGTCCCTCTAGCTGATCCAACCTGTCTTTGAAACTGTCTGAGAAACTTCATCTTTTGGAGGATGGAGCATCTGACAGGAGTGGCTCAACTGTGAAAAAAATATCCATCCCTAAAGGAAGGGTACTGATTTAGGGAATAACCAGTGACAAAACAAACACTAGAGGAGAGACGAGCTGGAAGGAACAGCGCAGGCTTTTATTACATGAACTGATCATGTTAAAGCCCACCGTACACGCTCTAAAAATGAAATGCTGGATTTACTTAACCATGTTACGTCAACTGGTTCCACTTAACTGAGTTGAGTAAATTCAAAGCCACATACTCATGTTCTTTGGTTAAAAAACTGGTATGTTGCTTTGAATTTACTCAACTTAGTTAAGTGGAACCAGTTGACATAATATTGTTAAGTAAATCCAACATTTCATTTTTATAGTGCACAAGAACTGTCTTAACCATTCTAGGTTATTTTAAAAAACAGCTCATTTGAATGTGAGGAACGACAGTAAGTTTTTCTTTAAGATAATTTTAATACTTGATTCTGCCCCTCCAACAATCTTAAGGACATCCAAACTATCGTGATGGCTCTTACGGGTAATATTATGAAATATTCCTGCCGTGTGTTAAGGGTGATCTAGTCAGCTCAGAAGCACGTCGGGACCGCTCCAAACTCAAATTGGGGATATTCAACAAGTTGGATTGTCTTGGCCCGTTATCTTAGCGTGTGTAGTGTCCCCCGAGCACAAATGACCACGCAGCCTGTTGACTGTCAGAGAGCCATGGTAACAGAAACACGGAGGGGAATCCAAAATACAGAAGACAAAACAGCTGCCGGGGAGCACCAGAAAACCCAGAGACGTCTTTTTGTCTTGTGTTTTCTCTGTTACGAACAGTCCACAAAGTATCACCGTTGCTTCTTCCTCGTCGGCCATGTTTGCTTTATCTGAACTCACGTTTGATCTCGAGAGGTTTTGCGAAATTTCCCACCTGACATCTGAACGTTCATGAGTTTAATCTGTTTGTGTGTGGAGCTGTCTTTGCTGTGTGGCTGCACCACCAGGACCAAACCTGTTCTATCTATGATATTTTATTATCATCTCTTTTAAAATCTGAAATTATTCTTTGGAATATAGGAACAGATAATATAAGATTTTTTCTTCTTTCTGCTGCCTTTCATTTTACTTGTATTTTTTGTTGTATAAATAATTGGTTTTGTTTTTAAATGAAACGAATAAAGAAAAAAATAATTCTTGCTGTGTTAGTTAACCACCAGATTGTTGAGGCAGCACTGTGTTGTGTTGCTGAACTAGTTCTGTCCTTCTTGAGTGATCTTACAAACTGAGTCCAGTTTGTTCAGGATTGTCCCATTATAAATGCTCCTCCGGCTATTAACTGAATCTGCTGACAGCCTAAAGGAGGAAGGAAATGCCTGTGTGCTATCTGTGCAGTTTTATCACAGCAGAAGAAACTTAACTTCTGGAAAACAGTTGCTGTTGGACCGCGGCAGGATTCAGGTCCTGAAATTTACATCTAATCACAAAAACTGATTTTTCTACAAACATGCCTTCTAAAACTACTTCCAGGAATGTAACCCCTAACACCTGGGGCCTGTTGAGATGCAAAATCTTGCTTGTTGCTCTCATAAAACTCCCCAGATTTACGACTCTTCGTTCCATTTTTCTGACTGAAACCGGCTCCCTTGGAGGCCCTCTTTCTAAATCCTCATCTGCCTGCTCACAAATCACTCATTACCCTATCTACCATCTCTGTCACATCCTGGAAGTTTGAAGGTGAGGTAAACAGCACAAGCTCAAGGATGTTTTCTGTCCATCTTAACCTTCTTTCAAAAATGTTCACATCTGTTGTAAATAACTCTCAGTACTAGCTGTCCCTGTATTTGCTACTGAATAATTTTGTCAGCAGAACTGGTTTCAGCCTTGAGAAATGAGGCATGGAAAGTGACACGCATCATTGTAGCAGCACTAAAGGTTTTAGGCTGTAAACACACAGTCTGAGAAGAATGACTCTATCTTAGAATGCAAGGTGTAACAAGACGTTTCAGTGATGGAGCCAAGTTATGACATTTGTATGTAAGAGATAAACAAAGATTAGTTGCGTAACTGTGACAAATAAACACTCACGTGTCGGCACATTCCTCAGTTTCTTTGTCATCTTTTTCTAGAGCCTGAAACTCTCGCTCTCTCGCTCTCTTCTCCATCACTTCTTTCCAGTAATCGTTCAGCTTTAGGCCCAAAGCACCCAGGGTGAGTCTTAAGGAGCAGAAAGAGGAAAAAACAATGAATGTTTTTTTTTAAGTTTATTCCATTTTAATGAACTGAAAAACACAAGTAAATTCACACTGAATAATTTTTCTTGGTTGTTTTGTTTGTGTGCTGTACCTGTATTCTTTAGTGTACTCAAAGTCTTGCTTGTTGTGAGCAGGTTTGAGAAAATCACACTCGATAATGCCGACAACACCAATCCCCACTCGTTGCCCTGAGGCCTTGATGAGAATCAGGAATAACATATTCAGAATTATCAGTCAAGTTTTTATGTTTTTGAACATATAAGTATAGAATAATCGTTTGCTACGTTACCTTGAGCTGGCAGCCTACTTTCTCGTAGGCCTTAATGAGTCGGTTCTTGTGGTACATCATGATTCCAAAGTGCTCTTTCCGTTTAGGGTTAAAGCCAAAAGTCACCTTCACCTTCTCTTTCTGACAAACACCAGTTAAAGATAACATACCAAAGCCATATGTTTTTCATTAAGCACTAACATTACAGAGGACTATAACTAGGGCTTCAGTGCTGCAGGATGGCCGTCAGATCAGAACACCAGTCATTGTTACTTTAAAAACAGAAGCTTTTAATCACCGATAGCTTAAGTTTGTTCATTTTATTGCTGCGTGCACACATTGGGAAGAAATATTCCAGGTAGTGGAGCTCTGGCAATAATGATGAATTAATTGTGCAGTATGATGAAGGTGTTGAGTAAGGGGATGCATCCCTCAAAGGCATCATGACAACGATGGGCTTAAGGCTGTCCAAATTTAAAGGTTCCTCCAATTGCGTCCCAAAATACGTCCTCTTTTTCCCTTGATTTGAGGGATGGGTCCCAAGATCCATTGAGGGAGATTTTTTTCTCTTGTAATGACGAAGTGAGAAACAGGAGTACAGTTTTAAATAAAAATCTGGCGGTACAAAATTTTAAGTGCACACCATTTTCTCCTAGTTGTTATGGTCGACAAAGGACCCAGTCCATGTAGACCGGGTCTTTTGAAAGATGCAGCCCCTGAATTTGGACACACACAATGACTGCACTACTAAAGGTTGGGTAAATGGTAAGGTTTTAAAACAGTCTGCCGATTTTCAAAGACTGAGAGACCCCACATGTGAGGATAAAAAATCATGGACATACAGTGTGTGGGGTACAGCCACATGGCAAGAGACAACACACCAGGTCACATGTAAAATCATGCGAGACTTCTTGAAATCTTGCGAGAATTCAGATGTCAGAAGAAAAATCTCGCATGACCTCCAGAGAGACGTGAGTTCTGAGTAAATAAACATTTGAGACGAGGAGGAAACAATGTTGATTATTTGTGGACAATTTTTAACAGAGAAAAAAAAACAATTCAAAATGACTTTTAACGTCCAGCACACTTTCTGGTGAGTCAAGACAGTGTTTTATATCTTCTGTGATTACCCTGCGTGTTTGCGTTACCTCGCTTTCTGATTGGCTGCACGTCTATTCAACAGGCTGCGAGCTCATTTGTTTTCGGCTAAACACCTCACACGTTGTGATATCGGGCTAAAAATATCAAACATGTTGAATATCCCTGATTTGAGGTCGGAGCGGTCCTGATGTCCTTCCGAGCCGACTAGACTAGATCACTCTTAACTCCCCACCCATGGCACAAATATCTGCTAAGATTATCTTTAGAGCCATCACAATAATCTGAACGTACTTAAGATTGTCAGAAGGGCACAATTATCCTGCCGTGTGATGCAAGAAGAGGATTTATAGCTCCTTGAGTAAAAAATGATGCATTTCACAAAAAATCTGCAGTTCAGATCTTTCAGGTCCTGGGTTCGAGCCCCGATTCGGACCTGGGGTCTTTCTCTGCGGCGTTTGCATGGGTTTTCTCTGTGTGCTCTGGTTTCCTCCCACAAACCAAAAACATGTATGTTAGTTTGCCTTCCAGCCCAGGTCTCTCTTGCAAAACAATCCGTGATCTCAATGGGATTTGACTTTGCCACCAGTCTGTGAATAAGTGAGGCTGCTGACTCTGTACTGTGACTTTGTGGGGGTTCACTGTACACCCAGAATTAGTTTATAAGGGACTGAGTGAAGACAACTTATTTTATGAAATCACCAAGTTCAAAAAGAGGTCCTCCATTCAGATCCCGGATAAGACCCCAAACTGTTAGTGGCAGCTAAAAATTCCATAATAAAACTTACTGCTCAGATAAATACTAGGAAATAATACTTCTTGATGTTTTACCAAGAGCTAATAGTTTTTTTACTTACTGTTTGCACATGAATATTTAAGGATACACTGAACTGGGGTTTGTACACATCATATTCGATGAGAGTCAGACTTTTCGACACCAGCTTGGCCAGAACTTTCCTCCCTCTCAGTATGACCTGTGTCCTTGGTTTCAGGTACAAGATACTGATGTAAGCCTGAGAAGAACAAGCACACAAAGAGAAAATGCAAACTAAGAATTTGTTTTTTAACAAAAACATCAACTGAGTATTTATTTTTAGATCCTGAACGTTTTCATCAACTCAACAGTACATTTTAAAAGCTTTTAAAATTCACAAAAATCACGATCTACAGAATGTTAAAACACAGATAACAGACACACTATTGACACCTGGTTTGTGCTTGAAACTGGAGCTTCAGAGTGTAAAACCTCGCATTTGTTTCATTTCAGTACACATCTGCTACACTTGTAGTTGTTTTTGTTTGACAAGTCTGAATGTTCAATTATTAAGATTTGGCAAAGTGATAAAATATGTAACATTAAGTATGTGACATCTACATGTACAGATATGATCTTATTAAAGTTGCAGGCAAACCAGTGACCTTTTAGCTGCCCAAACTATTATGAAACCTTTAAGAAAATTCTTTAATTCTTGTTGTTTTGCTCAGTTTTCTTTGAGTTTTTACAATTTATTTTTCAGCTAACAAGCTTTTCTTTTTCAAAGTAGGAAATAGCCGAATGCTGTAGAGCAACCCACAACGTCATGACTCTTCTCGCGTTAAAACCTGCCTCTCTAAAACCATTTTTTGTCTGTTTTGAAGAAAGAACACAAGTCTGTTCATGGTGAATACATTTAAGCTAACTAAAAGCTGTTTGGTATGGTTCAAATCCACCTAGTAATAAGTATTTAGTTTAAAAAAAACAAAAACCATTCAAGAGCAAAATAAGGAAGTAACACAGACTGCTTCTTTTTAAGATCATTACCAGAACAGAAAACGTTTTTAGACAAGATGAAAGAACAGGCAGCAGTGCAGCAGCTGACTCAGTTCTCTCCACTGTTGTCTTCCAGGTTTATTCCAGTTATTTTATTTTGGGTCTGTTTTACAGAAAGTACTGACCTCGCTGCTGAAGATGTCAGAGTTATTCAAAGTTTAAAAATGAATCGAAGGGTCTTTCCAGCATTTAGCTACATAATCTTGTGCCTGATTTGAGTTCCTTCATTGGAAACACAGTTATAATACAAATCATACTAATAAATGTAATTGATTAGTTTAAAACTTAAAGTAACCTTTTAACTTATGGTCTTCCTCAGAGTCTATAAAACAGGACATTGAGCTACTGATGCTGAGTCTCTACTGGGTAAGTGAACTTTTCACCTGATCTCTAAGGGAGAATCCAGCTACCCTTTTGTTTGAATGTGTGATCATGTTAATTGGGTCACTACCCAGAGATTGTGACCATCGATTATGGTAAGGAACGTAGACTGAAAAATATGGACAGTATATTAAAGGTTCAAACACACAGTTGCTTAAATGTAAAATAATTGGTAACAATAAATTCTTTGTGAAAATATAAAATAAGATAAAAACAACAGAATATATCAGAAGTTCCTGTGGCCTGTTGAAGCTACAGCTGATTAACTTCACTGGCCAGAAAGAAACACAAAAGTTGAGGCTTTGGTTAAAAACTGTGAACTTACACCCCAACAACTAATAATTGTTTCGCTTTGTTGATGGGAAACTAACACCAATAATTTTTAAGAAGGCAGAGAATTATTGCAATTTCAAAGAAATTCTGACACCTAAATTCACACGTTTGCGTCACTGCCCAGCTGAGGCACCTTCCCATGGCTGTGTAACAATTGCAGTGTACCTTCTTGCAGAAGCAAAGCTGCCTACTGACTTTTTCCTTTCGCTGTTCTTATTTGATCACCTTCCACTTGCTCGAGGCACACAAGATTGTAAAATATAGGGAGGTGAACAATTAGCAAAAATAAACGGGAAAGTCCTATCACCATTTGAAGGATGGAAACAGAAGAAAAAAATGCTGCAGTGGGTGGAACTAGTGGTTGAACAGAAGTCACTGACTCATACTGCCTCGTCAGGTCCAAAATAGAATCACATTTAAATGTTAAAGATGTAAATTTAAAAAGAAATAGACCTAAAATTTTATTTTGAATTACGCCTAGAAATCAATTGCTCAGGATCATATTAAGTACATATTAAGTAAAACTTTAGGATTTTTGAGGTGACTTACCCTGAGACTGTAGTACATGTCTGGGACATTTTGCTCCGGTCTGAGTGATCCACTGTTCCTCAGACCCTGCCTTAGCTCTTCAGTCTGAATCTCAGGCAAACGAAAATCTGTTGTATCTGCGTCAAAGTCGATCTCTGTCTTACCATCTTTGGCTCTACAAGTCCAAAAAAAAGGAGACACTTGTTGTTAGAGCAAGTTAACATTGCTCACCTTTCATAGTGAGGGTGCCAATATAAATGCTTTATTGTGAGTATGTCTGTTAGCAAAATATCTCATGAACTACCAGACAGATTTTATTAAAACTCTCACAAAGCAATCACTGGACATACATCTACAACTGATTAGCTTTTAGAGTCAATGCAATTCAAGAATGCTGCTACAGCTAATCAACCTTAGAATACACAAAAGTGGTTATAACTTGTTCTGTTTTACATATACTGAGTTGTAATGTGGTTTGGTAGTAACTAAGAGTCATCTAAATGATATACTCTGAGTGCTGACAGATCATGTGGGGTCAGTGATTAAAACTTTGACACATTAGGGTGCAGGCAATTGTATTTCTCTGCTTCAAACTGTATGAAAAGCTCAAGTATTAGTTAAATGGAACCACACTGGTATTACATGAAATAAATTTTATTCAAAACTTTACGTCCATGCTGTTTGGGCCAGTTGGGCTAATCTGCAGTGAGCGGTTTATTTTTTGTCACAAGTTAAAAGAGGAAGTGAAAAAATCGTGAAAGATTTTGACTCTAAACCACATTTTTTTTAAATGTACAGGAAAGAAAGAACTTTCATATGTAAAAATATCTATTCATAAAACAGAGAGGAAGGCTTGTTTTTGAATACTTACTGTTTTCTTCTGAAATAATTCCAAAGTAAGTTTGAGTTTAACATCTAAAAAAAACGTCAAAAATCAACTTTCTGACCTGCGGATGTTCCATATCAGTATCTTGGTGCCTTTTTTGGTAGGAATGGAGTCAAAGTGAGTGAGAATCTGCTCCTGGGAGGTGAGGATGGAATGCTGGAGGATGGCAGCCAGGCTGGCTCCTGAGTCCTCGGTCACAACCAGAGACTGTGATGATGAATTAAGGTCCAAACAAGCAGGAAGACAGAATCTGTTCACAGTTCACACCTGAAGTGCACATCGTCTGTCATCGCCTCGCCCTCAATCTGCTCATTTGCATTTAGGTGAGTCAGATTGTGACATTTAAATTATTTGCTGAATGCCCTCATGATTTTTTAATCACTAAGATATAAAAACAGCTTGATGCCAAACATGAAACATGTGAAATAAAAAAAACATGCAGTGGATCTAATAGTTCAGTAACTTGTTATTTTTCTTTCCTATGGGGTGCCAACTGTAAAAAATGTGAAAAATTGTCAGTAACACTTTTTTTTTATTATTTGGCTAACTTTCTGAGTGCAAAATTCTAGTTAAAAACTTTCCACTAACATTTTATTATGTTGCTCTCTGCTCTTACATTTAGCTAATTTTTACTAAATAATCTATTTAAATGTTAAAAAAATATATGTAACTGGTAAATACAAAATCTAAACATGTAAATCTAAATTTAAAAGTTAAATGAGTTTACATTTAAGTATTTCAGAACGGAATACAGCCTTTGCTGTTCGTGCTTAGCTCTTGTTATGACGACATCTTCCTGAGACAATAGCAACCGCTAACGCTGCTAACGCTGCTAATGCTGCTAATGCTGCTAACGCTGCTAATGCTGCTGATGCTGCTAATGCTGCTAACGCTTCCCTACAAGACATTAAACTTGCAGTTGGAATCAGTGTCCAAGATGCACTTAAAACTGCCGGACCGCAAGTACAATCCATAATGTTTTCAGTAAACATGGTTTGAATTTTTATTTATCTTCAGCAGCATTAGAAGCATTAGCAGCTGTTAACTGCGGTTAGCAATGGCTAGCGGTGATGGCATTTATTGCTGGTTAGCTAACACCATAAATTCTTTAAGATTTAGATTTAACATTTAGTAAAATTGATCAAAATGTAAAAACTGTGAGCTACATAAAAATAAAACCTTTTAACTAGAATTTTTCACTCAGAAAGTGAGCTCAATAATGAAAATGTGTTGGTGACATTTTATAACATTTTATTTTTACACTTGGCACCTCATACTTCTCAGCTGTTTAAAAAGGATATTAGTTTGCTGGTTGAAGGGCACTATGGGAACAATGACAGCTTGGGCTTTGATGTTTTGCAGGTAGGTCTGCGACAGCATTCCCACAGTCTGACAGCCGCCGTTTTTGGTGAAGATGAGAGCGTCGCGGCCGAGGCGCATGGAGCCAGACTTGAAGCCATTTCCATACAGACCGATGGCCTGCTGACTGGCCTTGCCCGTGCCCTTTTCTGTAAAACCAAAACTAAAAAAAACAAACATGAAGAATAAAAAAAGTAGAAGCTTATGTGCCTTTTAGACACCTGACATTTTTAAATTTAGGTTTGATTGCATAAGTTACTAGGTTTCAGATGTGGCATGTTGTGGACATGTTTGTGTTTTGTATAAACTTCCTGTTCAACACGCATGTGGCTCACCTGAGCATCTTGTGCAGTTTGTTGGGGGTCATGCCGCTGCCGTTATCAGTGAAAGTCAGACAGAGCTGATCTGCTTCATAAACTACGTCAATCCAGATCTGTTTGGCAGACACACCTGGGTCTGCTGCGTTGTCTGGAATGACACGAAGAGAGAAATCAGAAGTTAGAAATCAGAGAAGTGGGACTGCCTCTTTTGTCCCTTCCTAATTAAGATTTAAAATATTGTCTCCTGAAAGCATCATCATACTAAAGTGTTGAACTTGTCAGTGTTTGTGTGTACAGGGAGAATAAATTAGTCTGATTAAAACCACATGTTTGTCATTATAAATCAAATGTTTTGTTCTGTGGAGAGGTGTGGAACAATAATTGTCTTATCTGCTGTAGATAGCACTTTAAATGTTTGAAAAACATAAAATAAAATTTTGACTAGAGTGATAAGCTAGTCTGAGCATGGACTATTTACAACTCCATGCGGAAAATGTCCACCGCAGTTCATGCAAATATGTGTTTATAAACCTTTACTGTGTTGGTAATCTTTGCAACACTAGCTTATTTTGCCAGAAATATAATATTTCTGTCTGAAGTTCCCCAGGCTGCAGTGGCAAAATTCAACATCGCCTATTAGAAAAAAACAATGCTGTATGTAAATGACCATGTCATTTGAACTCAACAGCAATGTAAATGTAGTAAATGTTTTTTAAAACAGGTTTTGAACAAACTGATGGGACATTTTTGAGACTGGCTGTGTTTCAAAACAGCAACAACCCACTTTACTCTCAGCTCTGCTTCGGCTGGCTGTTAGTTCATCAGAATTAAATGGATAATCAGGTCATTTCTTAAAGTGATGTTCTGTCAAATGATTATCAGTAGTTAGTACCTTGTCAGCTATAACAGCAATTAGTCAGCTTTGAAAAATAGCAAAAGTTTTTGTCTAGGCTAGGCTAACGGCTAGGCCAAAGGAGAGCCTATTGCTTATCATTTCTAAGGCTTATAAAACAACTTTCTCAAATAACCAGAGTAGGATGTTACATTAGCCATTATTCAACCTCTACATTTTTGAATAACACTTATTGTTTAGTTTGGAGCTGATTCCTCAACCCAGTAACGTCAGCATTACTACACAAATGTGTATGACCTTGTGTATGATGCTGGTGTTGAGGCTGCAAATGTATCTGTTTGGCTGATCAGTGCATCTTGTTTACTCCACAGCCTCAGCACCATCTGTAGACATTTGTGTAGTAACATCAACCTTTTTCAGTTGAACAAAATAATCAGTGTCAAGCAAAGGTATAGAGGTTTAGTGATCTTTCACACCTGTGTGATGTTTTTGAGAATTGTGTTATTAGCCTAAAAACCAACAAACAGGCCCTTGTTTAGTTAGCCATTAGCCTAGCCTGAACAAAAACTTTTGCCTCCTTTTTCATACTCCGTTGCGCCTGATTACATTATCTGACAAAAAAATCGCTTCAGTAATCACCATGAACTTTAAACTTTTTTTCTACAAACCGAGGCTGTTCAAATACCAAAGGTAAGACAGTGATTATTCATAACCAATCCACAGAACCCCACTTCAAACAAACCTGAACTACTGAGTTGAGTTCTTTTGCACATACGCAGTAATTCTGATTATCTATGCGTATAATTTTGTTTACCACCTCTTCATTTTTAGAACAAAGCTGAATTTGCGGTTTGAGATTTCGTTAGTTACATATTTTCTCTTCAGTAATGTATGGGGCGCAAAATGTAAAATAAAATGTTGAAAAGATTCATTATTTAGCTCACTTTCTGAGTGTAAAATTCTAGTTAAAAACTTTCAACTAACATTTTATTATGTAGCTTACTGTTTTAACATTTGTATACTTTATACTAAATGTTAAATTACAATTTTATATAATATATGTTAATGTTAAATCCTAAATTTAAATGTGTAAATCTAAATGTAAATGTTAAATCTACAACATTGTGGCTAAATATTGAAGTGTACATTTATGTATTTCAGACTGTAATGCAGTCTTTGCTGTTGGCTCTTAGGTTATAAGACATCATCATCCTGAGACAATAGCAAACGCTAACGCTGCTAACGTGTAGGTGGTGTTCTAACAGCATTACCTGCAGGATAACAACATCTAGCATGCTGCTAACGCTTCCCTACAAGACATGCTGCTTATGCTGCTGAGGATGGCATTTAAAATTTTATTTCAAAATGTGTTCATTTAAAACAATATGGATGGTGCCTGTGGTTTGGCAGTTTGAAGTGCAGTTGGGACACTGGCTGCAACTGCAAATTGATGTCTTGTAAGGAAGAGTTACCAGCGTTAGCAGTTCCTTTTGTCTCAGGATGATGATGTCATAAAAAGCACTGAGCACCAACAGCAAAGGTCTTCCATTCCAAAATAAATAAACGTAAACTTTTAGCCACAACATTTAAGATTTAACTTACATTTAGATTTAGGATTTAATATTTAGGCCTTTCTATGCGGTATTATTTAACATTTAAATATAACATTTTGTAAAAAGTAGTAAAATGCAAAAACAGTGAGCTAAAAAACTAAAATGTTAGTTTTTATAGGTTTTTATACTCAGAAAGTGAGCTAAATAATGAAAATGTACATTTAATTTTACACTTGGCATCCCATGCACCAAGTTAAAGTGGCGTAAACTCTTCACACAGTCTTTAACCTGAACACATGAAGAACTGTGGTTTTAAACCGACTGATGGATTCTTAAACCAGAGTCTTTTTTTGCAGTTCCTGTTAAAAACGCAACAGCCAAATAATGGCGGTCAGGTCTGAACCAATAGGAGCGCACAGAGTGGAGGAATGACACCTATGATATGACAGAACACACGCGTTCATGTCTTGCAGACACACAATGGGTCCTTTTATAAACAGCAACGCAGCGTTTAACAAACAGAACTGTAGCTAAATGTTGCTGTAATGAGGAAGTGCTCAAACGTATCAAAAAACAACTTTGAACACAGAAATTTTTGTAACAACACAACAAAGTGTTAATCTAAAGAAAAGAAAAGAAAAGACTAATTGCGCAGATAGTCGCTGCACACCGCAGGGAGTCACAAACACACGCAGTTTGCAGACAGGAGGCGAACTCGGTGCAGGAGGAGGAAGTCAATTTTAACTCTAGGTTAGTTAAAACCTCACAGCCTGACAGCGGAAGAGCAAAACGAACCGAAACCAAGAAAAGCTTTCTGCCCCAGAACCAGAGAGACGGGTGCAGGTGCTCGGGACTACTCCGCAAGTCGGAACGGTTTCTCTCACCTATGAGCTCCGCCACGGCGCTGAACGGCCAGGTGTGACTGGTGGAGTTGCTGTTCAGAAAGGAAGGGCTCATCTGGAACAGGCCAAATAAACAGCAAAGTGAGCTTTCGTACGCATCAATTAGCGAATTTAGGTATTTTAGCCCCCCCATTATTTCTGCCACCCTGCAACAAGCTTATAAAGTGATTATAAGAGGCGAATAAACTTACGGAACTCAGGCGAATCCCCTGCTCGCTCAACCTCGCCATGTTTCTGTCAGCGGCGCAAATGTTGCCTCTGGTGGTGCGTGTTGTTGATGTTCATACACGCACACACAGAGCAGCAGGTACGTAACTCCACACACACACACGCACAGACAGGGGAGTGTGCCACAGAGGAAGTCAGCTGAAATCCTCTCCCAGAGAGAAGGGGGGGGGGGGGGGTCCTGAAGCACCATTTGGTGACAGGTCAAACATATTTGGATTTATTCCTAAAAAAAAAACAACAAAAAAAACTACAGATGTTATTTTTCTGTTCGTGGTTGTGATTAAATTAGTCACCCCTCCTAAATTCTCCTGCCTGTTTTAATTTGAATCTGAAGCATGTGTAATAATATAGATTATCATCAGGGTTATAGGGTGCTGACTGTAAAATAAAATGTGTAAACATGTCACATTTTCATTATTTAGCTCACTTTCTGAGTGTAAAATCATAGTCAAAAGGTTTCCTCTAACATTTTATTGTTTTTTAGCTCAATGTTCTTACATTTTGCTAATTATGTGGCTAAATGTCGACATCATCATTGCTATGACATCAACATCCTGAGAAAATAGCAGCACTAAAACTAGGCTTATAGTTGACGTGTCGCACCAATAGGGATGCAATCACGCCGTCCCCACCCCTGCGCGTTGGCAGTATCCTGGCACGTGGTCATGCACCTCCGAATATTTGTAACTCTGTAAAGGTGGTATGTGCAGCACACCTTTAAAATAGTTTGTTTGTCTGTCAAGCTTCTGCTCTTCTACTTACAACATTTTCACAAGTTATAAAGTGTACTGCCACATGTACTTTTTGAGAATACAACAACATAGGGTCAAGTATAAACACCCCGCTGGGAAGGGTGCGTATGTGCCCAGCACGATTATAACTCAGCGTTATCACTGCTAACACTAGTAATGCTTCCCTACAAGACATCAAACTTGCAGTTGCAGTCAGTACATTTCAAACAGCCAGACCCCAGGTACCATCCATGGGGTTTTCAATGACTCCCAGGGTATCGTCGGCTCCAAAGGACACTCAAATGGATCCTACATTTTTTGGGTTTTGTCAGCTGTATGAGTAGGCACTTGTGACGTAAGTGACGTAAGCAGCCAACAAATGTGCACTACGTGGGCTGCAGCCACTAAATTGATACTGCCTTTTTGAATTTTTATTTTAAATGCAGCTTTGGTAGCGTTAGCAGCATTAGCAGTGTTAGCAGCGTTAGCAGCGTTAGTGGCTGTGTCTCAATTCACGGGCTGGGTCGTCTTGAGGCCAGCTGGGCCACGTGCGCCACATCCTCCCCAGGCCAGGTAGGCTGCTCAAAACTGTTGTGAAATGAGATGGTCCACCCTTCGCCTGACGTCGGCTTTACTTAAGTGACCACGCACTACCCCGTTACCATAGTGATCAGCTTCATATCAGACCTAAAATGTGTTGGGACGTGTATTTACACATTTTTTTACTGGAAGAATAACTTGACAGTTAAAACGTTACCATCCATCCATCCATCCATCCATCCATCCATCCATGTATTGTTGCTCACATTTTTCTGTAATTTTGGTAATTTATTTTAGGCTTTGCAGCTTTTCCCAACATTTACTGTAATATACTTTGCATGTAAAGTTTGGAGAAATAATAAGAGCTTTTTGGCAATAAATTTAGGAGCTTAGACAGCTGAAAATTCTGGTGTGACAGCATCACATTTGTTAAAAAAATCTGTCATTCTATATATTGTAATAAAACAGAAAAGTAAGAAATAAATACTCGAACAGACACCTCAGAGCAACTTGGCCGCTGCTGCTTTGTGCTGCAGGGGCCGAAACTTTTGTTTGTTTGAGCCTCTGTCTCTGGGAAAACATTACTTATTATCAACATTTCTGTTAGTGTTTACATTTTTGACAATCATAGTTTATATTTATTTACTGCATAACAGTGGGGAATCCTCAATAAGTTTACCATCATTACGGAAACACATGCAGAGGAGGAGTGACCAAAAAAAATCTTAACTTTACCCTAAATGTGGTTATAAATTCTTACTCCTATGCACTACTTAGTCCTCTCTCTCTCATTTTCCCAGTCGAGACACACCTTTCATCTTGTTGTGTCATGACATCCTCAGGCCATACCAGCCCAGCAAATATTTGCTCTCTGATGCAAATGAGACCAAACTATCTGTGAAGTCAGTTGAGACGTGCCCTTTAACTAAAAACAAGTCTAAACTTAGTTATCTTCTTTTCTATCCAGAAAAACAAAACAAGTTAATAAAGTTACTGTTTTGGCCCGTTATGCTTTTGGTCTCAGGTGATTATCATCTGCATGCATTTTAATTAAACTCTCACTTACACTCGTGCAGATGATGTGTGTAAAAACCACTTTCTTTCAGTCCCAGCTTCTCCTTTGTTCTGTCAAACCCTTCACCAAATCATATTTGAGGTGGACACTTTGGATGCGGGGGCCGGTGTTGTTTCCAGTGTGGATGAAAAGATCTTTTGTCTCTGTGAAAAAATTATCAGTAAAGCTTGCCCTTGAGGAATGGAAACACTGAGTGCTAAAACATCCTGAACATCCCATAATAACACGGAGACCACAGCAAAAAAGAAATAAACCAAAAAAAAAATTCTTTACTGGTCAGTTTCCCTTTTGCTCACTGGTTTTTGCAAACATTTACTGCCTAAGCTCAGTAAAACTATAGCAGAAGCTATAAAAACCATGGAAAACCATTTTTTAAAAAGAAAAATGAAAATCTCATCAACCAAAAGTAGATTTGGTAATGAAAAGTTATATTTTTTATTAAATTACATAATGATGCATTTTGCCACAGCTATAAGAACTTTAGAGCTTTCTATTTTATATATATATATATATATATATATATATATATATAATTTTTTAAAAGTTTTTTACTTATTGTTTGCAGAACTGACTGAATTATAGATATTTTTGTGCTGGCTGATGTTGATCTCCTGTAGTGGCCATCTTAAATTGAGTAAATCAATCATAAATGTACATCTAATTATTGCTTTCTGCAAGTTTCAATAAATCCCTTCCACTAATTCATATAATATTTCATAATAAATTAAAGCATGCACAATCAGACACAGGCAAAAACATTATCGCTCCTTTTGCTTTTGGTACCAGGTTATACAAGTTTACTATATGAAAAGCAAAGAAGTATAAATATGTTTTTTTAAAATCAAAATCCTCACCTCAAATAATTCAAGCCAGCTTTTAAGAAAAACTAATTAAGGTGCAGTTTATTACAGTTCACCCTGTAACAAAGATATCATATTGTAGTGATATTAATGGCTTCTGCTGGTTTTAAAATACAAACTGTCTAAAAGTGACTTATTCAAAAGAGATTTACTGCATAACATGTAACGATTTAATTAGAGTTTGTGGTCTATTTTCTTTGTTTTTAGAAACCTATCCTGTTAGTTTGTATCTATTAGCTTGTTTTGTTCTGAGCTGCTGACTGCTGTGTGTCATTTATAGACGCCAGGGCAGCTGCATATTTTTTTAATTTATTATTTTCTAATGTTTAGGGGGATGAAGTAATGCAATTACAGTAAGAATAACTATCCTAAAATCCCAGCCGTTCCAAGGTTGAGAGCAATTTATTAATAATATATTTTATTTTGAATAATTTCTACTTTAATTTGAAAAGAAAGCCTGACATCATCTTTTAATCAAGTGTTTTTTTTCACCCTGAAGTATCTGACAGCAGAAGCTTGTTTTTCAGGATCAACTGTGTCAACAATGAGAAGTCCAAACCTAACATTCAGTTTGTTTTTCTAGAAGAAGCTCTTCTCATAATGAGCTGCTGGTGGGAAGTTTTGTTTTTACATCACGTGGACATCTGACTTATCAGGAAGAGGAATGTGTGAGAGAACTGGTGGTGGTTTTTGTGGTGAGTCTAGAAGTAGAATACAAGACTGACAAGTTTTTAACCTTTCAACTGTGCTAAGAAACTAATTACAGAACCTTAAAACACATTAGTTTTGTTTTTTTTATAGATGACAGTCTATTGGTACAAATTCTTTAACAACTTGTAAAACTGTTATAGTCCAGACTTTATAAGGTTTATAAAACAAAATTATGTTTAAAGGTTTGGTTGTTACACTGAGCCTATACTCTAAAAAATGAAATGTTGGATTTACTTAACCATGTCAACTGGTTCCACTTAACTGAGTTGAGTAAATTCAAAGCAATATACCAGTTTTTTAACCTAAGAACATGAGTATGTTGCTTTGAATTTACTTAATTCAGTTAAGTGGAACCAGTTGACATAACATGGTTAAGTAAATCCAACATTTCATTTTTTTAGTGTAGGTGATGCAACAGGTCAATTGAATAACTTACATAGTGAGTCAGTCACTTTGTAGCAGAGTTCCAAATCTACACTTTACAATACTATTTACTATACTTTCACCCAAAGTGCCCAGAGAACTAGTCACATGGTTCAGTAGAAGTGTGCAAAAGTTGTTCACTACATCAGTGGAAAAAGACCATAACACATTGCAGCCTGAGCTGACACAGCATTAATCAAGGTTAATGCTAAAGTCTACAGCTTGTTGAAAATGCATTATTTTCCAAGCTTTTGTAAAATAAAATGGTTCATCTCCTCCTCTGTCTGAGCCGTGGCTTGAAAAATTACTGAAAATGTAAACTGAATATTATATGAAGTGTTTAAGCCTACAATTGAACCATGTTAAAACTTGGTAGGCTTAATGGCAATGCAAATTAAGCTGTACTTAAATCATAAGGTTATGTAGCTAATTTAATTTTTTGTACACAGACTACAAAAAACTCCTCCAAAAGACAGTTGCTCAAATACTTTGTGGGTGATATAAATTACCATTTTTAATACATTAAAGGTTGTGATAGTGTATAAAATACAATGAAGTGTAACAAATAGGAATAACAAATTTTTATGTTATTCATATGAGATGAATTAGGTTAATTACATTTCTCCGGCTAAAACCAGCAAAATGATCTTGTCCATCACCACACATTAAGGCCTCTATTTCAAAGTATCTTGTTGGCGTTTATTTATGCAAGACCTGAGTGTGAATAATGCAGCTAAGTACTGCTGCATTCAAGTAGTGTTCAAAATGCAAAAACACTGTGCTGTCTTCTATCCACTATAATGTCTACTATGCTGTGACCACGATGTAGTGAGTGACTGAACAAATTAACATTTTGAACACAGCCAATTAATAGTAAACTAGACACCGGAGAAGAGTGTGAATTTAAAACTGAAAGAAAATAAATTTCCTCTGGTAGGCTGGATGGAGGACAGGTTTTAAGTCAAAGCCTTCTATGTATATAAGTTAACCTTTTTTTGACCAAAATAATAAATGAATAAATAAATAAAAAAAAAAGATATGCATATGGTTGCTTATCTGTCTGTTATCAAAAGATGTCATTAACCACTTGACAAATTGCAGAAAAAACATTTTTTGGGATTCACATTCACAACCAATTAAAGTTTGGAGACCTTAAAAAAACACCAAAAATTATTAACATCATTTTCACAAAATTAGGAGCAGGAGGTTGATTTTGTACATCTATTCTAAGTGCTAACTGATTGAAGAAGCTCTTTTGTTTTAAATTTTCCCATTAACTATTTAGAGTTCACTTGTCTCTTAGCAAAATAGCTAATCAGCACTAACCATTAAAAAATGAATAGAATTCCATTAGTTTTTACATATAAGAACTTTATTTATAAGATTTTTTATATTTTTTTCTTCTCTCTGCTGCCTTTCATTTAATTTTATTTGTGATTTCTATTTTTTTCCTTTATTGTAAATATATATATATATATATATATATATATATATTTTGTTTTTTAAATTAATAAAGTGTTTGAATTGAATGTTGAGCTAAATTTTGCTTTGTTAGTGGTTGTCATTATTAGATATACCCTGATTGACATCTTGTAATATTGCATAAAATGTATTTTAAGTTTTGACCAAAATGGCTACACCTCTGCAATGTCTCAACATTAGAGTTTTAACATGTGGCCTGAAAGGCAGTGGATAACATGTTTTCCTTTAAGGAGTGACAGGCCTTTAATTGTATATAACCCAAAAAGCACGTCCCGTTGTCTGATGCTTACACTCACTGGAGAGGAAACATTCAAGAATGAGAACTTGAACCGTCATTTGTGATGTCATAAAATGTTTAGTCACTCATGTTAAACTATTGTACTTCACTTCACACAATTACTTACTAGAACATTATCAGCTGAATTCAGTTTGAACATAAACAGACACTCAATGCACTTCTTTTTTTCCCTGAATGCTTTAAACTGCAAATAATTGCTCATTTAGTAGATTCAATTCTCTCTGACTCTAAGCAAAGGCACATAGACGTCTCAGAACTGGCATCACAAGACCGTGTAAAGGCTTGTTAAAAGGCAGGCAGCTCATCCGTGCTGGAATGTTGTCTATTAAACTAAAAGCATGATTGGTTTTGTGTACTTTAGGCACAATGTACTCATAGTTAAAGAAAACATGGTGAAAAAAGGTCCTGGGGCTCCTCCACTTTGAGCCCTGAAACGATTATTTCGGAGGATTTCTGAATCAAAAATGAGGCTCTGGTCTCTGAGACAAGAATACTGGTTCTTCTTAATTAGCTGTAAAGCAAGACACATTTCACACAATATAGCTCCGAGGCTGCAAACCTCTTAATGTAACAACCAAACAGTCCAAAGTGATGAATAATAATAGAAATCAAAGAAAACACTGACAGCATTCAGGTTTTTTTTTATTTCCCTGAAGTGATTTTATTACAAAGTTCATGAGGACTTACAGTATTACAAGATAATTTGTCAACATGCGGAAATAGAACAAAGCAGAACACAGGAGTTTAACAAACTGGAAAGATAAGACAATCCACTGTTCACAATAAACAGAAAAACTGAGTAAGTCCTCAGGAGGTGGGAGCCGGTGAATGACTACAGTGCAGGCATAGAACGGCCACATTCACACTGACTCAGCAAAGGTCAATCCAACCAAGGCAAGATGTGCACATCTCAATAAAACATGTTACAATTTTTATATGCCATCGGCTTTTCTCATAACTTTTAGAAAGCTTCACTTGTATGTACATAAAACTGTACAAAAACATGGCATCACAAGCATTTTATCCTATATAAATATACCAACATTTAGGATAACAACTAGATTCTCTCTTGCAAAGACATATTTTCAAGGCAATCGTCTTTGTACTAGATGAACCGTGAAAAAAGATGAAATGTTCAGTCAATTTCAGTTCGTTTGGGAGCGGGATGTCAAAGAAAACAAGTAAACAGCTTCTACCAATCATCTTTGGAATTCATGCTAAAAATCACTGTCTGCCTGAACAGCAGACACGGGGGTTTGTAAGGATCTATGTACACTACACCACCAACAGAATTCTATTTTATGTTTTTTTTTTTTTCATACAACCAGTTTGCAGAAAGTATTTGATGAATAATAAAAAAAAAAAATGAAAAAAAAACAACAAAATATCCTTTTGCCAATTTCTTTACGGTATTTTGTCCATCTGTGCACAGAAATTATCACCATACGATACACATCACAGAGAGGCAAAAGATACGCAAGTGAATTCAACATTAAATCAATGTTAAGTACAAATTAAACATTATTCAACACACTTCTGAGTGTATTTAGGTGCTTCGTCTAGTCCTCTTACTTTGATTAGGAACAGCTCTGCACTTGAGAAAGAAGTAAACTCAGTTAATTTCTCTGGAGTTCAAACGAAAGGGCAAAACTTGTGTTATATTTATATATATATATATATATATATATATATATATATATATATATATTAG
>JARVJO010000269.1:11489782-11505935 GCA_031762555.1 Cynodonichthys magdalenae
GAGCACTAACAGCAAAGGTTGTGTTGCATTCTGAAATACTTAAAATGTAAACTTCAACATTTAACTTTTACATTTAGATTTAGGATTTAATGTCTAAAATTCAAACTCAACATTTAGTAAAAATTAGCAGAAAGTAAGAACAGTGAACTAATTAATAAAATGTTAGAGGAAATTTTTTAACTAGGATTTTACACTCAGAAAGTGAGCCAAAATAACGAAAATCGTTAGTGACATTTTCTAACTTTTTTGTTTAAACCTGGTGCTCCATTATAGTAGTAAAACCATGAATAATACTAATAAGTGTGTAAAGGTAAATGCAGATTGTAAAAATGTGTATGGATACTTAAAACATATAAAGCAGTATGTTAATAACGTGAAGTATTTTACATAAAATTTGCGAAACAGCATGTTGTTGACTTGAATTCATTAGCGTGACAGAAAGCAAACGGCACAAACTAATAAAAGCTACAACTTGAATAATGTGGCTCCTTGTTTTGTCAGCCGCAGCCTTAATAAGTTATGTCCAAATTTATTTGCGACCCAAATTCAATTACATGCTTGTGAGTGCAAAAAATATAGAGCTTCAACAATATGATTTTTATTAGATGTGCTTTGTTTTTTTTTTTTGTTTTTTTATAAAGCCAGGAGGCAGACTTGATTCTGTATTTTACAGTGTAAGCAGTAAATGTAGCAGCAAATCCTTTTTACATTCATTACATCAAAATAAAATGGAATAAAAACCCAATTAATGCACGGGTCTCCTGAAAAGAAAAGCGATTATTACGGTCTGCTTTTTACATTTATTACATTTTCCTTTTTAAACACAACATTCTTCCCACAGACATGGTTCAAAAGCAGTGGACTGATGGTGCTGTAGTCTGCAGACACTCATCGCGGCTGCAAAAAGCTATTTGGTGTCTTTTAATTCACCCGACACTCTCTCCTTTCTCACTCTCAATCTGTCAGGCACTTTTCTAGGCTCCTCCGCTCATTTCTGAGGACATGTGTGTAGAAACCTGGCCACGGTTCACTCGGAGGTAAATGTACAAGTGTGGTTATGGTGATAAAAGGTCACACACACATGCACACATACGCACACACACTGCTGCATTCTTCTTCATCATGCTTTATTCATATGTTTTTTAGGGAAGCTGTGAGTTACTTGACATGCTACCTGTGAGCTAACAGCACACAGATAGTCCTATAGAGGACAACGTTAGTGCTACTGTTCCTTTTTGGCCACTCAGAGTTCACCAAGTGGCTGCACTGGACTGACCTAAATAGCTGCAGAAAGCACCATAACAAGGTTTTAAATGTTGTTTCAACCAAACAGCTGAATTACACATGATGGAAAGTGAAACTCTCGGGAATTGCCGTAAAAAAAACAAAGATCAAAGTCTGTGTGTGTGAGAGAGATCCTCCTCTTTTATTAAACCTGCTCCAGTATATATCAAGCATCAGAATGTATTTCGAAAGTTGGAGTGTGTTATGCTGCTAATGTAGCTTCACGCCGTGAGCTTCTCGAGCAGAACTCCAGATTTGCTCTTGCTTTCAATCTTCAGCTGCACGTCACGCCAGCTCAAGAAATGTATCAGCTTTCACGCAGCTCTGCTAGCTTTTTTTTTTTTCTCCACACGATCCAAAGTCAGATGTTCAAAACTGGTTCTGAAATGTAAAGTTTGTAATCACATGACAAACCTCATACATTCATTTTTAAATGACATCTTTACTGCTGCATGCTTTTAGAGCTTGTTCTGGAATGCATTTGTTCAGGTTCTAAGGTTTTAGGGCCATGCTTTTAATGAATTATAATAGTTTTAAAGACTAAATGTTTGGTGAAGAGGGTTTTAAAATGCTTGTTTTCAGTTATCATCGAAGAATATAGGGTGTGCATAAATTAAAGCCGCCTCTCTTCATCATTTTATTGCACCTTAATAGTTCTCTTTTGCACACATATTTTCTTTACTTGTTAAAACAATAGTTTTTTTTTATTTGGTGCACTGTTGAGAGGTTGTCTCATTCTGCAGCACAAATTTGGCAACCATGAGCTTCCTGTGAGACGTTCACCGGGGAAATCTGCACAAATAACAATGTTTACTAGAACTGAAACATACAGCATATTGCAGCAATGACTGAAAAAGTACCTGCTCAGATTATTACTAAGTACTTTTACACATAGCTGGGTACTGTATTTGTAAAGAAGTTACTGTGTTTTATATGATACACGAGGTAATTGGCTGACAACACATCCATGCTAATTCTAATTGCATCTTAAAATGATAGTTAATATGTTTAAAAAATCTGTGTAAAAATAACAAAGACTTAGTATCCAACCCAAATCTAAGTTTTGGGAAATCTCTCATCGCTCTGACAAAGAAAAACTCTCAGCAAACTGGTTGGAGTCCTAACTGGGCACAATCTACTCAACCGCCACAAAATGGTGATGGGACTCCATGACAATGGTCTGTGTGATGCCTGTGGCATAGAATTAGAGACTTCTTTGCACTACTTAGGCCACTGCTTGGCTCTGAGTAGTCAAAGGAAAAAAAATATTGGGGACCCCTTTATGGATCCTGAAAAGCTCAGAACACTGAGTGTTTCTAACCTCGTGTCCTTCATCCGAGGGACGTGAAGGTTTGCATAAAGACCAGTGTCTTTTTGTGGAGAGCAATGGACCCACTTACAAGGCCCTCATTCATATGGATTCTTTATCCATTCCCACTCTCCTTAATATCCAACCTGTTGTAGACAGCTTATGGAAATTGACACATTGAGGACGAAGAGTATGGACTGATGAGCTAACACACAGTCCAAGTCAGGCTTGGAGCAGATGAGCAGTTCATGAGCAGTTCATGCAAATGTTACATTATAAACATTTACACCAGCATCAAATGGTGTTGATGTAAATTAAACCATTTGATTAAACTAAGGACATTCAAGGAGGCATCTACAACAGGTAAGATGTTAACTGCTCACAACCTTTACACAGAACCCCACTTCAAAAGATATTTGATCTCTTTGGCAACAGTTTTTCATTACACAGCATTTCTAAAGCTGCATTTTTCTTAAAAAAATCAAAAAACAAACAAAAAAAAAGGTTTGTGATGCATGAATCTGGAATCCCGTGACAGATTGCTTCTTGCTTTGCAACTCTCTACCTGGAATACGACGAGCTTTAGCTAAAGGTTTTCTGTGCTCAAACAGAGAGAGCTAATCGTTCCAACCCAGCACCAGACAGAAAGAGATTTTAGGTGGAAACAAAGGAAGTGCAGAAAGGAAAATATTATAATTACGTCTGTGATTTTTATTTTTGTGATCTTCTTCTTAACAAAAACTGTTTAAGTGATAATTTCTCTGAGAAAAAAGAAAGGAGAGAATAAAACAGAAATAGATTTGAAGCAACTGACAAAAAAACACAAGGTGCAAGCTCCTTAATGGAAGCATGAAATCTTGTGGTTTAAAAAAATGACTGTTTTCTGTCGTTATGATGGCTTGTCTAAATCATCACTGCTGAAGAAAAGCTGGTTGACAACCACAGGCTCTTGAGCAGCGTTGGCTGTGGGTGGGCAAGCTTTTTCCTACACATCCCCGAGTGCCAGAAGAAGATGAAGGACGGAAAAATTTATCCTTCAGCACTAAGCCACTTAAATACAGGACATTTTAGCATTGCACATATTTTGCAATGTATTTTACTGTATATTGCTTGAATATTAGACCAGCAATAACTGGTTTAATCCAGTAAGTGTTTAATCTTAAGTTTCCTAAATCACAGTTTGTAAAATTGTCTTTGTCAAAAATAGCTTTCGAAGTAGAGAAAAAAAAAGCAAAGAGATGTAAAGGAGTAGAGCAACATGCAAGTTTCTCAAACATTAGTTAAAACATTACTAAAATTTAAGTCCTATTTAGCATTCCTTTGAAATACATTTTATTCAGAATTTAATATTTTATACTAAAATGATTTTATGATCAATTCATGATCATTTTTCTATACATTATACACGTTTCAATATTAGGTTTTAAAAACTATTTAGTTTGAATTTAATTTAACTCCTTGCATTAAAACAACACAACCAAAAGCATAATGCTTTTTTTTAAGCTTGTTTTTTTTTTTAGCCCAGTTCAAGCTTTGCAGAACTTCCTGTACGAGGACCAAGTTACATGATCAGGTGAGGTCACCTCCTTTGTTGCCATGATGTCATGTCCATGGGCGTGACTTGTCATCATGTGCAAACTTCGGGGTCATTTTTGTTCAGACTTCAAAGCCAGATAGGTGTTCTGAGCCCTGAGCGGCTGGGGTTACTTTACATGTTTGCAAATAAATATTTAAGTCTGAGAACTGGATCAGTTATGCTTAATTTGGGCCAAACAACCCAAACATCAGAAGAACCTCCCACAAGAATCTTGTAGTGATTTTCTAAAGTCCACAAAAAAAACCTTCTGTTTCAAGAATCTGGCACAACATAATTTTTTTTTAAATAAGACAAAAATAAGATGTGAAGATAGTATAACATATAAAAAAAATGTAAAAAATAAGTTTTTGAGATAACACATGAAGCACTGCAGCATATTCCTTCTTTCAAAAAGTAACATAAACAAGCTACACACAAATAAAAACACACAATCAGTATTCCTCTGATTTAAGGGATATTCTTAATGAAATAAACTTCATATCTAATAAATCAAACCCAACGCTGCAGAAAACACTCGGAAGCATCAGCCAACAATGCACAACCGACACGCAGACAGGGGAAAGCTTTCAATTATGTTAACAATCAAACAAAATTAAGAAAGCTTGTAAATATTCATGAAAAAAAAAAAAACGTGTCACATGCGCGCTCACTTACTGTTGGTTTTGAGGCGTGCTGGCTCACTGTTGCGGCTTCCCGCCTGGTTGATGGCCTTGACGAAGAAGATATAGCGGGTGCCGCTCTGCAGGCCGTGCACCGTGTAGTGGTTCTGCTTGATGTTTGGTACAATCATCCAGCTGTCTGCAGAGTTGTACAAACCTGGCAGACACACACACACATACACACCCATCACACTGGTATCAAGGTTTTTACAGAGGATTTCAGGATGTGCAGGGGTATTCACGTTAAAATGAACTAAAGCAATATTTCCAGTCGGAACAGTGTTTTTGTATTTTTCCTAACCCTTAAGCCATCTCAAACTGAGAGGTTTGGAGACTTCCTAATGTTCTGCAACATTTATGTGTACTTACAGACCCGTTCCATTACTGCTCCAACAGGGTTATCATGACAAGCACCCTGAGGCAGTTCTGTGTGTTCACAAAGCTATAACCATGAGCCACTAGGAGCAAGGTGCTCCTCGTATCACACGTACCGTAAGTAATCGCCTCCAGGCAACAGAAAGATACCCTTTAATGTTCAAATATTTGGAAAAGTAGGTAATACCAACACGGCCGTGGCTGGTGGGCGCTTTGATTCAAAGCAGAGGTTTAGTAACGCCAGGTTAGCTCCACAGTCACCTGCTTCTACACAGTCTTTTAAGCTTCAGAGACGCGGCTCTTTTGAAGAAAGAAAACTTCAGAGCTAAGAGGAGGATGACCTAAAAATGGTGGCTCCTTTGGCTCCTCCTCTTGTGAGATAAAATTTACTACATTATTCCCAAAAAATCTACATAAGAAAAAAAAAATCTTGCATCTAGATTTTAAAAGGAACATATCATGCACAATTTACTTTTTTAACTGGTAAATATGTTTCGTTATGTACTTAAAGTGCAGAAAATAAGAATTTAGTCTCTCTCTGTGCTGCTGTATGAGTTATATGTTTTACCCCGTTCAGTTTTTTTGTATTTTCTATGAAGTTTTCTGAATTGTTATGTCACATTATTTGTGAAGGAACTTAGAGGTAAATACCTCTATTAAACTGAAATGGACCGCACTGGAAGCTGGAGGTGGGTGGGGTGTGAAGTGCCTCATTTGTATTTAAAGAGACAGCCTCAAAACGAGTTGATCTGATACATATTTTAGAAAAGGGATAAAAGAGGGGCAAGTGGAGTTACAATAAGGAGGAATTCACTTTATACAGACCTCAACTGAGTGATTTCAATGTGTAAAAGAAGGATTTAAAAGCATATGTGTCTTTTAAAGCATTGAAAAAGTAGAAAAAACTATCTTCTTCCTTGTCTCGTCCTTTTCTTCCTTTTGCACAATTAGAAGCCCGAGACTGGTGGAGCTCTCAGGGCTGTGCTTACCCTGTCCCCTCTGGTGAGGATGCCTTCTGAATTATTGAGTGAGATGGAAACAGCATGCATAAGTTATGGCAGAGACTCTGCTTGTAAATATAAATACTTCACAGGACGCAAATAAGGCCTTTAAAAGTGAGGCGACTTTAAGAATGAATGAGTGGAGGGTGAAAAGTTGGAGTCAAAGCTGCTTTTTACAATCCCCCCACCCCCCCTCCATGACAGACAAAGAAATCACAGGAGGTTTCCCCATCCCTAAAAATGATAACAGAAATATGTTGTTCAGGCTGGTCCCACCCTTTATTTATGCACTGAGGGTTTTCCCACACAAAAAGAGCGTTTTTCTACGAAAACATATGTTTTTTTGGTGTTATAAAAACGTTGTCACTTTTCTTACAGGAATAGGAGATGCTACAATCTGTTTTCAAGAGATGCAGGGTGAAAGACGACAAGGAAGAACTTCAGGTAGCTTTTAATCTCGATAGCATCTCTCCGTTTTTGCCAAATTAGATCCAACTTTTTTTTCTGAAAGAAACGTCTTTGTTATGAAGAAAACTTTTGACTGTGTGGAAGAACTCTGAAAATGCCATTTCAAACTGAAAAAAAACAGAGGAAAGAAGGACTTGCATCCAATCATCGAGCGTGTATGTGTGTGTGTGTGTGTGTGTGTGTGTATGTGTGTGTGTATGTGTACAGTATATGGAAGAAGGGAAGTTCAACACAAAATATCCTGGGAATTGAAGTTGGTTTGTATTTGATGATGCAATATAGAGTTAATAGCAGCAGAGTGTGCTTGCTTGTGTGCCTGCATGGCTGCTTGTTAAGTGTCACTCTTTCTATTTGTTATTATGGAACACTAACCTGAATTGGTGTGTGTGTGTGTGTGTTGCAGAACAACACACACACCAAGAGCTTGGTGATTCCCTTTCAAGATTCGGAGTTCTACCAATCTCTGCCCTAACGTCATTTGTGATTCTGATTTTCTCATCTGATAATATAACTTTATTAACATTTAAACAAAAGGCAGTAATTATGTTGGCAGGTGAGAGCTGAGTGGCTGTAGACAGATTTAGTGCTATAGACATCCCTGCAGAAGCAACATCTACCTCCCAAATGCATCAACACCTGCTTCATGAGGCCTCTCTGGTCAGTAAACAATGAAGAGCAGATATTTTAATGATGCATGACTGTTTATTTATTTATTTTTTTAATAATCCAGGCTGTCAGCTGTCAGTTAAACACGTGACTCAACAAAACATGAGCTGTTCCATTTTACTGAAGCTGGTCCTACTTCCACACAGAGTGCAGGTGTGAAATTTTCAGCTTAGCGACAGCATCAGTTTCCCAATCTGGTGTGTTTTTATCAACCTGTCTCACCTGTACACTCAGATCTATGGGGTGTCAATGTCACTCATGTTTCTGCCTATGTTCCTTGCAAAAAATATGGCCAAAGCTTTCACAGGCCAGAGAAATAAACCACTGAATACTTCCTACAGCCACACATGGATGATCGCACAACCCCGCCCGCCTCCGCTTCCCCACGACAAGGCCGAGCCTGACGATGTGGCCGTTTCATATAAAATGAGAGCGAGCCGGGGATGGCCCTCAGCTGGGAGCGTTTAGCCACTCGAAAAGTTTGAGAAAAATACTACGTTAGAAACTCAAGTGGCATGGCGGACTTAATGGGTTTCTCTCTTTCTCGGTTTCTCCGATGAATCTCCGAGGACTCTACGGCGGCGTGTGGCTGAATATCTGAGCCACTCAGACTATCAGAGCTGAAATGTATCCTGATGTTTCAAATGGCGAGGACACTCGAGTTGCTTGGTTAGATGGAGAAATGTCAGGCTCTGAGGAGAAGAGGAGATGATGAAAGGATCAAAAGGTAAAGAGGCACAGGTGTTTGTGTGTGTGTGCTTATGTGTGTGTGTGGTGGTACATGCTTGAATGTGCACAATTATGTACATTAATCACATAAAGTGGTAAATTTCACCTGCCCTATATAACCCGCCTTCAGTCTGATTGTGTTTCTGGTTTGTCTGATCCTTTACGTTTGTGTTTTTTTTTCATTTATACATAAATGTGACAGAAAATCAGCAATCATTCTAACTAATTGTGACCACAACGTTGGTTGATGCAATCAGTCCTGTTGTTTCATGATTGCAATCACACTTGATAAATTAACTGCAAATTTATTGAGTAAAAGTGAGAAAAAAAACATTCTAAAAGTTGATGTTTCTTTACATATTTTGTAGCATTGTTTGTAGGTTTGCAAGGGGGGGTCCCAGGCTAGAAGATAATGCTGTTGGGGGGGATCAGGGCATAGAAAAGTGTGGAAACCCCTAAACCAGGGCTATTCAACTGGTGGCCCTGGATAAGTTCGGCCCAACAATTGGTTCATTCATCTCTTAAGCACAAACCCCTGGTTTTCTACTTTAATTACTATAAGTTCTTTTAAGTTAAACATAGACATGTTTCGTATCTACAGAAACATCAGAATCTGGTCTAGAAGCTGGTAAAAAACATTTCTATGCACACTCCAGACAGTTATATTTACAAGCGGTTGAAAATAAAACTATGAAAGTGAAAACAAACTTGGTTTAAAAACTGGCAATTCAGAGATGTCAAAATAATATTTGTGTTAAATAGAGGGCCTAATGTGTTTTTTGTTTTTAAAATATTATAAACTAAATAAAAAATGTGACCTGGATTCTTTGCACCTGCAATTCTTTTAGGCTTTCTGAAGTCTACCAAGCCTGTGCCCAAACGTGTTTGTGTGTCTGCACTCACTGATGAAGTTTGTTTGGCCAGTGTAGATGGTGTACTGCAGCTCATAGGAGGTGACGCTGAACTCGTCCTCTGACGTCCAGTGAACGGTGATGGTGTCATGGGAGGCGGTGCACAACTCTTCTCTGATGGATGGTGGGTTGGGAGCTACATGTAAAGAAGAAGAAAAAAAGAAAAACACAACGTGAGTGAAAACAGCTGAACTCTGCATGACGAATACCACATTCACCTGCATGTTCGCAGCTGCATACGAGACCTAACACTGCAGCACTCGAGGAGTAAATACAATATTTATTAAAGAAAACTGAACAACCGTGTCGATGGAGAACAAAGAAGTGTTTGTGTTTTTGTAATGTTATACAGCTAGTTCTTTCCTGACTCAGTTTTCAGTTGGTTTTCTTATTTTCTTTACATTTAAACATACTTGTGAAAAGTGTTCCTTGTTTAGAGAAAGATAAAATTGACAAAGGAAAAAAAAACCCAAAAAAGACACTTTGATGTATTGTGACAGTCGGGACAAGTGATCTCTCTTAGACTAGCCTGACATGATACAAATGTTGACATGGATGAAAAAGAAAAGAAAACAAAAAAAAAAACATTGACAAGGTCCGTCAGAGTCAATGGGGAAAAAAACAAGCATGGGACTAACAAAGGCTAAGCAGATATACTGACAATGAAAACCGACTGTTGGGTTGGTGAAAAATGGCTCTAATAGGAGAGGAAATAACTGGATCCCAAAATTGTACATCACGTCAGTTCAAGACAACACATCAGCAAAGGCTGATAACAAAACTTATAATTGATAATAGGGGCAGTTACAGAAAGTGTGTCAACAAGATAACTTAGCATAAATATGATCAGCGTAAAATAGTTTACATGACTTACCTGTTAGATAATCTAGTCCCTCAAGAATCTTCTTCTCTCTGGAGAAGTCAAGAGCAAAATTATCAAACGCCTCATTCAAGTTCACGTCAGGGATGAGCACCTGGGAGGAGGCTGTCGCCATGGCAACCCTGTATGAAGGAATCAGGACATGAGGAAAAAAGTCAGCAGACAGGGTAGTAACATTGCAGGGAACGAAGCTGAAAAGAGGCCAGAGGTCAGATAAGGTGATGAAGAAAGCAGGAAAAAAAAGAGGTGATGTAGAAGTAGAGGAGAGAAGTGAAGGAGATGAAGCGGCAAGAGGTGGTAGACATATTTAAGAACATAGGAACAAGTGTGAAATAAATGTGATAAAACCTCTGAACACTGCTCCATTTATGATATATCTCCGAACACACCCTGATATGTTCACTCTGCTGTCTTTGCAGCTCGATGGAAACTTGTGCCCACTTCAGCTTTGAGCATAAGTAAGCAGCCTGTGGCAGGAGCCAGCGTGAATGACTGTTTTGGCAGGGTTACACAGTAAGAGTGCAGAGGGAAGCACGGTGCAGAGCTAGTCCTTCAGATTTGGGCTCCGCAGTCAGTCGGTCAATAGAGGACTCAGCCAGGTGTCGGGGGAGGGGGTAAAAAAAATAAAAGCGTGAGCAAAATAAAAGAAGCTCTGCTGGCTGCAGACTTTTCAGAAAGGTTTCTCTATTTAAGAGAGACTGAGTGAAATAACTTCTAGCCTGAGGTGGAAGGAAGAGATGAGGGTAATAAAGAAGGTTGAAAGTAAAAAAAAGAAAAACCGCAGCGCTGGCTCTTAAATGATAGACGATTTTAAACAGAGGCCTGACATTGATTACGAGGGCTGGGTAAGTTTGATACAACGCTGATTTCACCGGCAGCCTCTCAACCGAATTTCAGAGGCAGAAATCAGATAAAGGAGAGCTTATTCTAAGACAGAGAATTGGATTTCAAAAGTCAAACAAAGTCATATTGTCAGATATATTAGGAAGGAGTTTTCTTGTGTATTGTGCAACAAAGTGTGATTTATTGCAAAGAGCATAAAAGCCAAGTGAATTTAACTTGCATGTACTGAAATGAAATCAGCTTTTTAAAAATAAATAAGTAAGTAACTCTCAGCTACTACCACATGAGCTCATTTTGATTTGTGATGTAATTTGGTAACAGACAGGCACACAAACATACAAGCCATGTCTCTATCCAATTGTAATGCGAATCTTGAGCGAACTTTTAACCTGTCGTAAAAAAACCAAACAAACAAATGGTTTGGAGCGAATCAACCAGCCTAATTTTGTCAGACCTTACGCATGGATGTAGTAAAAAGGAAGTGGAGATTGCAAACTAGCAGGGACCACACATCTCGAGACAATGGAGAGATGCTTTCAGCAATGTGTTGCTATCAGGCAAGCTGTAATTGTTCATATCAACTTGTATTGGCGATTATACATGCTGTCCGTCCGGAGACAGAAAGAAATGTAAATCTTATGGGAATATCTGGGAGGATGCTAACGCTAACGCTAACAGCAGATCAGTCATGTGAGGTAAATGTCGCTACATCAGAACTTATTTGGCAAATATGTTTCCATCTCCCCTTTTGTGCGTTAAATCTTTTTCGGAATATCTTAAAACTACCTCAAGCGAGCATAAAAACTTTTTTGCGAACGAAAATAAGGACGTTTTTTTCTAATTTTGTTGTTCCATCAACCTTTTCTAATTTGATACTTCACAGCTACAGACATGGCCTAAAGTAATGGTTCCCAACCTATTTTCCTCAAAGCCCCTGTCTTACTTCCAAGCCAAGCTGAGCCCCCCAATCACTGGCTACTTCCCACCTCTCCCAAAAACATGTTCAACCTTTACTTCATTAATAAAAGAATAAAGTAAATAGTTACAAACTTATGTTTGGAAAAGGAGAAAAAAAAACTGAGTTACGTGTACAACCACAACCACCTCCCCACTTGTCTAAAACATTATTGCCTGCCTTTCAGCAGTGGAATAATGAGGTATTATTACAAATAAACAGGAGACAGAAGTCTATTGACTGTAGTTTGGATGTGTACAAATCTGATGTTTTACTATCAAATACAAATGAGTACTATGTACTCCATTCTCTACCTATTTGTGTTCGTGTGAATGTTTTTATGTCCATACGTTGCATCACCCACCTCTCTGCCACGTTCCTGGCAGACTGGAGGAAGCGCGCGTGATCGTTCTCCTTCAGGCTCTGTTCGGCCTGCGTGATGAGGGCACTGGAGCGCTCCAAACACTGGCGACAGTTTGCAATCTGCTGAGCCAACTTGCGCAGTTTCATCACCTGGAACAAGCACACACACAGTAGATGTTGCGACACGTGATTTATATTCATTCGCACAAAACCTGAGTCTTGACAGCATACTCCGCTGCTGTGATAGAAAGACTGTTTAATTCTATTTAGTGAAGAAAACCCAGACAACAATACCAGCATTGTATTATTCTGTCTAGGAAACGTTTCAAAGAAAAAAAAATTCCCTTAAATTCCTTTGAAGGCAAAGTAGTTTTTGCTAAACCAGGTGCAGACACTGTACATGCAGCCAAATTGCTGTCAAATATCAACAATATGAGCTTTAACAGCCCTTTATTAAAACAATCTGTCAGGTGAAAAAACAAAGAAACCAAAGTGAATGTTAGTATCGGAAGTTCTACTTCCATAAATGATACAAATTATCACGAGGAAGTTATTTTATATGCATTGTAGCCTAAATGTTTTTCCTAAAAAAAAAGGCTTCCACAGATGGTGGAAACCACCTGCTGATTCTATACAGACACAATCACAGACAGCGATCTTCACACAGGAAAAAGGAAACAGGAAGATGGTTAAAATGCAGTAAAGAATGGAGAGACTTGGTCATGAGGTACTAACTGAAAAACAAGGAAAAAGAAAATCTAAGCTTTTTTTCCTGAAAGAGTAAAATCCTGGGGAACATATTTAATAAGCTGTTTTAAGGATGTTTTTGCCTTATTCACAAGCAAATATTAATGGTGTTTCTGACTGAGCATTAAGAAAGCATTAAACATTCATTTGGTTTATCTTCATCGTGTCTTATATCCTGACTCTGGGTATAAAGTCAGTTTAGAGAAACTCTTTATAGTAAATAACTGAGGCTGTTTGAGTGTTGTGAAAATATCAACAAAAGGCAAGCTGCAGCTTTATAGCCTGGTCCAATGCACAAATTGTTCATCATGAGCAGATTAAAAACTCATTCATCCAAAGGATGAGTTTCTAATAGACACTAAATATTTAACTTGTAACATTTCATTGAACCTTAAAGAGTTATCTCAAATCTTTTGAAGTGAGCTTCTGCAGAAAGGTCAACAATTAATTACTTACCTGCAAACATCAGTTAAGAGAAAATAAAGTTTAATTCTGACCAGAGCAAAAAGCTAAAGGCTAGTCCAGGCAGAGTTAGAACAACAAATAGGGTTAAAACAACTGCAGTATAAACAATTTATTAAGAAATTCATTCAAACTTTTACATCACTGTCAATTTTGCATTACACATTTTGACAGAAACATTATTACTCTCTTCCAGGCTGTGCTGCAAGTAACCATATAAAATTTCTATCATGTCAATAACTGTATGATGCAGATATGGGTGTCAGGTAAATAGCTACAAAATGATGTCCACAAGAACCAGTAGAATAGGTTCTGGAGTTGTTTTATAACAACAATCCCTTTTTTATTTGATGCTGCTCAGAGCAGCCATTAGCTCACTGTTCAGGTAAATGTTAGACTTTATTTTTTTTTAAACTGAAGTCATTTAGAGTTACTATATTACGGTAAGACAAAACTTGAAGAGAAAACATAAAAATCAACCAACCAAATGTTTAAGTTAAATACAATATATAAGATATTTATAGCTTCATGTTTCGTAGTTTTACACTACATATAAATTATGAAAATACTTTTGTTGGCATTTAGTTCTAAATGCATAAAACTGAAATGATTTGGCTCAAAGTCTACCCATTTCATCCTGGTGGAAGAGCACCTGTGTCTCGTGTCACAAAGCTTCAGATTTAATGGTGTTTTTCACCATCTTAGTCACAACTCTTTCATTTAGTTCATTTGAGCTGGTTGCTGACTGGAAACAAGCAAGATGGCTTTTAACGACGGGATATTATTTGGCAACATATGCTGCAAACAACAATTTAAGAGATGATTACTCCCTCCATCTAGGAAAATAGGCAATATGGTGCAATCTGTGCATTTGCAAACGGGTGTCTAGTCAATTTAAACAGAAGAATCTGCGTGCAATAAAAAAACATATGAGTGGAAAATGGCACAGTAATATTCTCACAAATGACCTCACGTTAAATAGGAATATTGAGATTATATACGTGAGCATGAGTCGCATATCGACGATTCCAGTTATACTCCTGTTAACATATTGCAGAGGAGAGTCACAGTTTGAGTAATGGTTTACACGTCTGTTAGGTCACAACCAGCCGCTGAGAAATCTGCACCCATCCAAAAACTTAATTATACACATCTTTCTAAAAACACGAAGCAATAAAAGTGCTGGTTGTCCTTTTACTGGGAGCTCTCCATTCTGGGCCACTCTGCTGCTGGTTCATCCCAAAGAAAAGCAGCAACATACAGTATGACAAACATATGTCCTCTTCAACTTGTTGCTTGGGAACCTGGTGACTTTAGAGGGAAGGCATGTACGAGAAAGTAGCTGTGTGAATGTTAGCTGTGTGTAGATTATTTCTTTGTCGTAACGATGCACTTGGCAATTGTTTCATGTGCGTAACCCACATACTCTACTGCTCATCCCACAAATGCATGTTCCTTACAAATGTGGCACCATTTAAAAGGAAAATTTGGAGGCTTTCTGACGTTTATTGCCAAGAAACATTGTTACAACAAAGGAATAATCTACCAAACGCAAATTTTCTTGCTTTTTGTTCTAAGTACATATGTGTAGGTAGAATAACAACGGAAAGGATAAAAAACATTGTGCTTACAGACAGAAAAATCCCCATGAAACTCATCAGATCAGTGTATTATCATGTCTGAATTTACTTCAGTGGATTCAGTAGAAGTTTCATGACTGCTGAGATGACTTATGTTGGTGACCTTGCTCTAAGTCCAGACTGAGAGTCCTTGTACATTCCTGCAGTAATTGATCAACTGTCTAGACTGTCAAGATAAAAATGTTTGAAGAATGAGGAAAGTTCTGAGAGTTCCTTGGTTGTACTTGCTTGTTGAGCAAGTTGCAATGAGACACAGACTTGGACAATGTCTGTTTTCTGAAAAAAATTAAAAAATCAAAGAAAAAGTGGTCGGCAGACTCCCTAAAATCGCCTGGGATATAAAAAGTTGTTTGATGTAAAGATGGTTGGCCAGCCGTCAGTGAAAGCTCTCCACAGCGGAACAAGTCAGTCAGGCTCGCTGCATAATTTGAAGTTACATTTTAACTGCTAGACATTCACTTTTTCCTAAGTGAAGGTGTTATTACTATTCATACAGAGCGTTAAAAGCACTCCAAAAATATACTTTTTTTGTTACAATGACTCAGAGGTAAAGAATGAGAATCAATTAGAAAGAAAAGTTTTAAACATTGTCAGATTTAAAAAAAACACACACAAACCTGACTGTGGGGATGTGTTTTAATTTGGCAGAAACTACCACTGCTGAGCATCCCTCAAGGATTGAAGATGTGAGTACTTTCCATGAGGCTGCATAAATCTAACTTTGTTGTTCCTGACAATGTGACTGTGAACAGCGGCGTGGTGGCCATAGAGACGTTCGGGAGGATTCCTGAACGTCCGTTCAGTTCCAAGCCGAATCGGCCAGTATGTTTTTTGTTTTTAACTCCATAAAACACTTACGAGGCTCAGCGGCCGCACAGGCGGTGCGGCTGTGTCAGCATCAGCCGCAAAGACGCGGCTGCACTGCCCCGCCCCTGCGGGCACAGCTAAACATTCAATGCGAGCAGCCCGGCCCAACTTGAAAAAGATGGTGAAAGGAAAGCAGGTAAAAAGAGAAAACCTGTCTTAAAGTAAGGATAAAGAGATGAGTGGAGCAGAAAAGCTAACAGTGAAAAAGAAAAGGTTAGAGCAATACGGAGACGGAGGGACCAAAGTCAGACAGGCCAGTGATGACACAGGACCGAGCATCATGAGTACAGGTTAGCAAACACTGTCTACATGTTCTATCGTTCAGATTTGTGTTTCTCAATGTGTTCAGGGCTCACAGAACATTAAACTCAGACTATCAGAAATGTTTCACTATATG
>JARVJO010000269.1:11514909-11546371 GCA_031762555.1 Cynodonichthys magdalenae
CAACAACAGTTGGGGGCTCATGTCTCTGCTGCTGGTATTTTGAGGGTCAAAAGCTGAAAAGTTTGGGAACCACTGCTATAGGGTACCCAAACTTTGTACTCAAGTAAAAGTAAAAAGTCCAAGAAATTATTCAATTAAGAATAAAAAAATATGCCAAAAGTCGTAAGATATGTGCAATTTCAGGTGTTTTGAAAGCCTAAAATGAAGAAATTTGGTGGGTATAATATTCCAAAATTTGACTCAATTAAGAGTAGCGATACTTCAGTTGACTGTGCAACATATTATCCCTTGAGGATAATAAAAATTCTTGAACTTTGAACTTGAACTTCATACTAACATTACTTATTTAAAGTAAAAGAACGGTGCAGTAAAACTACTCCTAAAATAACTTTTTTTCTTCAAAATATTACTTAAATAAATGTAACTGAGTAAATGTAACTAGTTACTACCCATCTGTAATTTTAGAATACTATGGATTAAAACAAAGATGATGATGAAGCACAATAGTTGAATTAAAAAAGCACTACAAACTACTTTGACTTATCGAGTAGTTTAAATGCTGTAAATATGACAAATTGGCTCAACACCAGACTATGTAAACTATAACAATAACTTTTCACTAGAACTAATAAATACAAAGGATCATAAAACATTAAATGAGCTTCTGGTAAAAAGCCCAAAGACAATAATGATTCAACAAATTAAACCTTTTACTGTCTGCTGAGATCTCATCACAATATCTGTCTTTTATTTGGCTAAAGGTGAACGTGATAATGACACAGTGCCAGCAGACTGCCACATTTGTCTACTGTTCCAGGAAAAAAAAAAAAAGGTTGTGTGGGACCTGGTGTTGAGGATTTGGCAGCATCACAGCCATCCTCACTCAGCTGATTCATATTCTACACACAGTAGGATCAGTTTCGCTGTACACACACCTAGACAGGTCTTAACTAATGACTTACAGCTCACTGCTGAATAAGCACACACACAAACACACACGTTTGAGCACCTAAAGCCACTAAGCTTTTGTCTGATGGGAGTCTTGTCTTTTTTCCATCAGTCCTAATGCATCTATGCAGCTTTAACAGCAACCATAAACGTTAGAAACGTTGGTTGCTGCTTTCTGAAAATAAGACTTACTCTAAAGGGCCATTTACAAAACGTAGCATATAACTCAGGCATTTTTATAAATATTGACCTAAAGTTTAGTATGTAAGTAGTTGAGAGTCATTCACACCACATACTCCGAACACTATTCTTTACACAGCAACTTTGCTTAAAATTCTGTGTTGGTCTTAACCATTTTTGTCTGTTAGCAAAATATCATCAATCAGGTTTTAATGAAATCCCCCCCAAGTCTGTTACAACTAATTTTCCATCCATCCATCCGTTCATCCATCTCTTTACCCACTTCTCCTTTCCAGTCTTTCGCCAGTCCATCACAGGGACACATAGAGACAAACATGAAAAATAAATATTTACCCCTAGGGGCAATTTAAAGTTACAAATTGACCTAAAATGTATGGTTTTGGTGTGTGGGAAGAAACTGGAGTACTCAGAGAAAACCCACACAGGCACAGAGCTCCACACAGAAAAGCCAGAGGGCGAACCTGCACCTTCTTGCTGCTAGGTGACAACTCTAACCACTGTGCCATCAAGCTCAGCTAACTCAGTTTTATAGATAATGAGCTAATGTTTGGTGTGGGAATAGCTCAGATTGATCACAAACACATTTTTAGAGCCAAACACATCTTACCAGATTTTGTAATCCTGTCTTAGTTCAGAAGTAACATTATTTTAAAGCCATAACAAAACAGCTGGGATGAAAGGCAGTGAGTAATATCAAGGAATGCTTGTTTTTAAATTTGGTTCTAACTATCCTTTTAAAGGAGACATATGCTTTTAAATCCTTCTTTTTCACATTTAAATCGTTCAGTTGGGGTCTATATAAAGAGGAACTGCAATGCTTTGGGCTGAATCCCTCCTTATTGTAACTCCACAAGCCCCTCTTTCACCCTTTTTCTGAGGTGTGGCTGAGAGCAAATCGTTTTAATGCTCTAATGTCTCTTTAAATTCAAACAAGGCACTTCAGAAAACTGAATGGGTTAAAAAATATGACCCAAACAAAATAAAGATATCTATGCAGCACTGGTAAAGACTAAATTCAAGTTTTCTGCACTACTAACAACTCCAAGTACACAACAAAATGCGTTTAACAGCTGTTAAAGTGGATTTTGCTTGATACGTTTCCTTTAATGCATTATTACAGAAAAGGCTCATTGGAAGTGCAGTGGAAACGTGCATAAAAGTTGTATAATGTTAACAACAACAAAAAACATCTCATCTATTAATACAATTTGAAATCAGACAAGACTGAACTTTCAAATTTGCAAAGCAAAGTTTTGGAGTTCCCACATATCAAGTGACAAATGTTGCACCAAATACTCGAGCAATTATCTTAATCAAAAGGGTTTTGAATATGAAGACGACCAACGATGTGCACTTATTAACATGATTATGATTATTACTTCAGCTTTCAGTCTGGCTGCTTTTGTCACCAGTGTCTTTTCAACATCAAAGTGGTTTTTAGGGAAATGCTTTTCATCAAACATCCTCAATGAGTGTCTCCTGTCTGCTCTGAATTAATAAACCAAGCCCTGAATCACACCGATGTGTTAGGCTGAACAAAAACTCTTCTCAAAAGCACCAATAACCACACTGTTCTCTTGGTGGTTTTTTAAAAATCTGGAGCTTACTTCGAGTGCCATTAAGCACAAAAGTCTGACACCAAATATTGTGATAGAGACAGAGTTCTCTCAGGAAAGAGGCAAGAAGCAGCCTACTCATTGTCAAGTCAGCACATCTCTTTTTTTTCTTCTCTTTTTTCTAAGACTGAAGAAAAGATAATTCCCCAATGAAAACGCCTTGCTGCTGTGTGTGCTGACACGCTACAAGAGAATCCACACTATGTTTGATCATATCTTTGGCGCCAATACAGTATGTTGCAAACAGGGAGGAGAGGAAACCAGGTCATGCTCAAAGCCCTTCAGAGGTTTCTTCTTTTCCACACACTCGTCTCACTCCATAAAAACTCTCACTTCCTTATTCCCTTTTTGTGTTGTGTTGCATTATTACTGAGCCTTTTCTTCAGCGCAGCGCCTGTTGCGGTTGAAAATATGAAAAAAGCCAAAAAAACAATCATCTGTAGTCACGCTAACATTTAGAGTATGTCCTTTTTACCCCTCTCTCTATTTGCCCTCTCAACCCCAGCCTTTTGTTTTTCTTTTATCTTTCCCCTTTCCCTCTCAGCTCTTCCTCCTCCTCCTCCTCCTCCTCCTCTCCTGCCTTTGGATTTCCCCATTTTCTCCTTCTCATTAGTCCTTCCTCCCTCTCTCCTCCTCTCCGTTTCCAGTCGTTAGAGCCGCTGCTGCACATTACTGTGAACTCACTCAAAAACATTTCACTCCCTCATCCTCCTGTAAATAATTAATATGTTGACCTTTTGCCATGACGATCACATTAAATCATAGCTCTGAGGAAACATAAAAATAACAGAAAGCCACTGTTTTTTTTTATATTTTTTGCGCTCTCACTTTTGTTATTTCTTGTCATTAAGTTCTGGTGAATAACTGATGAGATCCTGGTAGAGTTGTAGAAATGTTGGAACAATGTTGCATTCAAGACAGAGACAAAAAAGAAGGCCCCCCCCAACACACACTCAAACTGTTGATGAACAGTGCGTCTGTACTTAATGAATCACGCAGCCATCATTTAATTTTGATTGGGTGCACGGCTGCATGAGTTCTTGCTCAGGGACCTCGGAGAAAATGGAGTCCTGCCCTGCTAATAAGAAATGTGCTGCGTGCAGAGGCACGGCAGCATTTGTCCTCTGCAGCCATTAATGTCAAATCTGCTGGAGAAATTACGACATTTATTAACAGTGAGCGACACAAAGTGCCTGTGTGTGTGTGTGTGTGTTTGTGTGAGTTACACTTAACTAAGTCTCGATGGCTGTGCATTAGCATTCCTCGGTTTACCTCCATTAAATCATAGCTTGAGCCCAAATGAAAGAGGTCAACGGTGACATGACTGACTGACAAATTCTCGCAGACAGGTCTGGGTTTTACACAAGGACACCGAGCTGCGATCGCCCAACCCTCGAGGTTGTCACAAAACTGAATCATGTGAACCGTGGCACTTTTCACTGGAGTGGCTTGTGGAAGGTCACATAAAACTTCCACCTTAAGGTTGAAGTTAAACTGCAGCATCTTGCAACACTAATTCATTTTAACAATCTTAGTTCACACGATGAGATTAACTGGAAGGCAGACATAACGTTAGGATATGCATCTGTCACCGGTTATTTAAGGCTAGAATCTAGATGCTTTTACTGTAAAGGTCAGATAATGGACCCAGCATAAATAGTTTTAACAGTTAAGATGGCAGTGGCTAATATCAGTCTAAGTTAATTCTGCAAAAAATAAAAATAAAAAAATAGCGTATCTACTCTTTGATATGGTTTCAGAGTTTCACTGAGTGTGATTTCAATTAATTGTTTATGTTTTGAGTCAGATTGTCTGAACGATAGGGAGCCCGTCTGGTGACATTATAAAAAAAAAGATTAATTAATGCATGGCTATGCATTACTATTTTGTGGCCATGCATTATTTTTTTAAATACAATATGACCAGATGGGCTCTGTAGAAAAACAAACAAAAAAAGTAAATGAAGTGTTAACATTTAAATTATACTTTCTGCACTGATTAATAAATCAAACATCTAATTGGTGTTTTATTTTTTAGTTTGTTGCATTGAATAAATTTAGATTCTATCAAAGCTTTAAAGCTTTAAAGTCCTCAGATGTCACGGTCAAACGTGACCACTGAGATTTTTTGCGAAAATACAAATAAATTGACATGAACATTCTCTGCTAACCTCCACCTGCTGACAGATCTGGATGAGCTTGGCCATCTGGTTCTCCAGCTCACTGTTCCTCTTCACCAGGTTGGTCAGGTTGTTCTCCAGAGTTTGCTGTTTGAAGGGAGGAGGAGGAGGAGCAGGAAGAGGAGGAGGAAGAGGTGGAGGAATAACAGAAAGAGAGGGAAGAAGAGGGAAATCAGGCATAAGAAGACAACATTTTTAGACAAGTTTTTATGTAAAAATACACAAACATCATTACCATAATTTTTTTGCCATTCCATTAAATACATAAAATGTCATAGTTACTAATTTACTTTATAAATTATTAACATACATAACACCATGACTGTATTTAATGAATACTGGGAGGTTTTTAATCTTATTCACTCTCAAAAAATTACCAATATAGACCATGTGTTTAAGTCCTGTAATATTTTCTCTTTTGCAGTTCTACTGCTGCTACTTATAAGTCATTAAATAAAAAGTGCATTTAAAAGCAGCAGTTAAAAAAAAAAATCACACTTTATATGCTTCTTTATACAACCAGCTGTAAAACAGCATTAATAAAGTTTATGTGCCTACACGAATGACCAGTTTTAAGATGCAGCATCTGTAATCCCAATGGTAATAAAGAACTATTTCACTGCTTTGCTCTCTAATTTTGCCATTTTTAAGCTCTCTGCTTGATCACGATGTAGGTGTTTCTTCATAGCACATCAAATCTATGCAAACCTTTACACTTTGGTGTCGTTTGGTAGGACATCAATAAAACAAGTTAAGTAAACTGATTCAAATGTTATAGAGGTTGATCATTTGGAATAGAATGGGTAAAAAGGAGCATATGTAGCATTAGTTATTACATAGTCCAGCCTAAAAAGACCACTATGTTTTTGCTGATTGTTTACACCCCATCCAGTGACATTGGATAAAACAAAATTATCCCGTGGTCATGGGATAAATAACACATGGCCATGGGATAAGTATGTTGTGGCCACACGATAGTTATTGTAGTCGTTTCCATGCAGAGACTGTTTATTTACAGGGACAAGTTTGATCTCATTTTATATTATTATAGGAATGAATGGCACACTTTAGTCACTTACATTTGGCATTAGGTAATTCTTATCAAGATGTGTTACATCTATAAGACACAGGTGACATCTGGAGTTGTATTTGTCCAAAAAGCTTTATTTTATTTTAAGCTGCAAAAGGAGTTATCTCATAAATAGCCTTTATGTTATTATCGCGTGGCCACAAGATAGTTCTTTTTTTATCCAATGTCACCTGACGAGCTCCGTAACAAGACCTTAAATGTCTTCATAGATCTCACATTGTTTTCATAGATGATGTCAAAGAATCCAGCATAAAAAAAATTCCACCATGTAACTTAATGTTTATAAGAGCTTTAATATAAAAGTTCAGATCTGTTGAAGTGTGGTTCTGTTGAAATGCTATGAGGCTGTTCAAAGATCTACAACAGATCAAATATAAATTTTTTTGTAGCGTTTTGAAGAAACCTCACTTCAAAAGATTCATACTACTTCTTTAAAGGCTTGCCAGCTTACAAATGATTCTGTGTCACAGAAACATAACTGTCTAACGTTAGTCTTTACATTAAAGCTGTGTCAACAACACTGATCTCTGCAAAAAAAAAAGAAAACTAATCAACCATCAGTGGCAGTGTTAATGATCAAACACTCACTTTCCTCCTCCTTAACCATGACTGTTTATCAGGTGCAAAAGAAAAGACTCACACGCATAAATAAACTCACTCAAACAGTACAAAAGATAAAACATGGAAATAAGCAAATGTGAAGCCAAAAAAAACAAAAAGGAACTGAACCATTCAAAAAGAAGCAAATCAATGATGGTGGCATCAAAACAACATTTGCAGCTGCAAAGAGAACAGCAGAACAAAGCAGCAGACAAGCGGCAGGTGTTTGAAGTAGCTCTGCTCATGCAAGTGAAGGAGGGGTGGGCTGGACGAGCACCTGGCCAAAGGGCTGACTGCCTGACTGATTTTCCTCTCTCCTTTTCTGGCTGTGCTTTAGATCATTTCCTCAACCTGTCGCTCAGTCTAGTTTACATTGTCTGTCTGCTGTCTGCAAGGTTTCACACCCACTTAATTCCTTATCCGCTTGCTCATCCTCCTTCCTGTATCCTTACCTTATCCATCCCAGGGCCTATCTGAAGTGCATTTCTGTCACTTTGCATCCCGGTGGTGGGAATGCAGGGAGAAAGTGGGGAGGAAGGGGGGCAAGGGGTTTGGGTAAAAGGCAGCCAGGGAACTCACCACAGCGCTTGTCTTTGAAGCCTCCATTAGTGCATCTGACACTCTGCCCGGGCTCACCTGATAAGCCTACAACACACACATACACCTACATAAGTGCACACATAAACACACACACAGACAAGCCCGACTGCACAACGCCTGCCAATTAACGCAAAGCAAACTGAAGAGGGGACAATTCTGGAGAGAAGCGGCTGAGAAAGCTGCAAAACTTGTTTAAAACAGCATCGGCTTGAAATGCAGATGAGAGAGCGCTGGTTAGACTGTTGATATTTGTCTTCTAAAAGATTGCATCAGGAGAGCGAGTGTTTGGTTGTGCACAAATGAGAGAGAGAGAGAGTGAGGGAGCTTGAAGTGGAGCATCAGTGAGTGGGGACAGATGGGTCATTAATTAGCAAGCTAGAGACCAAGATGATTAATACATCAGAACACAGCTGCCCCCCCATTGAGACAACATCAAGATTAACTCCTCTGTCCTCCACAAATGTCCATACATGTGTGCCTGTGCATATGACTCATGAAGTATATTTTTATACTTACTTTCAACAGATGTGAGCAAAAATAAAAATGAAAATGCAGTTTAAAACAAAAGATTATTTAATGCTACATTAAAGATTATTAGGGGGGAAAAGGGGGCGGTAAGTTTTATTGCAAAATTGGATTTGAGCTAAGAAACGTTTTGGCATTTTAAGCTTAGAGCTTGAAAATGTAATTTTCAGACATTAACAAGGATGTTAGCCAGAGTGATGGAAGTTTTAACAGCGCCCCCAGGTGGAGGCAAAGGAAAAGAGCCAATCACGATCAACAGACACCACAAACTTGAAGAAATAAAATGAATTAAAAACATTTTAAAATATCTTGGATTTGTGTAAAACCACTTAAAACAAGCAGAAACACATATCAAGCCTATTGTCTAAAAAACATGGTGCGGCAGTATTCACCATAACCAGTGAAAATAAAGTGAAACGTGCACAAACGAGGTAGATGCGATTATGCCCACTCTCAAGCACAGTTCAATGCCTCAACTTCGTCAAGTATAAATTAGTTACATGCGCTACTCACACTTACGCAGTGTTCGTAACTACTTTGCTATGTGAGCAGTGCAGACTTTGGCGCATAGTGAAGAAGTGAAGGGTAAACAGACCACTAATTTGAGCTTCATGAAAAAGCCAATTAATCAAAATGAGGTCTCTGAAAAGGCTCAGAGTGAACTGAGTGAAGCAACTGCAGACAGCTGAAAAACTCATAAACATGAATTAATAATAAGGGATTAATTATATTGCATTAGTCTACTTATTCAAAATGTTTAACCTACTAATTAGTTGTGCAAACTATGATTACAATAGTTAACATTTGGTAACTTTGTTTCAGTTATATGTATTTTTTAATTCAATCTAAACTTATTAGTTGCTTTAAGTTTTGTTTGTCAAAGGCTCCATTGCATTTAAAAATAATTGTGCACTGTGTGAATGGAACTGTACAGTATGTGTCATGGTTGTGATTCAAGTAGGAAGTGAAGGTCAGTTACCTACTTCTAAAAACTAGACTACAGCACTGGTAGACTTAGTAAAGCAAAAAACAAAAAACAATGACTTTGCCTGCTAAAGAAACTGTATCATCATTGGTTTCTCATGGATCCCTGATAGTTCCCTTTAGTAAATCCTACTGTGTCCTAGTTAACTTTATGCCTTCTGGATATCAGGTAATCATTTTGTATTTTATCCATATGCAGTTTAATCAGTTTATGATTCTCAATGCCCAATGTTTGGCCTGACTTGTGTTGGCACCCCTGTGGCTTCTTCCTACTGGGCAAAGATGGCTGACAGAAAGAGGAAAAGGAGGAGCAACCCTCAAATAGAAAATCATTATAACACACAACAGGCACCAAAGAGAGTGAACACCACCCAGAGATAGTGAACTGGAGCAGAGAAAAACATAAATAGAAAAAGGAAATATTGATAGAATGAGGAATGGAAGCAAGTGTTGGATGGATGGTTTTGGGCATAGAGTAATATCACTCATTCACAGACTCAGCTCTGGACATGGCATCTTATGACAGTGAATATTGAGAAAGCTGCAGAGATGGAGGGGGTTGATGAGATAGAAATAAATCTGGGTTCCATGCTGAGAAAAGGGGCAGCTTGGCTGAGTAGACCCACTCTGGGTAGCTTTTCCAACTCAGTCTTCATTCAGGCTCTTTGGCACAAATCTTTTCCATTACTATTCATCTTTCTGACATTCACCGGTTTTCTGCTCATTTTACAGTGTGTCTCCTCGAGCCCCTCTTGCTGTGTCTCCAATTCAGTCCTTATTTCTATCTGTCCCAGCACAGTTACAACCGACAGCTTATCACCTTGGCTTAGATCAACCCCTTCACACCTTCACATCATCTTTGTGTTTAAGGTCTCCTGGGTTTCACTTCTTGACAGATGATTCATTTCTCATAGTAAATCCCTATTTGCATATTTTATTTTAAATGAGACTGTAGTTCAATCTGTAATGCAGGTATGGACTCTCAAGATGAAGTAAGAAACAAGAGACAGAGAAGACCAATAATTAAGGATTTTATACTAAAGAATATATTCTATTTTTGTTCTATTCTTTTAGAAAACAATTGTAACAACATTTTATGTTCAACTCAATTCCTTGCCTAATCACTTGCTGTAGTAACAAAATTTCTGGATTGTTATGACTGGGCTTGAAGAGCAGAGAGTATGCTACCACTGCAGTCAGGGACTTTTAACATGAGGGAAAACATTGTTTTAGCTGTGTCCGACGTTCCTGTTTTATATGACACTTCACAAAGTGATTATTTTTTTATTTTATTTTTTATTTTTAAATTTTATTCATTTATAAATTTCTTTAAAACAAAACACATAAATTCTATGTACAATAAAAATGCAAATCATAAATGAAATGATTATTGAGATACTGATAAAAAGGCAGCAGTATGGGAACTTGTTAATCTGCATCAATCCTAAAGTTCACCTTCAAATGATGATATTCATCAAGCTGCTTCCTTGTCTGTAACATGGCATGGACCTGTTTTTTTTCTTTATTAGAGTAGACTTAACAGCAAAATTTCAGTCACTTCCAGCAAAGTCTTCTGACTCTTCATTCTTGATGACTTGTCTGTCATGGACTGCTTTGAAAATGTCCAAATTCCTCCAGTTTCATAACCAATCAAATTCTCCGTACCAGTTGGTGGCAGTAATGCATGGCAAACCATCAATAAAATCTACAAGAGGAAGGAGAAATAATTGAATTTTCTGGAGACAAGCAAACAAAGAGTGGAATTGGCAACACTGCTGTTGCTATCGCATCCCGTGTGTTGGGTTTCACCCCGGTGGTGGTGACTGCCACCTGCTGCTGTCGTTTGTCGCTTCCTGTATGTCGAGCCCTTAAAAAGAAAAATGCAAGTGACACCGCAACAAAGCTGGTGCAGAATGCCCCGGGGTCAAGCATCTTATTTCAGAAGTCTTTTCTTTTAAATGTATTGATATTGTCCTCAGTGTGCAGGAGAAACACAACACCAACAGAAACAGAAATGAAAGTAAGAGAGAGGGAGGGCTTTAACTTGAAAAGGAATTCAACACGCTCACTTTACAGTTTTTGTTAACAAGAATCTGGATCTGTCAGTAACCTAAGCCTCTTGAGAACAAGAGTGTTTGTTTGAGGGTCTTTTTTTCTCCTAAGGACTAAATCCTTGATACCAACAAGTTGTATCAGGGTAAAGTCATGCTTGTCAAAAAACATGAAGGCTCAATTAATGAGACCAATGAGATATTTGCAACTTATTTCCAAAAGGAGCATATTTTCCTGATTTTGCTTTTTCATTGTGGCCTGAGTTGGGTCATTCAAGATAAAGAGTGTTGTGTCTCTAAATATCTTAAACATCATAAATGTGTTTATATTTAGCTCATGTACATGAAAGGCAATTACCTACTTTTTAAAAATTAACCTTTATATCCCAGATCTTTTTATCAAAGGAGAGCTCAGCTTGAAAGCAGCCTTAATGTAAAGTGCTGCTGTCTACATCTGCTGAAGATGCAACAGATGATTGAACATGAAATGCTTCTCGCGTGATTTTAAAACACCATAAGATAAACTGAATAACGAAGACCTCAAAACTACTGGAGTTTGTAGATAAATAAAAAAACAGAATGTGGCTATTTTGAATGTTTTACATCTTGTTAAATAAGAAAAAAAGAAAACATCAGTAAGAAGAGTGAGTCTTAGAGGCCTTTGGTAAATGAATCCTAGTTGCTTCTTTCCCTGAAGGCTTATTAAAAGAGAACACCATCTTAAATTGAGACAAATCCAATAATAAGTTTTTAGCCTCATGTAGGGATTAGGATCAAGAAATTTCTCTCCCTAGCTTTAAAAGGGAATAATGATTCATTATAACTGCTGAGCAGCGAGCGAGGAGGCCTGACACGAGCTGGCATTTGAATTTGTTTATCAGGGTCTTTGATATGCATGGGCCTGTGTGTGCATTTAGCATTCCGATTATTTGTTCAGGTCAGGAACAGAATGACCCAAGACTCCTGAGAATCAGCCAAAAGCACAGAGAGAATAAGGATGAAAGAGAAAAAATATAGAGTCTACATGAAGCAAAACCATATCCCTGACCATTTACCAAAGATCATGTTTTTTTGTTACCCGTTTCCTTTCAAATTTGAAGATGGTGAGATATAGAAATAAATAAGGGGATCCGAGTGTGATACATTGGATTAGAGGTTTCTCATCTAAGATAAATTGGGTTTAAAAGGAAAAAAGAGATATGGCTGGGTGCTCTTAAAAGAATCCCTCTGTTTCATTCTAATCGACCTACAGGACTCATAGGAGGAACGGTGCAATTCGGCTTCACAGATTAAGACCAGGAGAACAAAATAACACACATGAGTGGTTCGTTTGGTGTTCGAAATGATCAATATCTTCGCTAAAGAGAGACGGCAGATGGTGTATGAGCCATGGAGGAGAGAAGCAAAACGAAATGTGTTGCCTGCCTGATTCTTGAAAGGAGGGCAGGTAAAGAGAAGAAAAACAACTAAATGCAATTAATAAACTAATGTTTCTTTTGCTTAAGTCTAAATATGGTTAAAATAATTAGGAGTGCAGTAGAGCTCTATAGTTGGGGTATTTCTTTCACAGCTCAACTAAACTCACACTAATGTGATTGTTTGGCTGCATCAATGCAAACACATAATTACATGCCATTTTGTATAAGAACAAACCCCAAGATGATAAATGTAACGACAAGCTAAAACTTTACGAGCACTTCCACGCTAACTCTGGAGCTTTCATGGCTCTGTAATCTCTGACTGACACACCTGGTAGATAAATCATGGAAAGCAGAGTGTATAAGGAGCTCAGGAAAGGTTTTAAACCCATTGGAATCTATTAGGGAAAAAAATTGCTTTCTGTCAAAAATTCATGAAAGCGACTGCCTTTGTGAGGGATAATGCGCCCTTCGCTTGCTCTCAGGAGTAGCCTATTGGAGGTTTATTATTGATAAAATATCTTATAAACTTTTGCAAATAATGAGATTGGAGACTATGGTGCACTTTGAAACCAGTTGTGAAAATGAGCAAATATCATCGTTGTCATGGTGAACCGATAGTAAGCGGTGTAACTTTGCAGGAATGGGGTTCTGGGTTGAAACTTTTTGGTTAGCTGGGTTTCTTTTATTTGGACTCTGTTGTTCTCCCAATTAATTTCTCCCCCCATTGCACAAATGTTGTGCATGTGTGTGTGTGTATAGGATTAATTTGGGATTTTACAATCTCGCCTGTAGGTGTGAGAATGATTAATGCAGGGTTGCTTGTCAGGTTGAATTAGCCTTGGGATAAATTCATGACTTGTTCAGCATGAACCCCCACTGGGATAGGCTCGTGCATCCTGTCACCCTCTACAAGATAAATGCTGGATTCCATTTACCTCAGATGATGGAATTCAAATTATGCAATGGCATCACAACCAGCTTAACAGGGTTATTGTTCAATCTTAAAAAATCAGTTAGATTTGCTAATTGTTGTATTAGCAACCAGACTGAGCATTATTAGCCAATCCAAGCTGATAACAATGAATTTATTTGCTTTCAAACCCTGCAGTCCTGCAGTTTCCTCATAGAGGTAGTGCAGTACTAAGTGTGCAACAGATGTACTGAAGCACAAATGGTCTGAAGTGGAAAACAAGTAGTTTATTTCTGTAGCTGTCACCACTTTTCTTGAGTGTCATAAAAGATTTTGAGGTCAGAAAAACTTCCAGCTTTTGAAATTCCAACTTTGATGGGGTGGCTGTTAGGGTGAGGGGTGATAGGGTCTTATTGATTTTTCCAACTTGGAACTCAAAATTTCCAACTTTTGGCTCAAATGAAATGCATTGTCAGTGACTTCAAGCATTCAAGTCGGGACGAGTACAAGGCCTTTTTAAATCTTATGGTTCAAGATGTGCTCAGTATTAATAAGGAACTCTTACTTTTACTGATAATGGATCAGGGGTTCCAAGTTATTTTTGCACTTTGAGACTTAGAAATTTCACATTCTGAGCATGAGTTAAACACACTAAAATCTCTGATTCTAATGCCTGGTTCACAGAGCAAGATTTGAAAATTGTCAGCTGATTTTCAAAGACTGATAGACCCCACACGTGATGATAAAAAAAAAAAATCATGGATATAACATGTTTGCTCTTAAAGTGTGTGGTGTACAGCCACATGGCAAAGACAACATACCACACATGAATGTTCAGATGGGAAATCTCTTGAGATCTAACGTGAGTTCAGAGTAAACAAACATGGCATGCCTTTCAAGATGCAATGGTGATAGTTTTTGGACTATTTTTAACAGAGGAAACACAACAAAGGGACGTCTCAGATGTCCTGCAAATTTTCCAGTGTGCCATGGCAGTTGTTTTGTCTTCTGTAGTTTGGATTCCCCTCCATTTTTCTGTTACCTCCCTTTCTGATCGGCTACACATCACTTTCAACAGGCTGTAAGCTCGTTTGTCTTCGGAGGACCCCACACATGCTTGGATATCAGGTCAAGACAATCCAACATGTTAAATATCCCAGACTTGAGGTGGGAGCGATCCAGACGTCCTTCTGAGCCAACTAGATCAGTCTTAACATACGGCAAGATATCTCATAAGATTACATTTAGAGCTATCATGATAAGGTTGTCGGAATTGGGCCAAAAATCTGCATTATCATCTTGCCGTGTGAACCAGGCATAAGGAATAAATAGATGGGTGGTCTTCCAAACACAACAAGACAAAAACAAAATCTCTTAAATAAACAGTTTGTTTTTTATTTACCTTCAGTATTATATTTCAATTTCAATGCAGCTGTTTCCAAACACACTTATGCTGATGACAACCATCTGTCTTATCAAGGATTCTGAGTTGCATGAATTGTCAGTTCAGTTAGTTTATTTCTTATTCTGGAGCCGTTACACTCACGAAATCAAAACAAACATCTGTTGCTTTGATTAACAATGGTGTCTTTCCTCGGAAGCACTGAATTCTTCGTTTTCATAAAGAGAAAAGGCTTTGCAAAAGGGGGATAACCTAAACACATAGCTAATTATGAGACAGAATCTAAATACAGGAGGTCTGAGTTTGAACTGAAAAATGAGTCAAAGCGTTCCAACATTTATTAGAGCTCACTGAGTGTTTTCTTTACTTCATTATCTGTGAGATATCCATTTCAAAGACATCAACGCTGTGTTATATTATAAATGAGCAGGGAGGAGTAAATCTTTAATACTGAGTCAGTTGGATGCTGTGCTTCTCATAGCAAATCTTTGTTATCTACATCCAAACTTGTTTGCACTAGATGATAGCAGTAGATTAGTGAGAATAAATGTGGGATGGACTTGAAATATTGATATTTTGAAGACAAGAGAGGTAGCTAACAAACGTGACTCCAGTCCAAAAACCTTATTATCCTCAGTTTGGATGATTTGTGCAGTCTGTAGCAGAGAGATTGATAGATTCATGACAGCGTTCTGAATAAACTTAAACTTTAAAAGTTCATGTTTAATACTGATAATCGTATATAGAATACATCTCTGGATGGAAAATGATAAACATATTCACTATACCAATGCTGATTTGGGAAATGCAAAATGTTTATACGTATTTTCCCATACTTTATAACAGACACCTCATAATTTCTATGTATATTTGTCATATAATCTCTACCCACAGATAACCATCATACCAGTGCTGAATTAAAGCAATATTAAAGTAGATTAAATCTGACAGTGGTAGAGGAAATAAAATTACTCTGTATCCATATTCAGTGATAACCCGGCAGGGCTCCTGATAATGTCTGCACTCATAATAAATCACTGGCGTCCTGGAGAAGACAGATGTAAGCACAGCAAAACACAAAAAATGTAATATAGAAAAAGAACAAACAAAATCGAGCAACATCATACACCCAATATGATTGTGCTCATCTGTTAAAATGGGATTAATAAGCCACAGTTACATCTGCACCCAACACAAAACCATTAAAATTATATTGATTGTTTGCTCATGACTTAATAGAAAATATAGGCTTGTCTTAAACAATAAACTTAAAGTAAAGGGGCTGTATTCATTCTGAATTAAAGGTTTGACTCACTGCAGATAAAATCCACAAGGAAACGCGACTCGAACCAAAGAATTTCTGTTTACATTTGGAAAAACAAAAATAAAATGGCAAAGTTTGATACTACTTACCACTGGTGCTTTTTTATGCAGTTAGTTTTTAAGTTTTACCAAAACTAATTAGTTTTATACAGTTTCTACAGGAAGGACTACCTCAACTACTGTATGTTTTGTAAAACCAATAAATGAGAGAATTTGAGGTGATCCTTAGATTTACCATGTAATGCTAACATTTTACATCTATGTAGTGTTTCCATCCATACATTTATGTTTATTTGTTTTCAAACTAAGAAACAAGATTAAAATTCTTTGAAGCCTGTGTGTGTGTGTATGAAGGTGTTTTTTGTGTGTTTGTATGAACAATAACAGCTTGATGCAAATGCTTTAAATTGATTGTGTTTTTGACTTTCAGTGCGGTGTGTTTGCTGAGCCTCATGTGGATGTTTTATTGAATGAGATATGACGGTGCTTTTATTTATTATCTGTTGTCTGTGCTTCTTTTTCCCTTCATAACTTTGTGCAGCTGCCTATATTTACTTGCTCTCAAAGAAAAAGGTACACTCAGTTTATTTGTGATAAAATGTGCTATGCTATCATACATTCTCTTTAAAAATATGGGCAATACAGCAAACATGACAAAACCCAAAGGGTGACACAATGAAAGAAAGAACTAATAGAGAGAGATATTCACCCTGACACACATACACCATAACACAGTTATTTAGCTGAATCATAAGACGCTTTATGTTTTATATTATTTTCTAGAATCCACCAATAGTGAGCAACATGTTGGGTCTGACTCACTCCATTGTCAAGTGTTCCTTAGACACTTGTTGAACAAACAGAATATTATATGGAACTGAGTCAGTGAAATGGAGAAAAACACTGGTGACAAAAAATTTGATTACCAGGAATTGGAAACAAGCAGAAATGCGTTTAAAAAAACATGTTTGTGAGTGTTTACAGCAAAAAACTGGCTTCTGCTAAAGAAAATAGCGCCAGCTTGATTGGCGAACTATGTGAGGTTTGAAGGTTTTGCATTTCTCAAACTGTTTCATTTCAGAAAGCATTTAAATATCAGCTTGACAATTTGGCTTGGCATGTATAAATCTGTCACCAACTTCATTTTTTTTTTTGCTTTAATAAACACAATCAGAGTTTGCTTCTGATAAAGTACTTTAATCCTTTTTGAGCTCAAGGACTGAGCATAACATTGCCACAGAAGCAAGATACCCAAAACCGTCAGCAGTGCCTGGTTAGCTGATCCAAAAGAATGCTGTGCTAAAGCCCAGGTGTTGTTCTCACTAAATCTCCTCTTAAGCCTTTAAGCACCGAAGCATTCAACCCAAAGCGAGGAGCAGAGGGGTGTGGAGATGTCTAAGAAGCTATATTTAAATGAAAGTGACAAATAAGGACTTGAAACGTGTCGAGTTAGGAAGCTGTTGTTGCCTGATATCAAGATTGTCAACTTGTTGCTCTCCAGTTTCCGATCCAGTTTGACATAAGTTGCATTTCTGTCCCACTGTGGGTGATTTCCTCTGACTTTGAGCTCAATGTGAAGTTAAGAAGTGGATGATAGAAAGACAAATGACATTAATAAGCCATTCAGTGTCAAACCTCTAAATTATGTGATTTTTGACCTCTGTAGTTCCGATGAATACAGCGATGGGTATTCACATCTTGAAAGGAATGAGGTAAAAACTGTTCAAAATGTTTCTCAACTTTCTGTTTAGTGGCTATGCCTCAGGGGTGCCGAGAACAACAAAAACAAAACAAACGAAGAACAAATCACTGAAAGTATTCCAGCTACTGCAGACAGCCTAACAGCTCGTCCTGTTTATCAAAAGTCCTCATGGGAAGTTATTTTTATTTTAATTGCAGAAAGTGTTGTATTACAACAACAACAATAATAAAAAATAAAACAGTTAATAATGACAACTATTTTAGGTTTGTAAACTCCCTCATGCAATATTTGTCTGAAATTGACAGGCTTTTTTAATTTAAAACGCAAAAATCTGTAAATATAGACACACCTACTTTTCACATTTTCTGTCACCTTTGGCTAACATCGTAGTCCTCCCTGTTTTTATCACCTCCACGTTCTGCTTGCCGTCTCTTTTTAGATTTGATCTCTGAAGGGAACATCATTATCAAAAGCTTCTGGGAAACACTAAGAAAGACTGTATTTTCAGTCCCTTGGGATTCTGGGATTGAAAGCTTTGTACACTTTGCCTGTGAAAACGCACTGAGTAACTGACATGACAGCTGAGAGGTTTTCATCGCGACTCCGCAGCTTTGAGAGTCCTTGGCAGTGTTTTACCACATCGCTCAAGGCAAAAGTGACGCACCGTATAGTCTCACTTACGGCACAGGCATTGGAGCACATTTATGCTTCATGAAAATTTATGTGCATTTCATAAACACTGGAGTATGCAGGGTTTTCTGGTTGAGCTGATCGGCAACTTAAATCCATTTTCCCCATCTGTGAACTGGTAGCGGTGCAGGATTTACGCTGGAGGCAACAATGATTTCTCCAAAATTGGTCTCACTGCCATTATGATCATTTCTGCAGTCTGTCTTAAAGTGAATAAAATGAACACCGTGACCCACATGCTCTGGGTTCATTCAGGCCCATATCCTGCAATAGTTTGCAGCTGAAATAATATTTCACTTAGACTTGTTTTTACTTTCAACGCTTTGCACTCGACAAATGGTTTAATATTAATGAACTAATTCTGTCTTAACATTAACGGGCAAATCATTTCATCAGTGTCTGACTTTGGGATGAAATCAGGTAAAGCCATAGTTCTGAATTTTAAGGTTCTGTACAAATAATATGAAAAAGAATATCTTACCTGTTGTACAAAACTCTTTGACCTCTCAAGAAGTGAAGTTTAAATCTAAGCTAGTCTTAGTGGGGCAAGACCAAATTAGTAAGCAGCCATCTTAAAACAACTCTAAATTAAAACTAAAGACTATAAAACCTCACACAACCATTTAAAAATTTTTTATACCCCTTTCAATATCTAGTTAAAATGTTATTTTTGATATGATTTGTAATTGTAATTGGGGTTGTAATTACAATGGGTAGAGTTTTCTGAAATTTTACTCAAGTAAGAGTAGCGATACCTCATAATAATATTACTCAAGTAAAGTAAAAAGTAAAAAACTGTAAAATTACTCCTCAAAGTACATTTTCTCTAAAACGTTACTAAGGTGAATGTAAGTGCGTAAATGTAACTACAGCCCCAATTCCAATGAAGTTGGAAGTTGAGTATCTCTGTCTGTAACTGATAATAATGTAAAGGTTTCTAAAACAGTATTTGCTTGAACAGCTTTAAAATGTTCAAGATTGGAGACCCCAATAATCTGACTCCCACTTTGACTATCCTTTAGCTCATCAATCTGGTCAAAATTAAATTCCATTTCTTAAAAATGTTGGTGTTGTTTCTAACAGGTTAGAAAGTGTTTGTTCATAAACTTTTCACAGAACCCCACTTCAAAAGCTATTAACCATTGCTTTAGTTATCAGACATTTCATAGTATTTACTCAACAGAAGAGAGTGTGGAGTCTTATTTGACTCAGAGCCAAATATCAAAGAATGTTAATTGTCTCCAAAAAAAAAAAATCTGATTTAAATTGCTAGAGCCCATTTCCTACCAAATACGCGTGTAATTTATAGGCTCTATCTTATGTATCAAGTGAACAGCTTCACCTCTCTTTTGTAAAATGTAAAATACTTTCAATCTTTGCTTCAGAAGCCTCATTGTTATTCTAGATACCAAGGGGGCCGAGTGATTGCTTAAAATCTAGGATATAAACAATTACTCTCTTTAAAGAGGGCAGATTTTCTGCCATGAAAAAAAAATGTTGATAGATGAGCTGTGTTGACAGCTGAAGTCTAACCTGTGAGTTTGTTGGCAGTTTTGAAGAGTATAGGTGAGGACTCGTCTATTAAATCTGGAGCGACGATGAGAGAAGCGCCGTGAATGTTATCATTTAATTTCCTGCCTTCACTATTTGTTTTTCCATTCTTTGCCACCTCTGATCTCTCACTTCCTCTTCTTTTCTTTCAATGTTTTAGCATTTTCCCTTCACTCTGACATCAGTTTATTTATTTCATTCCCCCCCAGTTTTAGAGAATATCAGCGACAGTAAAAGCTAATATAGTACGCCAAATTGAAGTGACATTTATTCTCTGACCTTTAATTATTTAGAGCTGACATATGAATTCCTTCTCTCCTTGGACTCTGTCATCTATAAGCCTGATGGTGTTGCGCCTCTCATGTTTTGAAACCTTTATTCTCACAGCACTAACAATAATCTGGTGTGATTGATGCTCTAAGCCAAACGATTTACATTTGTTCCCCTCTTGTTAAAACCCAGAAGAATCAGTGCTCACTGGCTACAGAAAAAAAAAAGAAGCAAGAATTGGTTTCGTTGGCGCGTGATACGGATATGACCTGCTCTGTTAGTTTAATTCTTTCTGCCGAGACGGTTTTAGAGGCAGCAGGCGACTCACTTTGCTGAGAGCAAACAAACCTGGTGCTCTCAGCAGGCAGGTAAAAAATAAACAAAACCCTTCAGGTCAGGGTACAGGATGAAATTTAGTGCTGAAGGGCATCTTGAAGCAAAATGATGTTTCGTTTTTCAAGTTATGATGTGTGGGGGAAAAAAAAAAAGGCGAAGGCAATCGACGACTCAAACAGCTTTTGCTTTGTAGTGACATTTTTCAAAGCTGAAAATTTACAAATCTTTTATTAATGCCTGCTTTGACACGATTTACCTCAATCCAGTGTTTATACAACTCTTTGGATTTGCACAAATCTTTAGTGTGTGTGTGTGTGTGTGTAAAGCAGTGTCACATAATGTTTCCTTGGCGTCTAAGCTTAAGGGAGTGAATGCTTGAAAACTTTTTGCATTACAAAACAACCAAGTGAGGAAAAAAAGCTAAAAGTTACAAAAAGAGGGTTTTATGATTGCCTCTGTTTCAGTGGTAATACCATCCTGAGACCCAGATTGAGACACACTTGTCAGATTTCCAACTCGAGAATTTCATTTTGGCCATCAATGTGAGGTGCCCTCAGGGGCCCTGCAGGAATATTTGGAACAGAAAAAAAAAAATCCAGATTCGTATCTGCTCAACCTGCAGTCAGCAACACAAGGAATCAAATCTATATATATATTTTGGCTTGTTGTCCTGAACAACACTGTTAAAGTCCTTCAAGAATTGATGCTGTCCAGTTAAACACAGCTACATGTGTAGAATTCCTCTGCAGAATTTGAGATGTGAACAATAACTTAGCCATTAAAAATTTAGTACTTTGGACATAGGAAACACAACTTAAAAAATGACTAAAATATATTTTGCTAAACATTATAATTGAAAAAACATTGCAAAACTACAAACATTTAAAAGACTAGCATTTCTTGAAATAATGCATGTTGCCCGCTGCCTTTTGTTCAAAGGTTTCAGACCAAGATCATCTTATGCTAAAAAATTATTCAAATTATAACCCTTTTTTAATTCAAACCCTGTAAATGACGTTGTGCAGGATCCTATGATATTCTGAAAGCAACAGGATGTTTTAGTGCTCGGGGTATTTCAGGGCCAGTCCTTGCCAATTCGGAGCAAGATTTCAGGTGGAACCTCTTGTGCAGTTTTCTAAATCTCACTGCCAATGTACACAATTAAATAGTTTTGCCACTGGTTTTATATTTTTATCTTTAAAAACCAGGCTGTCCAATTAAAATAGCTAACAATATATGGACTGTGCTCTATAGCGCCTTTCTATCTAAACAGGATACTCAAAGCGCTTCGTCATTTGAAACAGAAAAACAGACGTGTACCTCATACCTGCCAACATTTGCTGACGGCAATGAGGAACACTTGTTTATGTTAACATGCAGCTGTGGAGTGAAGCAGTTCTAGGGGAATCCAGGCATGTACTTCTCCAGAACATTTTGTAAAAGATCTACTCCAAACTCTGCATTTTCCATCCATTTGTAGAGCATTTTATTAAATTCTTGGGATTAATAAAACAACATAAAATCAGTATTTTATGTAGGTAGAAAACTGAAAACCAGACTTTATCCTAAACATTACGTGAAATGATAACGGAAACTTTCATTATACTTATTTTCTTTTTTATTTATCCAATGAGCACCAGTAGCTAGACTTGACTGCATTACATACAGTAAATTTATCAAAAAATATCCTCTGCAGCATATAACCTCATGTAGTAACAAAGCAGGCTGAGAAACCCACAGAACAAGTTACCTTCATGAACTTAAGTAACCAATGACTATTTTACAGATTAAATCAACTTTACTGTGATAAAAAGTTACAAAATACTTTTTTTCATTCCCCATTTGTGGTGCCCCCTAGATAGATGGCACCCTGAGCATTTGCCTATACTGCCTATGCCACAGGCCGGTCTTAGAGTATGTTGGGAACAATGGAAAGCTAACACAAATAAGCTATAGCATTATTATCCACCTCTGCTTTTCAAAGGCAGGAAATAACTATTCATAAAACATTTATGTTCTATTCTTATGCTAAAAAATATAATCTAATTTCCATAATTATCAGAACAGCACAGCTATAATTACAAATTATTTATTCAACATTATTTCACATTTAGCCCTAATGAAAGCAGCTTCTCACAGTTTGCAGCACCTCACCAACTCCTGCTCGCTTGTGTTTCTGATTGTGTTTAGTTTTGAAGTGCTGCCCTGACCAGTACTAATCAAATTTATGTGCCTCGGGTTAGAGAAAACTTTGAAATACCAACAACAACAAAAAAAAACATTAAAAAAAAAACCCTCCAGCTCCTCTTGCTCGCCTACAGGTAGGTCTGAGCTCGCTGTGTATGACTGAGTGACGCTGAGAAACATGTCAGAGTTTACCTTCATGTTGTCTTCCTGCTCTGACAGCTTCTCCAAATCACTGTCTGCCTGCATGTTATAAAGGACAAGGTCAGGGACCTCTTGAATAGAAGTATTTTTTTCTGCCATAACCCTCAATCTCTAAAATACCAGCCGAGATATTTTTATCATTGGTCACAAGCTTCTTCTTTTGATTGACTTGCTGAGAATGGATAAGTTTTGATTTGATACCTTGTGACCTCTGCTGAGAACTTGTGTAAACTAATAATTAGTTAATGTATAATTATGTTTACAATGATCTTTAATTGTTTTAGGATTTTTTTCAAAACACTTTGTCCATGTAGAAAGTAGGAACCCACATGGACATACATGGTAATGAACTTTTCTCAATAATGTTTATATAAAAATTAACATAATTTCTTGAAGGAATGCATACTTCCTTATGCATTTCATTAGTGTTTTATACTAAACTCATCTTATCATGACAGGTGACCACTTTGTATACTAATATACTAATATAAATACTACAGTATTTGCAGCACTTTTGAAAAACACATTTATTGTAAATCAATTCAAGATATCTGTGATAGTCGGCAGTTGTAGACATGCATCCAATGATTACTTTCTGAGAGTTTCATTAAAACCTCTCCACTGGTTCATGAAATATTTTGCTAACGTGACATACAAAAAAACACACTCACAAACATACACGAACACACACTCACACAAACAGGCAAAAACATTTTCGTGTTTTAGTGGCAGGAGATTAAAAAAGAAGAATCTAGTTGAAAAAGCACAAGAGAAGCACATTCCCTGTGTTCCTTCAGCGGGGTTGGCTTTATGCCGTTAGTATTTGAAAGTAATTCCTCTTTGTGGCTCCTTGGGGAGCTAAACTTCCTTTTGTATGGCCTCATCTAAACAGAGGCTTTTAGAACTAAACACAAAATCATGCGCCAGATGAATAAAAATAATTCAGACACATGCAGAACCGGGGATATAAAACCACAAACCAGATGTATGGTTTGCCATATTCTCAATGAGCTTCTCAGTAATAAATAAATGAAGTGAATGAGTTTACTGGCTTCTCTGAGCTCTGATGACTGAAGCACTCTGAAGGGAATTCTCTAAATAAAACACAGAGCTGATGAGAAAACATCCTCTGTGATCACAGCCAGAAACTTTTTGATGTACAAATGGAGCGATACATAATACAACCTGGTATACACTGAGTACATACAGGGTACCTACCAAGAACATACTTTGCATGTACTCGATATGTACTTGGTATGTAACAACTTGCTGAGAGCCTACCAGGTACTTTCCTGTTAGGTACACAGTAAGTAGAAAGGAATGCATAATTTCAAATTGATCCCGTAGGGTTCCAGGTAAGTATCTGGTCTGTACCCTGTACGTACCACGTAAGTACCCAAGTACCCTGTAAGTGCTGTATTTTGTACGAAATTCTTTTATACCCTGTAAGTATTTGATATATATCCTATAAGTCCACAGTACAGACCATGTTCCTGGTACATGCTCTGTAAATACTCATCATGTACCCTGAAAATTTACAGTATGTTTTTAGTAAGTACCCTCTAAGCCAGTGGTTCCCAACCTGGGGGGGTGCTAGAGATCACAGGGGGTGGCGCAAAATGTGCTTAATCAGTCAGGGTTCGACATAACCATTGTTTAGTTTGTCCGAGACAACCTTTTTTCGTTTCAGACAACTAGATCCCGTCTCCTGGTTGTAAAGTTCTCCGCAATGATTGACCGTCATTTGTAAAAAGAAAGGAGAAAAAAAAAAACTTATAGACTGACGGTTCTTTCATCCAATAAAGACAACCACAGATAAAGTTTTACCCAATCAGGTAGGGCGGGTCGTGCTGTCTGACTGACAGTGGGTGTGCGCAGCCTCGAGTCACTCCACAAAGGCTGCTCGCGCGGTGCTACATTCAGTTTGTCAAGGTTTTGCGCTCTTATTTACAACATTTCATAAGTTATATAGTGTACTGCCACATGTCATTTTGAAGAAAACTATAACAACGTAAGCACCTCCACCTCTGGCGATGGTGCGAGCGAGCACCCTGTGTGAACACCCAAAGCGTGATTAACCGAGCCTTCAGGACAGGTGCTCACTCTCAGGAATACTGTCAGTGTTTCCCCACACTATTTTCCACCAAGGATTAGATATATTATATTTCTGAAAGCACCTTGCAGTCTTTCCACCAACAGATTGACTAGGAAGTAAGAACGGGGGTCTTTCAGGAAAATAGGTTGGGAACCACTGTTCTAAGCACAAGTTAACAAGTCTCTTCACAATAAAACACAATTACCGTATGTGTGTATCTGATAAGTACATGATATTTACACATTATAGATCAGGTAAGTAATCTGTAAGTACTAGGTATGTACAAGAGAAGTACTCCAAGTATCTGTCAGTAAGTACAAATTAATTACCCTGTAAGAACTAGGTTAGTACACCAAAAGTACCTTATAAGGTATTACTTAATATTTAAGACGTATCTTTAGGTCTGTATTATGTACTGGCACAGATATAAGTACATTTAAAAATGTATATGATTTATACATATTATGACACAAAAATGTGTGTTGCTAGTAAAAAAATACCTGCATGTAAACATTTAATCCATGTTAAAGTGCAAATGCAATCTTCATATTGTGTATTTATAGGAATAAAAGGATGGCGTCTGTGTGAATGCATGTTATGCAGGACCTCAGTCACACTGCTCATATCTGTCTCTGAGGAACTTCAAAGGACAGGGTGCTAACTCCTGCTGTCACCACCAGCAGCCAGAAGGAACAGGAAGGAAGGATGATGTGTCCTTTTTTTAGAAGCCATAAAAGAATCCTTACATGCTATTAAGCATGCATCAGCGCCCTCCTTTCTCATCGGCTCTTGGAGCCAGAGATCGGGGCCACAAGGCCGTTAACTTGTGGTCCCAAAGCTTCCGTCACATGAAAAGAACAAGTTCAGCAATAACTCCAGTTTGCAAAGCCAGTTTCTTGTCTCATTGTAGACACATTTTTATTCATCTCCTGCGAAAAATGGAAAGTCATATTAAAAGAAAGTACAAAACAAAAAATTGATAAAACTGTTTTTTAAAAGGCCAAACGTGAAAATCAGCATCTAAAAGTAAAACCTAAAGTAACAATTTTTTCTCTGAACCACACCTCCTTGAAAATGGACTATGGTAAAAAAAAAAAAAAAAAAAAGCTTTTTGGGAATTGTGGATTACAAATCATTTAAAGAATATCTTTTGCTTGTTAAACCTTCAAACCTACAAACTGCTTGTTTTGATCTACCAGAGTTTGTGAATTTTTAGAGTTTAATACATGGCATGACTTGTGCATCACTGGAGGCATTGTCAACCCTAAGAACAGCATTAAGGTGATATCCAGATGAGATTTTTTTCTGCATTGAAGTGCTTCATTTTTTGTTCAGAGAGACTATACTAAACTGCTTTCCAAATTCACCACAAAAATATTCAATTCAATTGAATTCAACTCAATAATACTTTATTAATCCCAAAGGGAAATTAAATAATATGGCTCTATAATAAAAGTCTGACCTTTAAAGTCCAGTTCAAAGAAATTATCGAATTAAACAGGCAGTAACATTAAGGGTGTTTACAACAGAAACAATTTAAACTAAAGAAAAATCATGTCGACTACTGTTTCCAACATTTTTTTTTACTTTTCATCACATTACAACTGGGAGAAATGATTAGCATGAAACCATTTGAACTTTTAAAAATGAATTTATCACAAACTATATGTATATTTTTAGGTTTCTAAAGTATTTCTAAGCTGATTTCTTTGGGCCTGGCCTTCCCAGCAAACTGATTTTGCTTTCATCAGATTTTTTTTTTGTTTGCAGCTTGTGTGTAGCCTTGTGTTAGATGGAAAAGAAATGCCCTTTCAGCAACTTAAAAAAGAAGGAAAAAAAAGACATGACGTTAAACTGAGTGTTTGTAAAGCAGACATACAAGGTTAGTCTTTCATTAACATAAGCAGCTGTGTATACTATGGCCTACATCCAGTTTGAGTCATTCGCTGTTGTGAACAGCCAGAGACATTGAACTGTTAGGTTTTCTGATCAAAGAGACATGATGTGGTTTATATTCAAGCAGATGCAGCAGTGAGGCAGCTAAAAAGGAAACCAGGGGCCTTGGAGCCAAAACTTGTTTGGACCGTCGTTTAAAAAGAAAAACCACTGAGTGTACAACCAGGGGAGACGGAAAAGAAACTTAACATTAACAGAGAATGACGCAAATTAGACTTTTTATTGTCTTTATTTAAGTGTAATTTATTTAGTTAGGAAAATGTCCTTTTTGTACAGAGCCCAACCGGTGAAAAGAGAGTTAATGTGTGACCATGAATTAATAAGATGTGGACACAGGATGATAATGTATGAACACAAGATAATTATCGCTGTCAATTCCATGCAGAGACTGTTGGTTGTTTGAGTTAGATTCAGGAACACGGTAAAAAAAAAATATTTCTCGACACACACCTCTGGGGAGTTTAATGGCATCCTGTAAATACTAGTATTATGAAAAATGAACCATTTAGATTGAATGGAGGTATACTGTTTTGATTAAACGTACACCAAAAAATAAAAAAATAAATAAAAAGTATGGGGTACCTTTGATCAACACCAAAACAGTTTATTCGTATATAATTTGACTCCAACAATGTCTGTGTTTCTTACAAAGAGACTGCTCAAAATTATCTTGTGGGCTTGAGCAGTAATTTTTGACCCAGATTGCACTAACGCTTTTTAATTTTGTTCTTTTTTTTATCCAATATCACCGAACAGGCTCTGTACGTTTGTTAGCATGGAGAAACAGGACTTATAAATTGTTCTGCAGTCAGCCACTATTTGTCAAACTTTTTATGTGATTTCAACTTCTGGCTTAGCTCCTGTCTCTAATTATAATGTATTTCAGAGGTGTGTGCACTCCAAACAACATGCTTCATTTCAATCCAAATGTCAAATTCTGCATTAAAATGGTGAATAATAAAAAATAAAAACAGTCTCAAAGAAAAAAACCTACCTGTCTGCTTGTTAGAATATTTTGAATAAAAATTTAAAATAGATGGTAAAAACAAATAATTTGTTCAGAAAAACTGCACAAATGGAAACATGCAAAAAGAACTATCCAACACACCCAAATGTCAGAGTCAAAACTTCCAGTGCACTTAGATACAATTTCCTTTTCCACGGTAACATAATTGAGTTGATTTAATGTTGAGAAACTGTTTTAAAACTGTGATCACTGTTTGCTGCGAGCACATCAGGGAACACCAATCAATGCTCTATTTAAAGTTCGGGGGACTGAATTGGAGGTCTCTGTTGTTCTCATACGGGTGAAGACGTGCTGTTCCCCTCACACCGGAGTCATTAGTTTAAACTAAGCATCTTCCCAACGGTGACAAACTGTTCCTGCCTGGCAGCCTCACAACAACACGCAGAATTCATCACGCAGACAAAATACACAAGAAGGAAGTGTGTGCCCGCGCAGCAAAGCTGAGCACACACACACACAAACTAACACAGACAGTGTCTCAAAGTCTCTTTTTGTGCATATGTGTTGCTAAAACTACCACACTTATTCTGTGTGTGTGTTTGTGAGAGAATTAACTCAGAGGTTGGGTGCTGACATTCCAGATTCAGAACAAATATTCCTGTTATGCTGCTTGGCTATTGTCCCTGAATCCCAAACAAAAACATCTTCTCTGAGATCCAGGCACCCATGACTAAAAGATTAGACAAAGAAAGTTCTTGTAAGATCAAAAAAATGCTGAACTTTGTCAAACGTTCATACATGTCCAAATCCACACATAAATTCATTTTCTACATCAAATTGCATTTGTAAAACTGCACGTCATCGGTTTTCTCAAACAAAGTCCCTTTCCTTCAATAAATATGATGTGTACCATAAACAGCTGCAGATTAATACCAGGAGCAGCTTCCTCATCACATAAAGGGGAAATAAGGAACTATGTGAAAGAGTGGAAAAAGATGTTCTGATGGAAAATAAGATCAGAATTGATTAAAGTAACAAAAACAAACAAAAAAATCTGCCAACATAATGCTACAATACATAAAACGTATTTCAAAACCGCACAGGGCCACTGTTATGAAATTAGGTCATCCATATAAAAGAAACACAATTTGCTGAAACTTGACTCTTGAAGTACTTTTGTGGCAGAACTTGCATAAATCCAAAAGTTGCATTTAGCAGCTTCTTAGTTAAAATGATTTTTCTTTGAGTGTCAAAAGTGTCAGAGGCTCAGCTAAGCTTTGCTATGCTGTCAGCTTTTTAAAGCTTTACCCTAAAATACACACAAGCCTTCAAGAACCCAAATTCTAATTTTAAGCCTTAAAAAAAAACTAATGTGGCAAACAGGGAGATGAAAAAAAAACCCCAGCAAGTATGACCCAGATTGGAGCTAATTTTTTTAGTGTTTGTTCCCAACAAATGTATGCTTAAAATCAGTGCTAAAATTTGACAGGTGCTGTCCACAAGACACTAAAACTATTCAGTAAAGTCCCTAGAACTTTATTTAAAACTGGAAAAATTGTCAATTTAAACATGTCTTACTTATATCCAGCCAAAAGGTATTTTGATCTTGTTTTGAGACTGATACTAAAAGCCCTGTCACACTAAAATGTTTTAGAAAATTTGTGAAAATTTTTTGGTAGCTAAATTACTTCTAGGTTGTTTATTTGTTCCAACTGTTAATATTACAGAATATGCATCCAAATAAGGCTTTAAAGTAGATTATTTTATTTTGTCTTCAGTTTAAAAATCTTTAGTGTTGGACACAATTTTCAGAAGTTGTCTGAAGCGTTGTAATGTGACAGGGCCTTAACCAAGAGCAAAATGTTTTAGATTGTTATTATTTTTTCTTGAAATAAGGAAAATTTCCAGGCTAACAAGATTATTATTCTAATACATTCTACTTATGCTTAGTATATCTCTCAAAACAAGATTAAAAATACTTTTTGGCTGGACATAAGATTGTAAGACTTGGCTAGATGGACACTTTTTGCAGTGCTAGAAGATCATTTTATGTTTTAAAATTAGAAAGATGCAGCCATTTTGGTCAAATCTTAAAAATAATGTTACGCTCAATCTCATGCAATATCACAAGATGTAATAACTCCTACTACCACATTCAGCTTAATGCCTGTCAAACTGACTGAACAATAATCATGAAGTTCACAGACTTTAGGACTTAACAGCAGCTTTTCTAAAAGTAAAAAAAAATGCAAAAACAATTTCCAAATTGTCTCAAAATGAATGTTTTTCAAAAAGTGATTGAAAGCACAAATCTCTGGCAGACTTTATATATTTCTTGGGTTGCTTTGCTAAATTAAATTCATCCATTTTTCACGCAGCTGATTTAAAACAAAGAATCATGTATGAATAAAACAGAGCGTGCTATGGTTGACTGTCTGAAAAATTCATATTTCTACATAGTTGAAATTGTTCTGGGGGTAAAAGGGGGTGGGGGATAGTGCTCGGGTAATTGGGCTGCATGTGTAAGTAAGTAAGTATAAGTACTCTACAGCTGAATCAAGTGATTTAATATGCCCCCCACCACCACCACCACCACCACCATACTGCACAAATATTAGGCTGAACTGCTGTGACGAGTTCTTCTCACCACACATTGAGGTACGAGCGTTAAACACACACCCATGTGCACGCTGAGGTGTGTAGGCAGAGAAATGGCGCCGCTAAAAGCTTCCCACTGCATCTTTGGTCTGCTCCATCTCACACTGTTCTCCAGATAAAGCAGTGATTTCTAAACGACGCCACACACTCAGCCTCCGGTCATTCCTCACATGTTCTAAATGATATCATTTGCTCCGACACGCACACACACACCCACACGTGCTCGCACGCATACCTGTAACCACGGTGCTCTGAGGCAAGTATATTTAGAGGAAATCGGATAAGTTCATGCACACAAACCCGCTGGGGGGATGTTCTTTTGCCAGCCAGCAACAAGAGCTAGCAGTGTGCGTGTGGGTATGTGTGCAAAAGTGTGTGGGCTTGTAGGTGACTGAGGGCAGAAGGGAGTGTTAGGGAAACAAGACAGGCGGGCCAGGTGCCAAATGAGACGGAAGCGACAAAAAGCAGGTGGGAAGGAGGTTTATACACAACAACAACAACAAAAACCCTTAAAACTGAGAAAGTGGGAACAAAACAGTGACAGTGACAAATGTAGTGGAAAGAAAAATATAATGAAACAAAAGATTTAGCATCACTTGTAGGAATGCATATCGCCCGCCACCTCTCCTACCAACAGTTAATACTAAGATAATCTTTTGTTAAGGAGAGTTATAGCTATTTAGGTCAAACCTTGTAAGTCGTTTTCATGCAAAATCATAAAATGTATAGATAACAGGAGGTGTGATTGACGCACATCATACTTAACCTCTTTATCACTAGTATCATTTAGTATCTTTATCACTGATAGATTTTTAACTATAACTGCTTCTTGCAGTGGTGTTCAAATCCAGGGTCTTCTGATGGTCACTAAATGTGTATAGCTATAAATGTATGTGTGTATGGATATGTGTATGTATGTATGGGTGTAAATGTGTATATATATATCCGTACATAACTTGATGCTGTGTTTTTGGTTCATTCAGTTTTTGCAGGTGTGCA
>JARVJO010000269.1:11546471-11601445 GCA_031762555.1 Cynodonichthys magdalenae
TTTCTTTCTCTCTCTTTTCCCTTTTATTCTTTCAAAAAAAAAAAAAGTCACTAATGATGAGAAAATTCATTCATTTTTCGTCTGAAGTGACTTTTTGAAAAAAAAAAAAAAATTATAACTGCTTCTTGCACAGTGACCACCAGTAATTCTAAAAAACCCGAAAAAAAAAGTGGGTAAATACAATGGATGGATGAATAAATGACCGAGTTATAGGTATTTTTCATGGTGGCTTATAATGATAATCTATGGCAACCATCTTCAATTGCAATGACTCCAAAAATGAATCAGTTGTAAATGCACTGAACTCCGATCTAGAACCACACAGCATTCTGGGGGATGTAGTTCACTTAATCTCTCAAGGCCCAGCTAAGTAATGCTGTGTTCACACCGAACGGTGATTTGTGCATCAGGTTTACCTGCAAAGTCTATGGTGGATGCGAGTCAAGCAGCGTCGTGAATTGCTGCTACTTATCTAGCGTGATTAGAGAGGTGGAGTTTGAGCGATATGAGCGTTCTCCTTGCTCCTTAATCTAATAGATAAAACTAAAATCTAATCAATAATTACTGATATTGACTGATATGAAACACTTACATTGTGATACATTTTTCAATCGTATTGCCCAACCCTACATCCAATGATTTCTTTCTGCAAGTTTCAACAAAATCTGTCATGTGATTCATAAGAAACCAGGATTAATTCCAACATTTAATGATTAAGTTTTAAGCAAAGATCTTTCTCCCGTCAGACGGAGCTTCGACTCACACCTCTGGGAGAACTTTGAACACGTTCCAGGGGAGGTGGGGGACATCGAGTCCGAGTGGGCCATGTTCCGTGCCTCCATTGTCGAGGGGGCTTGCCTGAGCTGTGGCAGTAAGGTTGTCGATGTCTGTTGTGGTGGCAACCATCGAACCTGCTGGTGGACACCGGCAGTGAGGGATGCTGTCAGGCTGAAGAAGGAGTCCTATCGGGTCTTTTTGGCCTGTGGGACTCCGGAAGCAGCTGATGGGTATCAGCAGTCCAAGCGGATTGCGGCTCGGGTGGTCGCTGAGGCAGATCGATAGGCAGATTGGTGCTGCGTTTGCAGTAATGCGGGCGCTGTACCGGTCCGTCGTGGTGAAGCGAGAGCTGAGCCAAAAGGCAAAGCTCTCGATTTACTGGTCAGTCTACGCTCCAGCCCTCATCTATCGTCACAAGCTTTGGGTAGTGACCAAAAGAATGAGACCGCCGATACAAGCGGTCGAAATGAGTTTCCTCCGTAGGGTGGCTGGGCTCTCCCTTAGAGAGAGAGTGAGAAGCTCGGTCATCCGGGAGGCCACTGCTCCTCCACGTTGAGAGAAGCCAGTTGAGGTGGCTCGGGCATCTGGTTAGGATGCCTCCTGGATGCCTCGCTGGTGAGGTGTTCCGGGCACGTCACACTGGGAGGAGACCCAGGGGAAGACCTAGGACACGCTGGAGGGACTATGTTTCGCAGCTGGCCTGGGAATGCCTTGGGATTCCCTCGGATGAGCTGGCCCAAGTGGCTGGGGAGAGGGAAGTCTGGGTCTTTTTGTTTAGGCTGCTGCCTCTGCGACCCGACCCCGGATTAGTGGAAGAAAACGGACGGATGGACAAAGATCTTTGCAATAAGTAGCACTTAAAATATGTGCTGTGAATGATTCACAGCTGCAACAATGTCAAATTTTAGTCCAATGTCTGTAAAACCACACTGAATCATGGCAATTTTTAGGTTTTCTTAAAATCAATCTGTTTCTGTGATAGGCAGGTGATAATAAAAACTAAGCAATTAAAGTCATAAAAAAAGAAACTAACATTGTTTGGTGTACAATCAGATCATGTTTGCTCTTACCTAAAGACATTACTACCAGTGCGTTTCACAAATACTGATGCAATAAAGAGCACATCAATTTTATACGTGTGCCTTTGCTTAGTAGATATGCATTAGCTCGCCTCAAGATTTCAAAGAAGCAGAACGAGTGTAAATACAGCAGTAGTGGAGTCAGCAGCAGGAGCAGACATGAAGCAGCTGATGCAGTTTTATAAAAAAAAAGTTAGACGGTGCCTCAAGGAGCTTAGGTGGGGGATGTGGGGGGGTGTAAGTGTAAAATGCAAGTGGAAAGAGGGCGGAGAGGGATGAAAAAAACAGTGGAAATAAAGGAAAAGAAGCGAGGCTGCAGGCTATGGAGGAAATGAAGAGCGGGTTGAGATTGAAAGCTAAAGGGGTGGAGAAGAGAGGACGAGGTTGCTGCTAAAAGTATGTCGCGACTTGCCTCTTTCTTAATCCAATAATCCCTTGGAGATGTTTTGCAATTTTTTTTTTAAATAATTTTTTTTTATGCACATCTACACAACACACAAGATCACACAACAAAATCCTGACGAGCTATACCGGGGCGGCTGAGGATCCTAAGTCTGTTTCTGCCTTTAACAGTCAGCTCTGTCAGAATCTTTTCCACCATGTCAGCTCATTAGCACTCGATGCCAAAACGCACACACACTTAAAACCCTCGACACCCCGAGAGCCTGTAAAGGAAGAGCCAAAACTCTAGCTGAGGAGAGGAAGAGAACTTAGGCTTTTCATGTGGTTTGTTGATCGTCATTCCTCCATTTCCTTCCATACTTGTCACTTTTTTCGCCTCATGTCACCCAACCTTTTATACTGTATTAGCTAAACAACCAGTCAGATAAACATAGTTAAGTCGAGGAGAATGAACTGTGTTGCGGTCCAGTTAATGTCTGGATTTTAAGTTTTTGCCTGCTGTTGAAAGCTAAGGAGGAGAAACATTGTTGCTAATTTCACTGAACAGATATAATTGAAACCTGAAAATTCTCACTGGATGAACCTAAGTTTTCGGAGACAACCTGATTAAAAATGGCCACCACAGCAAAGTGAACTTAGAGAATACAAAACTGTCTATAACTGTCAATTTCACAAATACTGAGCTAAAATTGTGGTAGTAGCTGAGAGTGATCCCCAATTTTTACAATAAATCACATGTCTAACTCAAGGGCCGGGGGCCACATTTGGCCTGCGAGTGACCTCCATCAGGCCCGATGATTTGATTTGTTCACTTAATTAAATATAAAAATATTTTATATCAATTGTAATCTTAAAAAATTTTGATTCAATGCAACAAAAATATACAAATCTAAAAGGTGAAAGATAATAATAATTATCCGGCCCCTGAGCTGTTGTTGCCCCCTGAGCAATTTAGATGGATAAACTGCTTTAAAGCCAGCACTGACCATAAACTACATCTCCCATAATGAAGTCATTTATGCATGGGATTTCCCTCTCTCTTACTTTTATTAATATTTCTGTATTATTTATTTGTGATGGACTTGCGACTTGTTTAGGGTGTACCCCGCCCCTTGCACAGTGACTGCTGGATATGGGCACCAGTGACCCTGAAAGGAAGAAGCGGGTATTGATAATGGATGAATGGATATAATTTATTTCACATTTAGTCAGTAATGCAAGTAGTACTTTTCAGTGTTTATAAGTGGATGTGTTAAAAAACTGTTTTAATGCACAAAATACCACATAGTGCTCAGCTATTGTTTGTTAGCGGTGCTCGTTCGTAGTAATGAGGCAAGGAATGTGACACATCTTGTTTACTATGAAGTTAAACACGAAACTTCAAAGTTTATTTCAACCATAATTTGTGTGGCCCTCTGTGAAAATGAGTTTGACATCCCTGCTCTATTAACTGATCACACAAATTCTGTGCTGAAAACGTTGCCATTACCTATTGGAATAAAGTTTGTCTCAATAAGCAAAATATTTCATAAAAAACAACATGTATTTTAGAGAAACTTTCGAAATCTCTGTAAGTACATTGAGAATTGATTTAATTTGGGTTCAACCTGATCTAAAAAAATTGCCCACTTGTAGCTGTGCTGCTGCCTCAACATTCCACTGCCAGTGTATATTTCACCTGCAGTGTTGCATTTATTAAGGTTGTTAAACTGGCACACATTTCAGCTTCTTGATTCTGTGTACTCAGCCTTAAAAAAAAGAACATTAGACTGCCCCTGAAATTTCTCTAAATTACATTTTAATGAGGCTTTAAAGCAGCAATGATGAGATATTCACTTGCAATAAAAGGTGTCTTTAACAGGAGTGAGTTTAGTGAACCTGGTTATGTAAAAACGAAAAGTCTTAGATTGAGTTTGAGCTGCTTTCTTTGAAACTTGTCAAAAGAATAAAAACACTACTCATGTCTTTGAAACATTAGATACCAGCTTCCTTGCCTGAGTACAGCAGTTCTCTGTGGAAAAAACTCACCTTACAGTTAGAGTTGTGCTGCATTCTGCCTTTGAAGGGCTAGATAAGATCTTTTAATTAGGGATTCTGTGTTAAGGTTGTAAACAATGAATATCCTACCTGTTGTAGATAGCTCTTTGAACATCCTTTGTTTGGAAAATTGGAGCTTAATTCTAACCAAATTGACAAGCTAGAGGCTAATCTAAACATGGCCAAAGTTGAATGCTGAGATCTTAAATGTAAAGTGTAAAGTTATGAAAAATGTATAAATTAGTGGTCCACTAAATGAAAAAAATATCTTTAAACATTAGACTTGTTTTAAGGCAACAGTCTACTTTGGTATTTACCTTGCTCAAATTAGCTGTTTACTAGTCAGTCTAGACAAAATGAATCCCTAATTAACAAACTATTTGTTCAAATAGGCCAACAACAGGTTGGGAATAATCTTTCCACATCAAAAGTTCTGATGAATTCCTTTCACATAACACTGGTTGACATTTTTGCTGCAGAAACATCTAGTTTTTGCCCAAGGGCTGTTTACCTTCTGCCTTAATTTGACTGTAATTATAGTGACAGGGTAGCTGAAAGGGTACTCAACAAACAAAGAGGATAAAATGTGGAAGGTGATGATGGAGTCAAAGATTAAGCAGCGTGTGTCAGAGGTCAAAAAGGCAACTGAATATCATTATTTATTGATACACAGTAATGACCACCTTGAAAAGCTTACAAAGGGATTCAGAGAACTACTGTTACAAAACTTTAATCTTTAATGTTTTAGTGAATTTTAAATAGGCAAGGAAAAGAAACCGTGGAAGATACACACATGCACACACACACTTAGAATTACTCTGTGTGAGACAAGATTTAAATTAGCCACAACTGCCACTGGTGAGTTAACTAGAGCCTGGAATTGGGTTGTTCTCCTCCAAGATTTGGGGCACATTCAAAGTCAGAAAAGTTCAAAGCCTCGGCTGGGCAACGTTCAAAAGAACCACAGCCAGCCAATGAAGTGGGGAGGAAATGAGGGAAGTGCAAACAACTTACCGTAAGCCCTCCCAAGGCCTAAGGAGAATAAGGTGGCTAACATCACTGAAAATAAATCCTTCGCCCACGTGGGTTCACTCAGCGAGGGGTGTTGAACAGGATTTTTGCTGACAAGGTGGAGTATAAGGGAAGGTGACAGCCATAGTTTTGGTAGCGCAAATCATCAATAATGCAAAATGCAGGACTGCATTTTTTTCCCCGCTGAAATGAAAAGGACTCTCTGAAGCAATCGAGAACATTGCAGCTGCTGTGTTCGCTTCAGAGTTGCAATGAGATGGTTTTCTGTTGGACTGCTAACAATACCAAAAAGCTACACTGCTATCATAATCCTCCACCCACCCTTTTATACTGTAGAAAGGCACACAGATCAAATGGGAGACCATTATAAAAAAAATCTCTGTTTTTCTCAGTGAAGCAGAACAAAACCACACAGAGAACAACATCCTCTTAATCTGACAAAAATCAAACCACTGCAACAATGTTGCACTTGAAAAAAACTCACCAGTCTTAGCAAAACAAGAAAGATTTACAGTTAATGATGTTAACATCTTTAAAAAAAAAGTAGTCATATACAACATCAAGAGGCTGTTTTTTAATATGATTACAGAGACTTTGTCACTTTTACAATTTATGCTAAACTAGTGCTAATTAAATATAGTTCAGGCATGGTTTGGTGGAAAGTTCATGAATAACTATTATCTTACATCACAAGTGTTAAACTCAAGGCCCTTTGCATGTTAATTGCGTGAAAATGCCATCTGTATGTGGGCTTAAAACAGAATACACTGCTTCTAGATCTGTAGGAATAAAAAAGTTTTATTAGATTTGATGTGAATAATACATTATACACCGTTTGTAATTAAATAAATTTCAAATAGCGATTTACATAAAACTGTGGGGTTTTTTGTAGTGCAAAAGACTGGCAGCAGCAGCTAGCTGTAACAATTCTGTGCAGTCCAGGTATACTTGCTGCAGGAATATCAGATTATTTTTGCCAGAATATCCCTGTAATATAAAACTGACTGGTAAAATGTTTCAAAAATAATATTTGCCTGTACTGCTTCAAAATGTTTGAAATTAGAGCTGCTTTTTGATTGCAGACATCCACTTTGGTCTTAGCCCTGATTAGCTGTTAGAACAATCTATTTATCATCTATCATTTACATCTATTTATTCAGCTTGAGGCTGTTGAATAGGCTATTTACAAAAATATATTAAATATTAAATGTTCTCAACTTTTCCACAAATTCCTACTTTAAAAGATATGAACTTTTCTTTAAACTCACACAGATACAAGCTGATCATTTCAGTATTTCTTTAGATCTTATGCTACTTTTACTTTAATTTATGTTACTGTGTGATAACATAGTAACCCAGTGATAGAGATAATGATGATCACAGGCTTTAATGCTGCTTTTTTATCTTCCAGTGATCACATTTTTGAGGTCACTGTATGAATCAACCCACTGATTGAGCTCCATATTATCTGATTCAGCAGCTCTATAGATAACATGCACTGAGGCTTAGCTCACTCTATTTAGGATAACATATGTTAATCAGTTTTAATCCCTGTATGTGCTCTGTTTTTTCTGTACATTCACAAAAATCCTATATGAATGTTACTCTGAACCTACCGTTTTGCTTTGTAGCTTTTGTATACTACTTTTCTTGAATCTCCCTTAAAATATAGATTTTAACTTAAATCAGATTAAAGCAAAGCATTTTTTACAGATGCCAAACACAAAGACTGTCATACATACAATATGTGTACATGCGCTCCACAAACATTTAAGATAAAAGCTGATTGGTGTCAGTTCACTGCTTCAGGCCTTTAGTTGTGGGATTAGCTTTAGCGACTGCCTAGTCTCTGTTGTTTGTCGACCTGATTCAGCAGTCCCGCGCTTTAACGCCGAGCTTCTGAAAGCTCAGTCACCACAGGGAATGCCAGTTCCAGGGCTGCTATAATGACAGTTCTCTGTATTGGTCTCCATTTCTCTCTGCCCTCTCACCAGCGAATCAATCCCATTCCCTCGTTTCTCTTTCTGTTTGGGATCTGTCTTTCTGCTCTTCTTACTCGACAAAAGCTGGAATACATAATGCAATCTTTTTCACGCCAAACATTTACAGCAAACAAAAATACACAGTCCCAAGGCAGAAATAGACCGGCTTTGAGTTTCACGGTTTAGAAACTGGACAGAAAGAAACAACACTGACTGCAATCTAGATCATTTATAAATCAAAATCCTACCATAATGGAATGCATCTCATTTAAATTCGAATCATCCTATGTAGAGAAATTATAATGTTACGACCATTTTGGTCAAATACTGAAAATGTTTTTTTTTTCACAGTCTCTTATGATATTGTAGGATGTCACTCTCAGAGGATGATTTGTGGATGACTTCCAGCCAATACCACACCAAGTGTTAGCTCAATATCTGTAAAACCAGCTGAAGTACAGCCAGTTTTGGGTTGGTTAGGGTCAATTAGCAGTGGCGGCCATCTTAAATCTGGCAGCATGACGACTCAGTGGTTAGCACTGATGCCTCCCAGCAAGAAAGTCCTGGATTTGAACACTGGTTCGGACCTGGGCCTTTGTATGTTCTCCTCATGCTTGTGTGGGTTTTCTCTAGGTACTCCAGTTGCCTCCCACAGATCAAAAAAATGCATGTTAGGTTGCTTTCATGCCCAGGCCTCCCTTGCAAAAGAGATCTGTGATCTCAATGAGATATGCCTGGTTAAAGAATTTTATTTTTATTAATAAACAAAATTGGGTTAACTTCAGAAGTTAACCAATGGAAGACATACATCCAGTGTTTGCTTTCACAAAGTTTCAATAAAATTTGTCCAATGGTTCACAAAATATTTGAATAAATACTATCAAGACATGTACAGATGGGCAACGCTATTAATATTTTTATTATAAACAACAACAATCTTAAAGCTTAGCAATAAATAATACTTTTATAATACCCAGCGCTCCACAAATGGAAGGCTATTATACCTGAGTGGCCAGAGTTGCAGGGCTGTATTTGCAAAAAAATATTGTTCAAACAAAAAAAACAAAAACAACAAAAGCAAGAGAGTCAAGCATCATGAAAAGAGAGCTTGGAAAGAAAGGAAATAGTATATTCATATCCATATTCATAGTCATAAATCTATAACTACAATGTCTCCTGTAAACTCGTTTATGGATTGGTGTGTTACCTGCATCAGGTTTTAGGCAATTATTATTAACACCCAACAGGCTGAGAATTATGACTCACCGTACAGTTCTGACACAGGAGTACAGGACAAAAAGAGCAGTGTTGCTGATGACATTATTGTGGATGTTATAAACAAGAGAATATCGAACTGACCTTGAGCTTGTCAAAGCGCTCGGTGAGTGAGGACACCTGGTGCTCCCGGTGGCGCCCCACCAGCTTGCAGAGGGCACAGATAAGCTGATCATCCACCAGGCAGTACATGTTGACCTTCTCGTTCTCATGCTCCAGACAGGTCAGGCCCCGGATGTGAGTGTCTGGCACCGGCTCCACCAGACGGTGGCTGGTGAAGGGCTTCTTGTTTGGGTGCGTCGCGCGCAGGCACCGGTCGCAGTACGACACCTCACACGTGACGCACGTTTTGACAGCCTCACGAGGCGGATCTTGCTCGCAGAACTGGCAGCTGATTCGCAGATCCATCTTCGTCACGACCGCCGGGCTGTGGTTGGCGTTGTTGTGGTTGGCGTGGTTAGTGTGGTTGACGTGCGGGTGGGAGTGGCTGGAAGTGGCTGGGCTGCCACGCGCACTTCCTGTCCCGCCACCGCCGCCGCCAATCGTTCCGGCTATTGTGCCACTAATGGTGGCAGTGTAGGGATGCTGCGTCTGCATGCGCCTACTCTCTGTGGGGGAGTTGGGGCTGCTGAGGGAGGCCTTTTGGAAGCGGTCAATGATGTTCTGCAACGTCACATTGCGCTTGAGGCCCTCCAGGCCGCGGTGATTCAGCGTGATGACGTAACGACAGGTGGGGCACTGAAATGCTGATATGGACTCGAGGGGCTTGCTGGTGGAGCAGTGGGACACCAGGATGCGGTGGGCACAGTTAAAGCAGAGGCTGTGAGCGCAGGGCAAGAGCAAAGGGTCTTCAAACAACTCCAGGCAGATCGGGCAGGTCAGCTCTGACTCCAGTGTTTCCATCTTCAGTTAAAACCGTCTAAAGGTGACATCAAATCCCACAAAAGCTGGCCAATTACCTGCACAGGACAAAGAAAAGACAGACGTTTACACTCAAATACACATCCTTTTTGTATTGGACTATTCTTGTTTTGTAAAACACATTGGTTTGCAAAATTCCAATTTCACCTGAATCAGCTGAGGCACACTGTCTACAGCTAAATGGACTGCAGATTTAGCAGAAACACCCGAGATTTTCTTGTACCATTATAGATGAGCGGTTCACCATGTTCTACTGAGAGCCCAGCTCATTTGTTCAAGCCTCGAACACGTAATTCTTCTCACAGAGTCGTATGAAAAGAAATGACTGAAGCAACGGGGAAGAAAAAGGATAAAGGTTTGCTGAATGTTGGGAGAAAAGTAAAAATCAATAGACAGAGAAAAATAGCAGAGAAAAGGAGAGATAGACGCCCAGAAGCAGATTATATACAAACTTGTCGAGAATAACCTTTTCCCTCACTGCTACACCTTGACTCTTAAACTTACATATTTTCAACTGTAATCAGCACTTAGAAATTCAAACTTCCAAAGTGTAACACAACAGATATCTCAAGCAGGACTAAGCTCCAGCATCTTACTACTGTTCTTCAAGAGTTACAAATCTCAGCCCCTTATAGCCTGCATATCAGGCTGTCTTCACTTCAAGGTGGCCTTAAAAATCACTGACATGTGAAACCACTAATAACTTCCTTCACTTATCATTCCACCCGGCTGGTTCCAGGGCACAGGTTAGCAGTTTGTAGGGCCACTCTGTCTTTTAAAAGACACCAAGCAGGCAGCATGAAGCTGCAGACTGAGAGCATTTCATTTTGTCTGATTTATTATTGACTGCCCTCAAATCCCTCGTGGAGAACTTACTGATGAGTTGCATTTAGTTATTATATCTGAATATTAGGCTAAAACAAGTTATGAGGTCAAATGATACTAGAGAAAACAATCTAACTGAGACATTTTTCAATGTGCAATATCACTCCAAAATGCTGCCCACAATGAAAGATCAGTTTTTATAAGTTGAATAAACTGTTTGTGTGTAATTCTGATGTCAATATGAATAATAAAAATGTCAGAAAAACTCCCAAGAACATCAATATTCACTGTACCTACAAATCTCATGTTATTTAAAACATCCTTAACTATAATTATGACTAGGCATAAATTAATTGTTGATAATTTAATAATAATGAAATTAATATTATTTCTTGGTAATTTCTTGCAGATATTTTGAATAGGAGCCTCCATTCAATTTAATGGTACACCTGACATCCTTTATCTCAAATAGGTATTTTTCTTAGTCAACATATAATTAGAGATATCTTATATTCACACCTAGCACATTTGGTCCACTTTAAACGGACCGGAGTTGGTTTCCCCCATTGGTCTGGACCTTTTATGCAGGTGTGAATACACTTATGTAAACCCTGGTGCGGATCAAACAACTGAACTGAGACCCAGTTTTTGAGGTCCAAACAAACTCTGGCGTGGTTCGCTTCTGGTATGAATACAGACCAGCCGCGAACCTAACCAACTACAGGAAGCATATGCCTTTTTAGACTTTGCGAGCCACCTTTGCTAAACATTATGGTAAAAATGAGCACTTGTTGCTACTACTACATGGACGCTACAAACAATGAGCCGTAGACAGACCTGGAGCAACGAGGAGACACTGTGCCTCCTTGACATTTGGTCAGATGCCCACATGACTCATCTGCTACAGAAGACACGCAACAATACACCCTTAATTAACTATGTCTAGTCATAAACCAATTTAAGATATCTGGAATGTGAGTGTGGTGAAACAGATTTTATGTTAAAATGGCCCACCATACACATGTGTTTGCTGCATCAGCTTCACTTTGCTTAACACAGCTGCTGACGGTCATGGTGATGTTTTAGTAACTTTTTCGGGTGCTTCATTTTCATATGCTCAAAATGTTCCATCAAGTGGAACCTTATCAGATGGTGGAACAGATTTGGTGTGTTCCCGCTGCAAGTTGCACCAGACTCTCCGGCACATTTTAGTTTATCAGGCCTTCAGAACCTGAACCACCTCCACACCACTAAATTACGGTAGTCTTTTTTAACTATTTCTTCCGCTTTTTGTTCCAACTGTGGATGCTTGTTCACTCACCACTGTTGAGCTCATTTTGGCGCAGAATCCACTGTGTTGTTAGCATTGTTAGCGTAGTGTAAACAAAGTGCTTAGCACTGTCATGGAGTCTGTGATGTACGTCATTACACTGTCTGAAGTAACGTATATCGATCAAATTACTTTAAAATTCTTATCACTATTACTGAAAGTTTTTTATCCCAATACAGTCTATTTAAATATCCAATTATAGTCCAGTACTATTTACATCTTTATTTAGTATTGCAATTGTATTTTTCCCCATTTAAAACAATTAAAAGTTGTCATAAAGGCACTTTAAATACAAGTCATCCAACCAGTTTTTGTACTTTAATTAACAAAAGTTTGTTTTTTTGTGAAGTGAAACTCTGAAAAACTAAAGCTATTTCTAACGTCAATTCTTTGTGTGACTGTCAAAGCAAAAAGCAAAAAAAAAATTGTAAAGACTTGCTTAAATTGTTTGTGCTCTAAACTTTGTTACAATTTTTGTTCTTGAAATATACCAGTCGTCATTTATTCTCTGATGAACGGCTACGTGTCTCAGAGTTATTATTGTAGCTAAAGTCATGTTTTGTAAGCGTTGTTCATTGTGCAACTTAAATAGACTGACGTTCTGACAGTTATCAGTTCTGCCTGACTGGGACGAGATAATAGAGCTTGTTTTCAAAACATCAACATCGTCTGTCTTTATCAGTTTTATTTTTCTCATAATGGGGAGTGATGAATTTCCTGTAACACCATTCACGGAATAATACATTTACTGTGAAGCAGCACCACACTCCCTTGGTAGAGTGTGTTTGGTAGACAAGTAAGAATTTCAAACCCCAGATAATCAGAGGAACTGGAGACAGGAGCAGCAGAAAACAGGCCAGCGTAAGGACACAAACAGACCTCAAAGGCTGAGACTCATTTGCACTAAATGAAGTATCCTCCTGCTGTACAAGAAGCAACCCCCCCCCCCCCCCCACACACACACACACACACACTGAGCTGTGTTCAAAGCCAACATGATTTGTGCAGCACTTACAGTGCTTTGGAAAGGCGCTCATCTGAAGAGGGTGGTTATGTGCATGCAACTGTGCTCTTACAAAATTCATTATCTGGAAAAGAAAATAAATAACTGCTCTCAGCAAATCATGCAGATACTCGGCTGATAAAAGGCAAACGAGGGTTGTGCCACTGCGTAAATAGGTGTGTGGCTCTGGTGAGTTAAAAGGAGGGGGTGCCTTTTTTTATTTATTTATCCAGCGATGCATGTGCACACTATCACCTCCTCCGAAATTCACCTTGGCCCCCATTTATCAATGGCTTTATGTGATTGTTATCAAAGAGGTTGGCTTTGTTTGGTGTACAGAGAGTCAAGGTTCAGCAGTGAGCAAATCTGAGGCTTTTCTTCATCGTAGCAACAATAAAAAGGTCTAATTTAGTTTCACTTTATTAGACAGATCTACATATCACCTGCTGCCTTTCATGCCAAAGTCTCCAACAAACATTCCTCTTGTAATGAGAAGGGACAAGAGATTTATCTTTTCAGCCCCGAGGGGGATCCTTGAAGTTTGTTTGTGCTCGAAATAAAGTGCTGAAAATGTAATTGAGTGTGTCTCAGCATTTACAAACTCTCCTTAAATAATCTTGCTATCAGAATGAAGGTAACATTGGGGAAATTGCATCAGAAGTGTAAGCATCATCACAGCAGCTGCTTTTGTTTCAAAGATAGAGCAAACAAAAACGTAGAAAAATTCATACAAATTCCACATATTTCCATATCTAAAACATACTATAATAAACAAATTTGAACAGCAAATATAGTTAAAAATGTACACAATGCTTGGTTTTATGTGTTCCTTGTGACCCAGAACAACATCTCAGCTTCATACGACAGCTGCCTCATTTGTTCAGAAGGAACCATCCACACATTCATCAGACTCTGCTGGACACCAGCTAACACAAGACTCCGTGTGACCTTGTAAATTGTATTATAGGACCAGTTGAAACAGTTAGCAACAAACATAATCACCCAGAAATGTGTGAATGAAGAACAAGAACGGTAAAGCTCTTAACTAAAATTCAGAAATCGAGGCATTTTGCAAACATGACCTTTCTTTAATGACCCTCACATTCTAGTGCCGACTGAACGAGCACCGTGACATCATTTTGCGGTACGAAGCTGAACACCGCAGCTCGTCCTGATGTTAATGTGGCAGCGTCTAATGGAGCATGGTGTTATAATTAACACCAAGCTTTAGCACACCATCAGCTGGCTCATTAGGCTGGAGCTATGTCACTCTGGGGAAACAATATCAGCTGTGATAGGAGCCACTTTAGGGGCTTCACTGTACTGGGGAGGTGTGTGTGTGTGTGCGTGTGTGTGTGTCTGGGGGGGGGTTGTTCTTCAGTCAGGTTGGCACAAACAAGAATCTACTTCTATTGCTTGTCTTGTTCGCAAAATATCTCAGGAAACGGGACGAACCTTAATGAAACACTCTGAAAGTGATTACTGGTTGTACATAAAAACAAGTAACTTCTGGACTCATATTTCAATTCCACAAGGCCTCCATAATTTAGCAACATTAGAAAGCTCGACAATGGCTATAACTCAGTTAATTTTACAGCTACTGAGCTAAAATTTGGTGTGGTAGTAGCTAAGAGTCATTTTCAACTGAGAGCTAACTAATTGTGCAAAATCTCTTTTTAAAACTTTGCCATTAATTACTGGAGTCAAATTTGTCTGTCTGTTATCAAAATATCTCATCACTCACCAGATGGATTGTTTTAAAACTCACAGAAACGAATCACTGGATGTACATCTACAAATGATTAACTTTCGAAGTAACACCAATTAAAGATGTCCACCACAGTTAGTAAACATATTTAAACAAGACATTGCTATAACTCCATTATATTTACAGATATTGAGCTGAAATTTGGCAGTGGCTGAGAGTCATCCTCAAAAAGTCAAAAAAGCAACATTCTAGGTATGTTTGATAAGGGAATGACATTATAACATGATGTAAAGCTCAAAAAAGTCAATTTTGCATAAAAGCTACCCCTAAAAAATGCTAGGCCTTCAGCGTTGCAAAATATACACAAACAAATTCTCTCCAACCCATTGTACCTTTTCTCTGCCATCCCTGTTAGGTGTCCCATTTGGAAAAATAGCAACTTAAGTTTTCAAAACACAAATTCAAATTAATGCACTCAAAACTTAACAAACATGTTAGGCAACCCGATAATCTCCAGCTCTCACCTCAATCCACTGTAAGGCCGATTACCACAGCAGGCTTTGCCACATCTTAATCAGAGTTTGAAACGGACTTGACTGATGATTCATTAGTCAATCTAAAGAGGCTAGCTGGATCTGTTATCACACACAAACAGCCTGATTAAACTTATCATCGTATGCCTGACACTTCAGTTTTGTTCATGCAATATGATTTCTGTATCTGAGTGGGTCGACTGTTCACGGTTTGTTAGCCATAACCTTGGGGACTGCCCTCCTCCCCCCAAATACACAATATTTATGTCACGCTTGCTGTCATTTTATATTCTTGCAAATAATAAAAACAACAAAGGGACTGTTTATCTAAAAGCACACAGTCACTGTCCCATGAGGGGTTATGTTTGTATGCGTTTGAGTTTACTGCGTTGACGCATGCATCAGTCCGGAGCGCAGTAACATTTGTGAAACAAAGATGATTATCCTTGAATAAACAGTCCGCTGGTAAAAACCTAACTGCTCCCCAGTGGACTGTAATCATACAGCTGCAGAGCCAAAGGGGAGCCTGATGTACACTCGATGAAGCAGAAACATGAAAACAATCAGAGCACTTTGACTTTGGGGCCAAATATATATAACTGTGTTTACAATGCAGCTGCTATATTTGCATATGAAGGCGTATTGTCACAAAACACAAATACTTTACCAGTTGTTATTGTCCTCTGCTAACAATTAGCAGCGGGCAATAACGACTGTTCTCTCATGAAAATGAGCCCTCATGTCCTAATGAGACTAAATGACTTGTGCATTAAAAGTACTCTTTTCAGTGTACACTTACTTGGCAGCTTCTGGTTATGTGTACATGTGATGAAATATCGTGTTGAGATTTACCAAGCTATTTTTATTCATGCATAATTAAATTGAACAAACTGTTCTTGTTGAATTTTATGGCATGGGGATGAAACTCTCCCTCCTATTTTAATTACAGTAAGCTATGTGTAAATGTGTGGAATTAGCAGGACATTAAATGTGTCTTCACCATGTAATGTGTTTAATTTACTTCCTGGTACCACAGACAGCAACGCAGCTTTTCTTTCCCTGTCCTTTTCTTTCACCGACCTTCACCATGTTGTTGAGAATCTTTTTCTCTTACCTGAGAAAATTTATGTTTAAGGCACTTAACTAATACTCAGCTGATATTATTCATATACAAATGCAACAAAAACCCATGTACCAAAATTTGTCTGTCCCAGTTGTGGCCAAGGCACACACACTCAACCCAGACACTGTAAAGAATGACGCCACTTTGGTGGCCTAGATATGATTTGCCAGAGGTAATCTATGCATGGGTCAGTAGCACCCCATTAAGCAAACCCCAACTGGGCCAGTTGTAGCATAAACAGAGTTGGGACAAATAAACCAAACCACAACTGGGCCAGTTGTGGCATAGACATATTTGAGCCACATAAACAAAACCACAACTGGGCCAGTTTTGGAATGCCATCTTAAAAACAGTGCCATCGTTGCCAAATTTGGCCCACGTCCAGTTGACAAACCACTTGCCAGCCAACAGTGCTAGCTTTACAATTGATCTGGCCCACACCTGTCTGCTATGTGGGAATGCATTGAAAGGGTGGTAGAACCAATTTAATGAATTCTGGTAAATCAGTCATAAAATAAGCTTTTGGAAAAGCAATAAACACTATATTGTTTATAGGAAATAAATTCAAAATTCTGGGAAAAGGTACAAACTGATGCTTGATTTATGTTAAACAGATTTTTCCCTTGAATATTACTTGAGATGAAAAATTGTTCAGCCCTTAATAGATTAGTATCATCATCCAGATGTAGCGACAGTACAAGCTGCTGTCAGCAATATGAACAGAACCCTCACTACTATGACAATCTGTAAAAAAAAAAACACTGCTTTGTTATTATCTGACCATCTATGTACAAAGTTTATCTGCCCCTCATCCAACCCCATCCTTTTCTAAAATACAGTACTCTTTACAAGTGTAGAGTTGTGTTAATGTTTCCTTAGTTGAATATATCCATCACTCTGGCTGCTGTCAATGGCAGGCTTATCACAGTAAAGGAAGAGAAGCAGAAAATCACACAGTTGAGGTTTCATGGCTCCAGCTAGAAGGACACATATCCAGGTTTATTACAGTCTAAACAGAACTGTTGTATTTCTACACTCCTTTTTGATAACTTGTTCATATCCTCAGATGGTGGTATTTAAGAATATGCTAAGATGGCCAGTGTTTCTAAGTTTGCTCACTATAAACAAATTTGGGCTTGTTTTTTTTCTAAAGTTGCTTGTAAATCCTGTGAGTCGTGGGTTGTGCTTTTTTGGGCTTGTTTTTTAATGTGAGTTGCTTATTTGGGCTTGGCTTTCATTTGGAATAAAACCCCTCTCCCAGCTGCCCACAGTTAAGCAAAAGACAAGGAGTAGTGGATTTGTCCCTCCCATTCCCCCGTTTCCTTATCGCCTCCGCCCGAGTTGACTCGACACACCTCAAACACATGCCAGAGCACACAGCGTGACAGCATATATGTCAACCCCTTCGGACATTTACCTGTATAATGACACCCAAAATCTGTAATTTTTGCAAAAAATCTGTACTACTCGCACCCGCGAGGGGTGGGGGCTGTTGGCCGTGGAGATGACAACGCCAGGAGGAAAAGAGAGCACAGGAAGTGGAGAACTTATTTCTAGTCTTATTTCTAGAGGCAGAACAGGTTGGAAGATGGTTATTTGATGTTATTTATTGTTTTTTTTTTTAAACGTCCTACATGTTAAATAAATTTGAAACTGAGGTTTTGAAAAAATGTGTTTGATTGCTCTATACATCCGTATATCAGCAAAATAATAGAAAATCTGTGTAAATTAAAGACAATCCATACAACTTGACACGTATGTGACAGGGAAACAAGCAGGGGTGAAACATCCAGTATGGTCCAGCAGTACCAGAGAGAGGCTGTCTGCTGAAAGGCTGCACTTTGTGTCAGAATAGATACATTAGCAAAACACAGTCTATTCAGATAGACAAAAAACGCTATTTGCATTGGGATACAAGTGCAGTACAGTAAAATATTGATAAGTTTTCATTTGTTTGGAATTTGCTGATTAGATTGCATGAATTGAGCGAGAGAGAACAATGTGAGCCTGAACCAATGACAGTTTTTGTCATAGAACCAGCAAGATCTACTTCTTCACCTCTGGATGCAAGTAAAAACAGAGTGAGAAGGAGTTGCAGTAAGTCGGGAAAATATGGGAAAAAATATAATAAAGAGTGAGGGAAAAAGAGTGAACAAAAAGTTTTGGGGAGTTTTGCTACATATGAAAAGTGCACTTTTCTTATGATCAGAGTTTAAAAGTATATGGTATTAAAAGAATTTAAGCTATTCAAACAATTAAAGTTATTCAATTTTATGGTCATTTTTATCATAATTTTGCTGTTGCTTATGTATAATGCAATAATAAATGTATACGTTTATGCAGTACTGTTACAATCGACCTCTGTTTTACACAATTTTGCCAGTTGGGCTTTTTTTGAGGTTGTTTTCATAGAGCTGGTTGCTTGTTTCTCTCGCAAGATCTGGCAACACTGGATGGCCCTCATACCCGCCTCTCAGCACCAGCTAGTTAACTTGTAAGCTAACTTTTTATTTCACTGGCAAAGTCTTTGTACAACAACAACTTTCAAAATTTAGACAGATGGAGATCAATGTTCAACAATTGTATTGTCTAATCCCACCTGACAAAATGTTTTTTATCATATGAAACTCTAGTCTTGGTACAAAACTTCAGCACATGGGAACTTTAAGAGCCCAAAAATACTTGATTAACTTTTTAAAAATTCCAGGAAAAGCTAACCTATTTTAACAACATGTTCAGTTAACTTCTCTGGTATTTGAGTTCACTTGTGATAAACTTTGGCTTTTATACTTTAATCCCATTATAGAACAGCACAATGACTGTTTGCTGTCAGGCTCTTTCTCCAGGCTAAACAAAGGCGCGTGCTGTTCAACTGACAAGCCTGCAATCTGTGACCTCAATCTGCTGCTGAGTCGGTGTATTCAGAACACATCTCAACCATATCACTTCCAAGCAAATAGTTTTAAAACGTTGGTTTGAAATCAAACATGTTATTTCTTTGCTTGTTGTTGAAAACTAACACAGTCTTCATTTAGTTTAGGGGATAAATGGCTAAATGTGGCACAAGTTCCTGCTTTGATTTCTCTATTTTTGCTGTTTCTCACTGAACAAGGAGCATCCATTCATTGCTTCATGAGGTAACCAAATATCACGATTGAAGCCGACACGTGTTTCCAAGCAGAGTGACTCTTCTGTTTCTGCAATGCTGACTCACCTTCACGCATCGAGGTGAGGTGCAGGTAATAACCATGGGTACACATTAAACACAGTGCTGTATGAATGCTTTCCTTAATGACAGAGTTCTCCAACAGAACACTGGAGTGCCTGTCCTGTGGCGTTAACCCTAATTATCCCGGCTGAGTATTTAAGCTAAAGAGAAATAAAACATTGTTTTGGGGGAATAACAGGATCTTCATGCCATTAATGGTTTGAATGGTTGACATTTCAGTTTTCTGAAATTTTGGACGGAGTTTTCTGGACAGCCACAAATGAAAAAAAGCACTTCATATACAGAAAGTCCAAATGATTACATAAGTGGAACCAAATTGCATGTCCAAATTACAGTGGACTTCTCCATGCAGCTGCTGTAAGGGATAAAGCAGCTGTTTAGCATATCATGAACTTGCCAGTGTTTCGTTGGTCACCTCTTCCATTCTATTCCTTCATGTTTTTTCCCCCTTTTCTATTTTCACTCTTCTTTCCTCCAATGAATCAGTCTTTCCTTTCTGCCACAAATTTCAGAGCAGGCTGGTTTTATCAAACATGCAATCCCTATTCATAGAAGGTAAACAGTTTTGCTGGCAAGCTGCTGTTTCCATTTCCCTTTCAGTGCAGCTGAGAAGACTGACTCCAACTTAACCCTCTAATCACTGCTACACTCCATCCTCCACAAATTCAAATAATAATAAAAGTAATAATAATAAATATAGAGCATATGGTGTACTGTGTTCTGATGCATGCTTCTAATATCATATTTATCTTCTTTTTAGGCTTAAAATCTGCTATTTATAAAGCTCAAACCTTTCTTCTGCACACTGTGACCAAAACTGGTAACAGAGAAGTAACCCTTAATTGAGCAAAATCATCACATTATTAGCTTTCTATATATTTGATTGCTTGCAAGCAAAATTTACCTGTTGATTCATGTCACGCAAAGGCAGTAAAATTACTGGTAGGAGTTGGCCATAAAGTCTCAAAATTATATCACAATATATCAAGAAAAAAAAATGACTTTATCAATGTTTATAATAGAAAAAAAATTAACATTTTATTTGTGATTTTGTTTTTTAATTTTTCAAGAATTCTGTCTTTCATTATGTAAAAATAAATGTTTGAATAATACATTTTTAATAGCTCTGCAGGAAAATATTCAAGAATGTACTGAAACTTGAAAAATAGGACCAAAAACAAAGCCAACTTAAATTTTTCTTAAGAAAAAAACAGATCATGTTTTTATGTCCAATTCACCATTTTTGTCTACAATTTCCACATGACAGAAATCATAGGGTCTTATTTATCAGTGCAAACTGGACAAGTTAAAAATAGACCAAACCTGTTCAGGATACATTCATTTATTCAATCCATACATGATAATAGAGAGCAGCATGTTTCTGGTGATTGTCAGCGGTGCTAATGAAGTCTCTATTGTGTGAAGGACATTTGCTGATGCAAGACACTGAAAGTGACATAAACAATGAATTCTCGTCAAGTGCAAAACTGAGCCAGACTTGCTAATTAGTTTAATACATTTATACATGAAAGCAGACTGAAAGGAAAATTTTCACAGAGTTGTGACAGTGAATGGAATACACCTTCTCTTCTTTCCCATCTACTTAATACTTGTGTCTGTTAACAGCTTGGCAGCCTGTGGGTAATAAAGTCACAAGGTTTCTCTCCTGTTCTCTTATGCTCCTTTCCTGCGGTGAAGAACCTTATCAGGTCTCAGCACAACACTGTAGCAACTATGCCCCTGTCTTACTTCATGCTGCTTCCATTATTCATGTGCATTTACCCAGGTGAGAAGAAACAAACCAGAAGATCAGAAGTTGGCAGAACAGCTTAATAGACAGTGAATCGCAGCTGTGCGCGATAGAAGGAGAGGAGGATTACGGGAGAGTGAGAACAAAGATACAGCAAATAGTCAACAAAGCAAATATACCATGAGTAAATCAGCTTCAGATATCCTGGCAAGTGTTCAGGTTTTAAATCAGAACACCTGGCAGACTGTTTCTGCTAACACTGTGGTCATGTAATTCTACTCTTCAATCAATTTTGTTGCCTTGAAAAAAGCAGCTCTTATCTTTTGAAGTGAGACTCTGTAGAAACGCCATGAATGTTTTGCTTTTTTACTTGTAGAAGCTTCTGAATGAGCTTAGCTTGAAAAAAGGAACTTCAATTATAACAGTAATAATGAGCTAACGAATAAAGTAATTAGCTATCACCTTAAAACAACTTTAGTCCCACATATTTCATTGTGGTTCACTTTGTTCTTCATATTGCCAAGGCTCCAAAATCAGTAAAAAAACACTTATGTGGCACCTTTTTAAAGTTAGGTAGGTTTTATACTGACGCTGAACATTCCTTACTGCACTCCTGGTTGGTATGTTGTATCCGTTCTCCACTACATGCTGGTTTCCTGCACCCAACCTGAGCTAAGATGATTTTCAGTGTGGAGACAATTTGCATCTTAAGGTTTTTTTTTTTTTGTGAATGGGTTCAGATTGAAAATAAAATTACTACACATCAAACTCAAGGCCTGTGGGCCAAATTTGGCTCGCCACCACATTTTATGTTACCCACGAGAGCTTTAATGATACAATGTGATAAAATAAGCACGTGCTGCTTCAAAGCCAGCATTGTCCGTAAACTACATCTCCCATAATGCATGTTGAATATTTTACCCGCAAAATGAAGTCATCCCACCACTAGGTGAAGGTGCACAGGGTTCAAACGCTGCCGGTAGGTGGCAAAATTCTCTGTGTAAGATTTCCATTTCACTGCATTTTTTGCCAGCTACTTTTGTTGCAGCCCAGTTGTACTAGGAAGTTGGAATCTCCCACTTACAAGTTGTAAATTTAAACTGTAATGCCCCTCTAGTGGGAATTCCCTGTTGGAAAGTGGGAGAGTTCAGAATTCAAGATGGCAGATACTCACCACAACTCAACAGTGAGTAAAACAGTCTTGATTTTACTTTTAATAATATTTCCGTAGTAGCTGATTTAACATTTAGTCCATCGTACACGTAATCCTTTTCAGTGTTTATAAGAGAACGTGTTTAAACGCGGTTTCTAAGCAGGAAATACCAGGAAGAGCTCAATTATTGTTTGTTAGCGGTGCTCAGTCGTAGCAATAAGACAAGAAACGTGATGTTTCATGTTTAGTCAAAATTAAACAGAATATTGAAGTTAGTTACAACTGGCCCATAATACTTATGTAAGTTTGACAGCTATAATTTATTATAATAATACATTTATTTTTACTTTAGAATTACTACATCATGATACAACATTTATAGCAGATCTAGATTGCTTGTAAATTTTTTACATGCATATTTTTTAAGGAGTCAAAGTTTTTTACAATGTCCATTATTTTCATTTTGTTGTTCGTCAGCTGGCTCAAGCATCTTCAAATATTTTTATCTTTTCTTTTGCATTGTTTTTTTCTAGGTTTCAGGCCTTCTAATTCATGAAACATCAATATTGCAGGTAAAATTCATTTTAATCCTAGTATTTCATCTGGTAACTTTTATAGTCTTCCAGCAAGTGAATGAAGCATCCTGTTCACATAAAATGACGAGTCAGTTGAAATTTAGCAGCTTTTTCTTTTTTTCACTCAAACACCAATCAGCATAATGAGGACAATGAGGGGTTCTTGCCCAAGGACAATTCAACTTTCCCAATCTTCCAACTGGAAGACTCTTCCTCTGAGCCATGTCTGTGCTGAGTTGCATCTCTTTTGTTAAAAGCTTTCCCACCTTGATTCACTTTGCTTGAACGTCTGCACAAAGAGCACTGACTCAGATTTTCAAAGGGGGCTCACCTTGAACACCGTGAGCAACAGTTTAGTTTTATTTTCCCTCACTAACTTTCACAGCGCTCCACAATACAGTAGCTAAGTGAGCAGAGAAACATTCCCAACATGCTTCTGTGAAGCTAAAAATGAGATGAGATGACAGAGTGAACAAGTTCATGCTACAGAACTTGGGATATTTATTTCCTTGAGGAAAGTAGACTTGCTTTATTGACACTTGAAAACGATTTAGCTTCATTTTTTTTTATCTAACCCATATATGAGCACAAGAGCATGGTACCAAGTTAATAGCATACCTTTAAGTGGAATTTTCTATAAATATGCAAATGTACTCCTCAATGTATGACAAAAAGCAATCTGCATCCTGCATAAACAGCACGCTCAGCTTAAGAAACAATCATTTCTGCTAGAATTTGCACTCTTGGCTCCTGTGCAACAATTCCAAGAGGTTTTCAAAACAGTCAAGAAGACAACTCATTGTTGAAAGAATGACAATATAAAGTTATTCCTGACAACTATAAATGCACATCGTTTGTGCTAAAAAAAATGAGCCACTATAAAATACCAACTGCTTTATTAACAATTTGCCAACTTTTGAGAATAAACAATTGTTTTGGGAGTTATAATTTCAGGGGAGTCAAATTGCCTGGTCCAGGGTGAAGTTTAAAAAGTATCAACAGAACTCACATGGCAGCTGAACATTTCAACTTGTCTAATTAAAATAAAGGGTTTGACCTGCAATAATTTAGCATAATAAAACGGCTGCAGCTAGGAATGGCATTAAGGCTGACCTCAAAGAAGGACAACAGACAAACCAAAAATGTTTTAGTAGTGAATTTGTGTCCTTGTGTGCCTGCATTCTATTTTGTGTTCATGCGGTTTCCTAAATCCAGCAACTGCGGTTCAATCTTTCAAACTGTGCAGCCAGCCAGAGAAACAAATTTCTATGACTGATACAAAAGACAGCGAAGATGAAAGACTTGTTGCCTTCGCCTCGACTGAATCATCTGCAACCCCGTTACATAGAGAAAGAGCAGCTAACCTCGTTTTGAGGATGACTCTGTTCTCTTCTCTTTCCCTTTGTCAAATGAAAAAAGTAAAATAAATGATTTAATATTTTCATATCTGGGTGGATTTTTTTATGAACCCTCAATAAAATTAAAGGTCTAGCAATGCTTGAAGAAGTGCACACTGCCTGCTGTGTTTATGCCAGTTTTAGACTTCTCATTCTGGTTAAACCTTAAAAATGACATGATTCAAAATTTCATGTGATATTGTGAGACGTCACTCTAGAGCAGTGGTTCTCAATTATTTCCTGTCATGCCCTACCTTGTAAACTTAATATTTTACACCCCGTCCTGAATTGAAATACTATTGGGAACCTAATATTTAGTTATTTACTGTATTTGTGCACTAACATTTTTCATTTAATCACCTGTTAACACTGGTCAACACAAAATAAATTGTCTAAGTTTTTTCAGCTGACTTAGTAATATTTCGATGAGCTGAATCCAAAAATTACATCTGTTTTGCTCCATCGGATCAACTTTTTGAGCAATAGGCAAATCTCGATTTTGTTTAAATGCATTTATTTCATTTCAATTTTATTTATTTCACATTCTAGAAATGAAATTATTTACTTATTCAGACTGCAAGTAATAAGTGATGACATCAACTGTGAAACGTCATTTACTTAATTCGCTTCAGGTCAGCATTTTAGTAAGAGTAAAATGAAAAGCTTCTATATTACATAAAAACTAAATGGCTTCAACCAGAAGATCTGCAAAAAAAAAACCCTGACGTATTCTGTTACATCTGTGGTGAATACACCCTTGTGCCTAACAGCAATCCAGTCACAAGTTTCTTAAAGCGTGCTTACCATGCTTATTTTGGTATGAAACTTGGAGATCAAGACAAAGCTTGGGCTCTACACATGGTATGCAGAGAATGCACTGAGTATCTGCGTCAGTGGACATAGGGCAAGAAGAGGATCTTAAAAATCTAATTCGGATGAGAAACATTACTAAAAATGAACCGATAATGTTAAAAAATTTAATCATCCATTTAAACAAAAAACTCGGATTCATAAATGAACTTAGCATGAAAACATGACCTGATTGACAGAAATGGATGTTATTTTTGGATTTAGTAATGGGTGTTTCCAATAAATCAATTGTCAAAGGGTAAATTATTTTCCAAAAAAATGTTTTGTAACCCTGTGTAATTATAGGGGAAGTTTTACTTTTTAAATATGTTTATTTTGCTTCACTGAATCAGTAATTTAAAATTTAAGTAATTTAAAATCTTTTTTCATATTAAATGAAGAAGATTATATATATTTTTACTTTAAGGTACATGAGATTTCTGTGGTGTTCCTTCCTTTAGGCCAGTTTGTAAAAAAAAAAAAATAATATATACATATATATTTATATATATGTATGTATGTATTAGGGGTGCAACAATACATGTATCCGTATCGAACCGTATCGAACAGTGCTTTAGGTTCAATACACTCTTGTATCGAACAATACAGATTTTAAAATTTTATTTATCAACTTGTCTTCTGAAGATGCTCCATGTTGAAGGATCAGTTGATCTGTGTTCGGCTACTCCACCATAGGCTGCACTGATTCACTGAGGAACTTGCTGTTTCAGCAACGTTTAATTTAAAAACTGTACTTTTAAGGTTAAACAAATGTTCAAAATTAATTCCACTAAATTACAAGTTAAGAAGTGCATGGAAATAGCTTTTTTTGTATCGAAAAAATATCAAACCGTGAGACAAAAGTATCGAACCAAACCGAATCGTGAGTTTTCTGTATCGTTGCACCCCTAGTATGTATGTATGTATGTATGTATGTATGTATGTATGTATGTATGTATGTATGTATGTATGTATGTATGTATGTATGTATATGTTGCTGACATCTTTTAGCTATGGCAGCCATCTTGAATGACTCCAAACAATAATCAGTTGTAGATCTACCAACACACCATGTTTTGGGTTCTTAAATGTAAAATTAACTGAATAATACCACTTTTGTGTGTTTTTAGAGGTCAGTTGACTGTGGCAGCCATCTTTGAGTTGACTCCATAAGTTCATCCATAAGTTAGGTGTACGTTTAATGATTACTCTCTGCAAGTTTCATTCAAATTTGACAAATGTTTCATCAGATGTTTATTGGTAGCACACTCACACAAAAATAAGCTAAAACACGGTGCAGTAGGTTGATTAAAGGCCTACAGCTGCTTGTTACACAGGAACTCAGACAAACATGGGCCACATTTATCCAGATTTAAAGGGACATGCCTCCAAATAGATAAATGAAATTACATTAAACAGACACTGAGCTGGCAGTGGTTGCAATAAGCTGCTGACCCAAAACCTGCCTCTTCATTGTATCTGTGGCTTTAAACATGATTCAGAACTTCCACACCGTCTCTTAAACTAGAAGGGCCATTCGTCAGTTCAACTAGATGGCATTAATAAGGCAGGAGGTGTTTGTGAAGTGTTACTATGCTGTTCAGTTATTTACTGCGACCTGATGTTCAAAGGAAAAGGAAGATGGAGAGATTAAAAATACAGGGGGAAACCAAAGAGGATGAAAAAAGGAGGTCAAGAGAAATCAACTCTACAACAGATCACGCTATCAGAAAGAAAGAGAGTAAATAAGAGCAAAATGAACCAAGAGAGAGGAACTGGGATAAAAAAGTGGGAGACCTTGCCATGAGTGTGACCCCAGGGAGGGGGTTCCTGTCCTCTATCTCACTCAACAAAGTCAGAGCCTTCTATTTATACAGCGCTGTTATGTTTGGCATTTCCTTCGATGGGGGGGAGGGTCGGGGCCATTGTTTCCCTTGGCTGCCGTTCGAATGGCTCACTGCACTGAAATGTCAGCAGCTTGTGGCTCTATTTGTTCGGTTATCTTTATTTATCATGGAGAAAATATTGATTGTTCCTTCTCATGATGGTAAATCTTGTCAGTGGTGCAGCACAGCAATGATTCGTGACAATGAATGAGCTCTAATAGTCTTTTGATGGATTGAGCATCTTTTTTTTTTCGGGGAGGAAAGCATTTAATATGAGATGTGTTGTACGTTGTCATAGTAGATACCACAGCACAACTGTCAAAAGGCAGATCTGAGCTTGATGATTGCAGCTGTGTCAACAATGATGTTGCAATAATGTGCAACATATTATAGTCAACTCGTTTATTGTGCCAAGCAGTAACTCTTAACTGAAGCAGCAGAAAGCATCTCTGACTCAGAGGGAAACAGAGGCAGAGACAAACAGTGAGAAGATTCTTTTATTATGAACAAAAAATAAAAAAGATTTAAATGAACAGCTGTCGAACATGATCATACAGGATGTGAGATTTAGATGCTTCAAACCCTTTCCCATTACATCAGTGTTGTGCAAATATGAAGTTTTAAGTGGGATTTTTTTTTGTTTTGTTGGAACTTTGAATTTAACAAAGCATTTAATTTTTTTTCTTAAATGAGGAACCTAAACTGAGTGGGTTAACGTTAAGCTAAGAACGACGCCTCTGAAGTTAGAATTTCAACTTTTATTGTTTGAGGTTTTTACCCAATGTTTACCACTAAACCCTACACAGCTCATGCATAAAAAGCAATGAGAGCTGCAGAGATATATTTGACAGGTTAGATTATGTTCCATAAAATCTGTCCCATCGTAAGCGACTATGAAGCAGATAGAGCGGCTGCCCCCCCATTTTCTAAAATTGTGGGTTTTTTTTTACCTAAAATATGTTATCTTGCAGCAACAAAACAAAATGATGTAATATTTATTGATTCTACTTTCACTTTCTTGGCTAAAACTACAAATTTTATTATTAAAGACAGCTGTTAATACATTTTAGATTTTAGATTTAACACCATGCAATGGTGATGTTTGATACCAGTAAAACTGATATCTATGATGCTGATCTGATACTGATATTTTGTGCAAATACACCTAATGTGTCTGGTAAACCAGCCATGTTTCAAATCATAGTTTCATAAGGAATACAGAGTAATACATTTAATACCAAGCAGAAGGTGCAAAATATGTAAAAATTATGTTTTAAACTATAAAACAATCAAGTAAAAATAATAAAACCATTAAAAATATAGCTTAATTATCAAGAATTACTATAGAAATTAAAATTTCCTTCTTAGTTAACATTACATGAGCATATTAACATCAAAATAATGAACATGTACCATCTACAGACTGAGCATTTACACATAACCCTGGCGGAAGAAAAAATAGTTCCCACCAACTGCGTATAATTTAGACAAGGTTTCAAAAGTAGTTACTTTCTACTGCATTCCTCAGGAAATACATTTCCTGAAATAACTGAAGTATCAAAGTATCAGTATTTGATTTTAGTATCAATTCTAAAGCATGAAGTTTTAGTTTAGATATTTTAGCATCAATCTACACATCACTACCCCCAGATTTGAGTTAGCTTAGACCAACTAAGTTACACTAGCTGCTACTATTTAGATAACTGTGGAGATGAAAAAGAAAGCAAAGCTGGATTAAAAAAAAACTTTAAAACTGTGATGCACCTTTTTTGGGCTATGAATTAGAAAGATTAGTAAGAGTAAGAACATTGAGTGACATTAATATATCCACAAGTTCATAAAAATTGGGAATGTAAATCATTTTAGTCTGATCAGGAATTGACACCTACCTACAGCCCCGCCTCTGTCAGTGCGCCCCAGGGCAGCTGTGGCTACAATGTAGTTTGCCATCATCAGTGTGTGAATGTGTGTGTGACTGGGTGAGTGACTGTAAGTGTAAAGCGCTTTGGGGTCCGGAGGGACTTGATAAAGCGCTATATAAGTTCAGGCCAGGCCAAAGGTAAATTATTTGAGCTGACAAACATAGTTTAAAATAAGATGTAATAGTTAATAATATATAAAATAATAAACCTAATTAGATTTAAACCCTGGTATTTCCACCACACCAACCTACTTTGTTTGAATGAAAGAAATGGAATAATACAAGCTAATCAGTTTATTCCGATAATACTGAGAGCAACAATTAGAACACCTCACTGGCTCTCTGAGTCACAAGAGAAACACAGCCAAGTCAAGTGTGACGTCATCACAGGATCTGTATTCTGCCTTCTGAGATAAACGAAACACAGCAATACATTGTCACAGACCAGTTACATTGTTTCACACAGTTTCAAGCAGAACAGTTGTGTCAAAGAGTGTTCCCCTCAAGCTACAGGAGAACTCCAACTTTGAAGTGGAAGTCGGAAAAAAAAAAATCCTGTAAAAGCATTTCTGTAAACTGCAGTCAGCTGCACTTCCAGCAGTGCAAACACAAAGACGAAAGGAACTGCTGCCACTGGTTGTAAAAGCTACAAAAAGGTTCCCATGGTCCACAAACACATAAAGTGTTATTTTTACTTTAAAACAAGGATATAATATAACACAATGTACACATTCTGTAAAAAAGTGTCTTAAATGAGCAGTAAAATACATTTAATATGAGTTATGAATTGAAAGTAAAAAAAAAACAAAACACTGGAATTTCTCAGGCCAGAACCCCACAATAATTCTCCAAACTAAAAATAACAAATTGTTCAGGGAAACCAACAAACAACAACAAAAAAAATCAAATCACACTGTTGTAACTGTAGCCCTGTGACTGAGGTCAACACAAATCAATAGGTAGTTAGCTTAACAATAGCTGCCCAACATTTCCAGGCTTTTTAAAAATAGCTATTCCCCGAGGTCCTACAACACTAAGGAGTATAATTGTGAGGATAACAATACCTACTGATACATCACCACTGAAATGAGTTTATGCTTTGTTTTATTTATTTGATGTCAATTCCTGGATGCAAGTTTACAAGACTTCCTGCCCAAAGTTATAATTTTAACCTCTATAAAATAGCCAAACATCATGATTTAGGTAACTACAGGTCATAAAACCCAACATCCTGCAGATGCCTTATAAGAATATATGATACATTTCTAATAATCAGCAGAACAATTCCTTTTTCTTTAAAAAGCCTGCTGGGTGAATAAGTGTGTAGGATGATGAGTCTTTGAGCACGAGGCAGTAAGAAAAATCTTGTTGATCTTTAGTCTTTGCAATCTGACCTGTGTACAGCAGCTATTAACCCGCCTCAGATCCTTAAAATCTCCTTGATCCTAAAAATTTTTTTTGACGCCTCCTTCTGTTTACACCCACCTGCTTGATCTGTTTCTTTGTAGCCAGTTTGTTTTCCCTTTCTGTGTTTTTTTTATGCTCAGTCCCAATATTCAGTACATCTTCTTGGCTTGTGTTGATGAACAGTAGGAGTTTATTATAGTAAGTAGATCACCACTGGTAAAGAAGGTGTGGGAATGAGAGCTACAGAGTTCTTTCACAGTTTAAAACATTAATTTATTACCTCAACATATGTGTGAAACAAGAAAGCTAATGTTTGTTTAAAGTTATGCAAAGTTAATAACTGCCTTTACTCTTCATATGTTGAAAGTGGTGGACTTAAAACTACACAACCCTCTGATGTTGTGATGTTTGACTAACCACAGGTCACCACCCTCTCTCTGACCAGAACCCAAACTTTAACAAACTCCTGTCTTTTTAGAGGAAAAGGGTGTGGTACCGCTTAGCCCAACAGACAGGCTTCTGAGCTGGGCAGAATGATGTCATAAACAGGCAAGATTCCTGGCTCCTGGTGCCAAAAGGTGGTGAGAAAATGGAAAATAGATGAATCGCTACAGGATCCAACTAGCAAGTCTTTTTAAATGAGTTGTTGCTCAAAAGTTTGATGTTGATAGTCAAAGAAAAGATTTTTTAAGCCTAAATAATAGGTCATTTTATTTTACATGTTGATTCAGAGTACACAAGACGTTGAGATTATTTGCCTAGGACCTCCGAAGTGGCAGGCGGCAATACAAGGTTACTTTTTTTTTGCAAAAGCATGTGTGCTAATTGTAGCTTGACGAAGAGCGTAAAGCCTCTGTGTTTTATGTCTGTAGTTTTCATGGCGTTAAATAAACCAAAGCAAACCGTCCGTCTTGAAGAAGCCATGCCTGTGTTGTCATTTCAGAGCTATAACTTATGATCAGTAATCTATATCTTAGCTGTTGCCAGATCATTTACACTGAAGCATTTGCTGTTTATTGATCAGCCACACATCAATAAAATCTCACACGAGTTTAAACAAGCTGTGGTGAGAGATTATATGAATTAGGAGTAGAAGTAGTTGTAGTAAAAAATGCTGCTTATTTTTAACATCTAAGCCATTCACATAGGAAGCAGCTTATCATTTGAACAGCTGATGGAATAAGGGGAAAATGACACACCCATACACACTGCGCCCACGCTGGCTGCTGGCTGATTCAAAAGTTATACAGGAAGTAGCTAGTTTTGCAGTTGCAGTTTGAATCCAGCATTTATTCTGCTTCTTTCGTAAAGAAGGCCTAAGCTGAAGTCAGCGCAAAAATTAAGTTGTACAGATCCGTGGAGCATTGCGCTTCACCAAATATGGCGAGCATGAATCTGATGCACAACAGTGGTGCAAATGTAGCAGTTCGATATGTTGGCGTAGTGTTCTTTGTGTCATGAAGACTACATCGAGGGTCAAAGTGCAGAAGCTGTTTAGATCTGTAGAACATTCTTCATCATGGGCAGTCCAATGCTTTCAGTGTTTTGAGCTTGAAACCAGCATCTTGATTGAAACAAGGGTAAGGATGATTTAGACATAAAGCTGCTTGGAATCATACCGATTATTAGGCTATAAAAAACTAGGTTAGTATTGTTTGTTTACCTCTTGATAGATGGTAGTTAAAAGAGAGAGGGGGATATATGGGATATATGGGCAATGGAAAGACAGTAATTCAAAACATTTTTCTGTTTGTTTATTTGTTGTATGCTCAAATATTAATCAGTTAAATTCATGCAGAAATATTTGTTTACCATAAATAAAAGCTTTCTGTTTCAGCTGCTGCCGTCGTACAGCAGTAGCAGGAACAGAAGCCTCAGCATGAGAAGCTAATGTAACACGTTGTGTTGCATCATCCGTACACAATAGGCCCTAACAATAAAAGATGTGATTTGAGTAATGTGGGGACCGTGCCCCCGGTGGTGCTTTGCATCTAGCAATGCCTTTGATTTACATTATACAATCTATTTCTAGCATTTCGAGTTCTTTCCTAACTAGAGCCACAAATCCGTTTTGCTTGTAACATTTTCCCTCGTTACCTTGGAGAAGCCAGCTAAAACCTTGTAAGCTCTATTACTGCTTAGGGATATTCATCAGCAAAACATCCACTAAGGAGCCTCTGAGGGAAACAGTTGGAGGTCGGATCAATGAGCGGGATATGGGATGGGAATTAGATCTTGATGACAATGAGCACAACATTTGGACTGCAGCTTTGGCCGGTTAAATAATGACCAAATTGAATGTAAAGTCATTTAGATCTAAGACCACCCTCCAAACTAAATGTCCCCTGTCAGACAGTGGAATACAAATTGAGAACTGAACTTTAGCACAAACAAATAAAGCTGATTACAGCACACTTTGCTACACTTTGCAAAGTTTGACAAAGCAAAGCCCTTTCTGTTAAATTGATATTTTGAAGAAGTGCAATTTTAATAATGCCCATTTTATATAAAGTAGAAGCAAAGAAACCCAAGGAACTTAATAATAAGTCTAGTTTTCAACCAAAAGGAACTACTGGATGCTATGCACGAGCAGGATTAGCTGATCTGCATGCAGGTGAATGAACCTGAACGTGTCTCTCTTGGCAGGAGCTTTCATTACATCAAGTCCAGTGAAACAATTAAAACAATGTGCTCACAAAAAATGCACATCATCTATCCATTCACAATACGTTTGCTTCAACTCTTACATTTATCCTTTTCATTAGAAGGATATCACATAGAAACATTTTTCACTAATGAATGATCCCCTGTCAGACTTTGCAGTCAGCTTGTTTTACTGACTCTGTTTACTTTTCAGAACTAATTACAGCCTTCTTAACATTATAATTTATGTGTATTTTCACCTCAATAATCTTCATGTAGGTCATAAATACGGAGTAATGATTCATTTTTCACAAACGTATCCAACTTTTGTGAATTTTGCAGACATTGTGAAGATATCACCTACTGTGAAAAACTAGATGGCCAACTATTAAATACTGATTTTCTTCTGATACACATTAGAAGAATTAAGTCCGGTGTCAGAAAGCTGCTTTGACACCTTCTACTTGATGCTTATGCTTCTTGTGGATGCCTGTGGTTTTGTTGCACGATTTATAAATAGATGTGGATTTGTTAGTGCATGAGCATTAGCAGAAGCTCAGTACAACTCGTGGCACCCTGAAGAGCACTCAATAGTGTGATTACGCTCACTTCTCTACTCTCAGCCCATCACATTTTTACCGATCATAAAAGCGAATCCTTCTAGGCAATGCTGCTAACGCCAAAATAGACAAACATTACAATTTCCTCAAACCAGAGGCACATTAAACAAACACTTCATTCGACTGATTCAGGTCTAACATTTTTCAGAACTGCAGTGTTTCTCTTGGTTTGTTTTCTACTCGGTAGATGTAAGAAGAATTTCCCCCAAGGTTGAGGAAAACTCAAGAGCTTGTAGTTTATTAGTAGAACCATGTCTGCTGGTAGAGATGATTTATTAGAACTGCTGAGAAGAATTAGTGGAATGGCTCCATTAGATTTGTTACAGAAAGCTCCAACAATGTGATGAATGGCAGAGCACAAAGCGAAGGGCAGAGGTTTAAAAACATCAGGGGCTCTGATGCATACCTGCTATTGGTATGTGTCTCAACTGCATAAAACTGACCAACCTCTGTTGCTCACTCACACACACATGCACACCACTTACACACACCAACTCTTGGGTTCCAGTTGCTGCTGTCATGAAACTAAGAAGATGTAAATTACTGGCAGCTGCACCAGCTTCAGATTGACAGGATGACTGCTTCAAAGTTTCAGTGGTTTGAATTAAAAACTTTAAGATGGAGGACATTTTAAAGTCAAAAAGAACTCAAATCAAATCTGAAATCAAGGTGAAGTAAGTCCTGTTAAATAACAGGTGGGCTAGCTGGGATTAATTCTCAGGTGTTCAACATTTTGCTCTGAATTTGGCCTTCAAAGACTTTTAAGGATTTTAATATACAGTACAAGAATTTATGTCACAAGTTGATACAATACAATACAAGATGATATGATGAAATACAATGTACCTTTATTGTTACTTTGGGGAATTTTGTTTTGTACTTGATTGTGACCCAATAGCTGCCTTCAAATAAAAATTTACAAAGAAACAATACCATCAGTTACTGTGGGGTTGAGAAATTATTATTATTATCCTTTATTTAACCAGGCAAATCCCACTGAGATCACAGGTCTGTTTTGCAAGAGAGGCCTGGGCCAGAAAGCAAGCTGACGTGCATGTTTTTGGTCTGTGTGTGTGTGTGTGTGTGGGACCTAAGTACCTGGAAAAAACCCACACAAACATGAGGAGAACACATAGTCAGACCCCAGCTCTGAACAGGGGATCGAACCCAAGACTTTCTTACTTTGAGGCATCAGTGTTAACTAAGGGTGCACCAATAAATTGTCCAGCCAGTCAATCCGTCCCAATTTATCTTAATTTTGGGTGATCGTCGATCGGTTGATACCTACATGAAAAAAACAATTTTACCCACCAATCTTATCTACTTCCGCAAAGGTCTGAAAATCAGTCATTGTCCCCTTTTGCTCTGCTGTGATAGACGGCTGACTGACAGACCCGCCCACCAGGTCATGTCTGCACATGAGGGGTTAACAATAGTCACAGGTTACCTGGAGCAGCCATGTCGGCAATTTTGCAATATTATGCAATTAGACAAAAAGCGTAAAAGATCTGAATTTGCAGTTCAGGAACACATTTTTGTAATTTAGTTATTTTAGTAGTTATAACAGCCATGCTCTAACCTTTTCATTTATATTTCAGAGCACTACCTCATATCCAGTTCAAACAAGTTTGTATTGTTTCAAAAGGTATTGTTCAGTGTTTTTCAATAAAAATAAGATTGGAACATTGAAGGTGTATTGTGACCTTATAACAACTGACAGGGTCAGTAATAAAAAAATGGGCCTCAACCAAAATTGGAATCAGCAGGTCGAACGTTTTAACACTATGATTGGTCCGAAAACTGCAATCGGTGCACCCCTATTGCTAACCAATAAGCCATTGTGCTGCCCAAAATACATTACAATTTAGTCTGAGAGTCTCTTGAAGACAGACTAACACTTGTAGACACAGATCACAAGTTATTTGAAGGAACATAACACCAAACCCAGACATTTTTAGGACAGTCAACATTATCAGGGATGAGGACAAACTACTATTTTCATCTTGTACAGCTGTATTGACTTAGCTATTTTTCAAGACAAAATTGTTGTTTTCATTGCACAAAAAGTGGATAAAAGTTGCCTTTTATGTTCCTGAATTACATAGAAGGATTTGAGCATTATTTCTTTCTTGGACACAATGCATGTTAACAGCAAAGAGAGGCCTTTGGCAATCCAAACTCTGTTTCAAAACATCACACTTGAAAACCTTAAGGTAACATATTCCTCTATCCATTACATTTAGTCATTCATTATTAATCACTGTTTTACTTTTGTTGAAATAAAATCACCTCTTTCACCTAATGTATTTGCTGCCCTTGGTGAATGGATAGACATTTCTGAGCAGCAGGTCACATAAAAAAGGCCAATAGCAGATAAAGTGGCTGCAGTCATGAAGCTCACTGTGACTGCCTCGGAGCGCTGACAGGGAACAACACCCATTCCCCTCAGGGTATGTAGAGAAAGAGAGATGGATAGAGCAAGACAAGAAGGAAAGAGAGGAGTAGAAAAAACAAGTGCATTGGAAACAACTGTACAGATGGAAAGATGGTCAGGAAAGCAAATGTATGGCATTTGAAGGTTTAAGTAGGCGCTTGGAGCATTGACTCTGTTCTGAGACGGAAGCATTCATGAGCGTGCTGATGTGTAATCAGCCTGATGAGCCATGTTGTGTAATAGAATGAGACAGTCAGCTCACAGGCTTTAGGAAAGCAGAACTTGGTAAACTGCTACAAGATAACAAAACCAATAAACCAATAAAAACAGAGCAGACTGTACTTTTAGTCCAACTTCTTTTGGTTTGGCTTTTTTTTTTTGCCAAAACAGCTGGCACAGCCGCAAAACGAGGCATCAGTGTTTAGCAGAGATCTCCCGATTCTGGTAAAAGGCGACAGCCAACAACAACAGCAGTTAATGCTTCCCAGCGTGCAGCATACAGAGAGAATCCCAACAACAATCAGGTTTTTTCCTCACGCTGTCGGCTGAGCTCAGCAGGATTAGCAGAACTCAGCTGAGTTCAGTGTCTGGCATTCAGCACAGTGCAACAAATGAGTTCTGTGTGACACCCGGACACATCGCTGACAACTTTGTGAGTTTCATCACAATTTGACAGGGTGGTCATTTGGTACTTCAGGACCACTGCACTGCAGCCCAGTAGCAGATGTTGGGGTTTGATTCTGAAGTTTTAAATTCTTCTAAATTAGTGAAGAAATGCTGTTTTCGTTAACATAAGACAATTACATTTTTGTTAAAAAAAAAAAAAAAGACAATAAGAAAAAAGAGTGGGAAAGCAAGCATTCATTATCCCGAAGCAAATGCATCATCTCAAGCTCGACTAATGTTTCAGATGACTTTTTCTATTAATGGATGGACGCCCCCCTGAGTTGAACAGTTTCATGGACAGCCTAACGGTCCCCAACAGAGACTAAAGAAGCCCTTGATGTGTTTTTAAAACTGTTACTTACCATGACAGCAGCACATAAATCTCTCAGCCAATTCACTTAAATGAAACAGCTCTGTAGTGATCCGATGCGCAAAAGCCCAATATGTGTTGTGGCGATAAACTGCCACATCTATAACCAAAATCTCTTCCTAAATGCCACAAAATTAAAAGGTTTCATTAAGCATTCACAATAAAAGATAAGTGACATTACTATCCGACCACAAAGTTTGAGCAGCTTACCTCAGACATATTCATTAAAATCAGATCCACTCACGAGAAATCTTAAGAAAATCACAGCTGATCGTGAAAAAAAAGATCAGCTCCTGTTTGAATTCCAAAATAGTGTGTGTGCTCAGCCACGAACCTGAGCCCCCACTTCACACCAAGACCCCAGTCAGACACCTCAGAGCACACAGGGGAGGGGTTTCAGTCACCTACCAGCTTTAAATGCCCGACGGTCTTTTCCTCTGACATCTTGAAAGTATCCGGAGATGAATTCAGAAGAAAACAGGAGGATTGACAGAAGGATACTGCAGGTGTGTGTGTGTGTGTAGAACTCTTTTCTTCTCTTTTTACGCTTGCTCCAACAAGGCTCTCCGCGCAAAACGCCAGCCTGGTGCGTCCAAACAGACAGTCAGTCAGTGAGTGCGGAGAGCTGCACCGCTCCGCTGGCGACAGCTCCCAGGCAAAGCAGAACGTTCAACTTTGGAAAAAACCGAGAGAGGGAGAAAAGAGCGAGAGGGACAGCGAGGGGAGGGAGGCAGACAATCACAGGAAAAGCAGCTCCTCCTACCCCATGCCGTACAATCCAAAACGCCGAGGCAAGCAAGACAGAAGGTTCAGAATGCTGAACTGCACAGCTGAGCGCAAAGTGAGAGCGTTCCTGTTAACGAACTGTTTCAGCTGGAGACTACAGGCTTTTTGAAACAGTTTAAAAGGTGTATTTGCTTCTGAAGGAGGGCAGCGAAAGTGTCAAGACATTTAGGTCACACAAGATGAATTCACCTTCCTGTGGGGGCAGTTACAGATGGCAGCCGGTTAGAAAGAAGAATGACTCAGTAGCCACATTCTTATATTTTTTTTTTTAGTTTCTAATTCTGGAAAATGATGCAACCCTTGGCAATAAAAGCAGATATTAAATAGCCTACAACGTTCTGTTTTATCAATAAGTAAAACAGGGAGGCAGTGCAATGCCTTGCCTCAAAAAAAAAGCCCAAAGGCAGCAATTAAAATATGCATGGGTTTAAACTTGAGCAAAAAAAGGCTTATCAAAACAGCAACACTTTAATTTTCTGAAATAATTACCCCTTCCCAAGTAAAGCCCATGTATTGACAAGTTAGTTTCATATGACTGAAGGATTTCAATCATTTCTTTTTTATAAGAGAGGCGTATAATACGATGAGAGATGAATGCTTTAACTCAGTCTTGATGAGATGAGTAAGTTGCTCGTAAATGCAGGTATGTGTTTTGCTGCCTGGGTGTGTGTCTATTTAACTGGGTACAGAGTTTAAGAGTTTTTCTATAACATTTTCCACCAGACTGCTCCATCAGGTTGCTGTTTGCCTGCCATGACCTGCACCTGTGTGACCTATCACAGCTTGTTGTGTTGTGGTGATTCATTTCCTTGTGCTCTTTGCACTGAAGTCACGGGCAGTTAGGTTACTTTCTAAAAATAACAGGGAGAAGGCAAGTTTGCTAAAAGATAAAAAAAAAAAGGTTGATTTCAACAATTATAGCCAAAATGTTTATCATAAATACATTGTATATGTGGATGATGATGCTTAACTAGTACCACACCAAAAATTAACTCACTTGCTATCTGTAAAACTGGTTTAAATCATTTTTGTGTCCTAAGGTCAGTCGGATGTGAGTGCATCTTCAATTGGGTTGACTCCAAAAGACAATCAGTTAGAGGGGCCCATTGTATGATTAAAGGGCTGTGTATTGGCAAGAATTTGGTGATGTGATACATAAGATATATTGCAATATATTGTGATACTGTGAGCAAGGCAATCTATTGCGATATATTGCCATTTTTTATTTAAAAATTCTAATTTTAAAAACTCATTAAGTTTTATATGTGATTTTTATGTTTTGTATTTTTTTATTTCATCCATGTTTTCAATAGTTAAGTCAAATGTAAGGTCATAGGATCAATTAGCATTTAGAGGTTAAGTAGGGGGTGACTCTTAACCACTACCACAATAAATTTTAACTCAGTGTTTTTACAATCAAATCACTAATTTCTGTGTTTGCTAAATTTGCTTATTACCTGTGGCCAACTTGAATCGGATTTCAAAAGTTATTCACTTGTAGATATGTTTCCAATACTTTTGAGAGTTTAAAATAAAATCTGTGCAGTGGTCCGTGAGGTATTTTGCTAACAGAATGACAAACACAGCCACAAACAAAACAATTATCCCCTGCTTTTCAGCCTTTGGCATCAGGAAATAAATATTAACAGCTGAACTGAGCTTAACAAATTGCTTTATAGTTGAAGCCATTGTATTTACTAAGTGAAGTCACAGAGTAAGAATTCTGCACCTACAGCACAGTGAGGAGTTTGTGGGTAAATAGTACCAGACAAGGTGTGGTCTGACATGCAGGTGTGTTCTCCAACTGCAAACAGGAGGGGACCAGACAGTGTCTCAGGACATGCCTGCAACTCACCTATACTTAACCTACCTGTTCATGTTTGCTATAGCTGCAAATATATTTCTGAGGTTATTTCCTGTCTTGATAAATGTTTCATTCAAGATGTCTTCTGTGTATTATTTCTGCTGAGCTGCTGTACGCTGTGGGTTGAGTGTATCAGGTCATCTCTCTGTTTGCTTTGCTTTTCTCACAATGACATAAGGACTGTTGTGTTACCGGACAAACAGGTTGGAGGGAATTCAAGTCTGATAAAAGGATAACAAACGTCATAAGCTGTTTGTCAACTAAAAAAAACAAAAAAAAACAAAGAAAAAAAATTTGCACACTGACGTCATAAGAATTCTTATCCAAGGACTTTAAAGGCTCAGCATTTGTCAAAGGGATACATATTGCCTTTCATGTCAGAGTTTAAAAGCTTATGAGGAGTTAAAGCTGTTTTGTCAACCTTTTCAAAAAATCGATCGAATGCATTATTGTGAGATCTCGCATGATGAGAATGACTGTGGGTGCCTTGTTGACTCTAAAAGTCAAAATCTAACTAGTTGAGGATGTACACCCAATGATTACTTTCAGTGAATTACACTAAAATCTGTTCAGTGGTTATAAAAAACATTTGCTAACAGCCAGGGTTGATGTAAGCAAGATGTCAATGAAGGAAAAATGTGCAAAGAATGTTGGGAATGACTTTCAAATACTACCATATAAAAATGAAATCAATATTTATAATGGACTGAGTCGGTATTATTTTTGCTAATGTCAGCTAGCTACAGATTGCTAATGTCGGTTAGCTACAAATTGTTAATGTCAGTTAGCTACAGATTGCTAATATCGGTTAGCTACAGGATGCTAATGTCGGTTGGCTACAGATTGCTAATTTCAGTTAGCTACAGATTGCTAATGTCAGTTAGCTACAGATTGCTAATGTCAGTTTGCTACAGATTGCTAATGTCAGTTAGCTACAGATTGCTAATGTCAGTTAGCTACAGATTGCTAATGTCAGTTTGCTACAGATTGCTAATGCCAGTTAGCTACAGATTGCTAATGTCAGTTAGCTACAGATTGCTGATGTCAGTTAACTACAGATTGCTAATGCCAGTTAGCTACAGATTGCTAATGTCAGTTAGCTACAGATTGCTAATGTCAGTTAGCTACAGATTGCTGATGTCAGTTAACTACAGATTGCTATGTCAGTTATCTGCAGCAAAAACCTTGAATTGCATTGATTCCAAAAGTTAATCAGTTGTACATGACTTTGTGAGTTTCAACAAAATCTATTCAGTGGTTTATGAGATATTTTTCTTACAGACAGACAAAGTTGATGTTAAGTTTTGATTTCTCAGCTTTGGTGACCATCTTGAAATGTGGTTGACTTCTTAAGTGAGTTAGTTGTAAACTGAACTGAATTTATCCTTAACGATGTCAGGTAGTTTATGAGATATTTCACTAATATTACAGCCAAACACACACACACACTGGAAATCCTTATTGCCTTCATGTGATAAACATAGCTTACCATTAATTATTTAGAAACAATAAAAAACACTATTTTTTTACTAATATTATTCTGTCCTGTCCTGGTTCTAAATCTCTGCATGTGTAAAGGTAAACTTCTAAACACGAACATTCCTCCTTGAGTACATGGTTAGAGTAAGTTACTAGTGAATATCAGTGTAATTCCCTGAGGAGGTATTTGGGGGTTTTAATGGGGCTTTTACCCTTTGAGCCTGACAGGATGGTTGGCTGATTGAGTGTGCAGGCAGATTAAGCCCGGGTACAGCCTGAGGCTCCCACCAGCTCTGACTTCACTCTCTGACCACACGGACAACTGAATTTTCTCAGCCTGGCAGTCAGCTGCGCAGCATTCAGCACTCTAAACGAACTCAGCGTTTTGTGGGTTTGGCGAGCAGTAATGTGTGTTTACTCATTGTGTTTGTGAAGCAGTTCTTTTCTCCACCGCAGTGATTGGTCAGAGGATTGCTATTGGCAGTTTGTTTGAAGCCAATTTCTATTCTCCCACGCTGGGCCGCTGAGACTCCTTTGTAATTATGCTGTCACTCCCATGTGATTACAATAACCATATCAACAAATATAAAGCTGATAACAATCAGACTACAGTAAAAAATAAGTTTTTTGTTCTAGCAATAGAAAATATTTTTCTGAAGACAAGTTCTGTGGAAAAGTTAGTAAATTTCAATTTGTTTGAGGAAATAAAGATTTGTTTAGACAAGATTGTAAGTGCATTGCTGCTGCCCTAAAACAACTTCAATACTTTGAAAAATCTGAAGAATCTCTTTAGGATTTGGATTTTTGTGAATTATGAAACTTTCAGGAAATAATCATTGGGTAAACTGCTACAGCACCTTTTGGAGCCAAACTTTTTTAGGAAGGCCACTACATCCACCTGAACTATGAAAACACAAAAATAGCTCTAATTCAGCAGTTTTATAGACATTGTGCTCAGATTTGTTGTGATAGTAGTAGCTGTAGACTCTAAATACTGATAATTGTGAGAATTTGTCCAAAATTTTGGCATTTGTTGATGGAGTCCAACCATTTTGTCTGTTAGCAAAATATGTCATGACCCACTTTATGGATGTTCATCAATATTTCAGAAGGTAATCAATGATTTTTATTTTATTTTTTACAAATATTGAGCTTAGGTTTTATGTGGTAGTTGCTGAGATTCATTCACAACACATACTCTGAACATAACATCTTGCAGTTTCAAACAAGACTGTTTATAAAGTCATTTTAAGGTTTGAAAAAAAAAAAAAGAAAAATCTCTTAATTTCTCAACTTGGTGGCAGGCGACATGCATTTCTTCAAACAATGCTGGGTCTTTAATTCAATTTGCCCTCAGCTGCCTCATCTGTCACAGCACCTGGAATTACTGCCCTGCTTGAAGTGCAATGCCTCGACGGTTTTCCAGGTTTCGTTGACCTTTAAAGCAGCTTTACAGCACAACTCACATCCACCTCCTCACACACACTTCCAGAAAGCCTACAGCTTAAACCTTGAGGTTGTCTCTACCACACACACATATACTTTCACACAAACATATACACACACCAGTGACAGCATTTCAAGTAACTGTTAGGTTCAGTATCTTGCTTGGCCACATTTTGACATGTATACACAAAAAACTGGAGACATCCCTGCAACTGCATGGGAAGACTTTCGCAAAACAACTCATATTTGACATAAACAAGATTATTTCGGCAAACAGTGGCATTAACAAAAGTGTGATGAATTCATATGAAGGACGATTGGCCGGTGACAGAATGAGGACAGGCTGAAGGAGTGAGGATGCTGCAGACAGTAAACCCATGGGTCACTGGAGACTTTACTTCACGGTTGTGTTGATGTGACCCAGGCAGGGAGCATGTATCAAATTACAATCAGCTTAAAAAAAGACTTGTGGGTGTTTGTTTGTGTGCTTGCACCAGTGTGCACAATATAGTGTGAATTTAATATGCAAACAAAGATGCACTCATGGACTTGGACATACATGCTGGCAAATGACAAATGACCAGCACCATCAAACAGTGTGTGACCAGAGGAAATGCATCAGCTCCTCTCTTCCTCTTTACTCTCCAGGCCCACAGCTCATCAGAGACTTATTGTGCAGCAGCAGCCTGTCTGTGCTGCAGTAACATGAAGCGATCAGGAAAAACACTCTTGGAGACCTAAAGAAATCCTTTGTTTCCTTTCACATGTGGGTATTTCTAGTCATTTTTGCCTTGAGGCCCAGCCTCAGCCTGGGTTTATTCTACCCTGTCATTGATGTGTTTGCATTGAGCAGAAAGCTGCCTCGATGTGAGCGGGGATTATAATATTAGAAACTAGGGCTGTAAATCAACAACTTAATCACCATATGATACATCATTTTGTTTGGATGATGAAACTATGTTTTTTGATATTGCAAAGTTTGTCATGGAACAACTTCATTTCATAAGTCTGTGATTCATATGATGCAATATCATATGCCCATCTAACACAATCACTGTTTTAGATGGGCATATGATATCGATCAACATCGGGCATATGATGACAATATGGATCAATGTTTTGATTTGCCTTGATGTACTTGAATCATTAATCATTTAATCAACATATCGATGTGAATCCATGTATTGTTACACCTGTATTAAAAACGTGCAAATTTCTTCCTTTATTTATGACACGACAATGATAGACTACACTAAAGTCAAACGAAAAGTACCATAGACTGTACCTGACTATCCAGCTTTAGACAGGAGGGCAAGATGACAGAGTATGGTAAGCTAGTGGTAGCTAATTTTAACTTGTTGTTGCTTGGTAGCTTTCTACTTTTGTTGTTTAGTTAAACTCGTGTAGAAAAAAACTTTACAATCGCTGCAAACTATTTTCATAAAATTATTATCATTTGTGTGACATGACCATCCTGAGTAGAACCATGGATCTCAGGGTTCCAGAAATCAGGATGGAAACGGACCATAAGGGCTAATGCAAACATGTCAAACCCAGGTTTGAACCCATGCAGACTGGACTGGGCCTTGCAGTGCAAAAAGGCCTTTTGGTCCAGTGCAGAACTTCAATATGGATACTTTCATTTCTTTACTTGTGCATATTTCTTATTATATGGTGAACTAATACACCTGTCCACTCCAACCCTTTATTGCATTTAGATTATAAACATTCTGTTTTCCAACTATTGTTTTCCTATTTAAAGTTTCTTCCATATATTTTTTGAGCTAACAATTGTTCTGCATACTTTGTACTGTTTTAGCCATTATTATAATAAAACATTTAATTGGAAATAATTCGCTACAATCTTTGTAATATTTTTATTTTTAAAACATGTAACTTTAATTAAATTAAATTCTAAGATATTAAAGTCTTTCAATGTCATTCTCAGCTTTCACTCAGCAAGTTTTCAGTAGTTTCTTTTTAATTTGTCAACACAATTCAGAGCAATTTAATAAGACTAAGCTAAAGGTTGCCTCATAATTCGAGCTCATATTAAAAGTAATATCTTCTGGTCTTTTTTTAAATTCTCAGCTTAAAATGATGAGCGCATAAACAGATCAATAAAAGACCAGAAGGCATATACAAATAAATAAATAAAAAAACAAGTTGCCGGGTGTTTCATCGCACCATTAGATTTCCATTAGTCTCGCCACCTCACACATGAAATTTTCCATCAACAGAGTCAAGCTGCAGATATTTTGTTCTCACTGTCAGCGGTGCAGAAAATACATATGTATGTGATACAAAACAATGTCATTGGTTTTCAATAATGATAAAAAAACAAATAAGATCTCTAAAACCGTAAAAACCCGAGGCCAGGATTTTTTTCGATGTTGACATTTTGACATTTGTGAAAGTGAAATGTGGAGCTTTACCCACTCAAGTTTAAAACGACAGTTATCTAAATGTTATGTGTACAGTGCACTTTTACTAAATGCCAAGGGTATATCAGCGTTAAGCAAAACAGCTGATTACAATAATTTTTGTCTTCTCCTAGATTTATTTTGGTAAAAAAAATATTAAATACATTCCGACAAATTTAGATTAGAGTCACAGTGAGGGCAGGATATAAAATAGTTGGTCTAGAAAGTGGAGAAGTGAGCTGGCAGAGACCAAGTGATGACGATCTGGCAAAATAATGCTATTGAATGGCAACAGCTGCATGCATGTGAGTGTGTGTTTGTGTGTGTGTTGTCAGCAGAGAAACTGCCTAGACTTTCTTATCACAGTCCGTTGCCTTCTTCACCCCTTGGCTCTGCACCAAGACAGCCTGGAGCCAAACGCAAGCTGCTCATAGACACATACAACAAACTCTGAAGACTTACGACTGCTGTTCCCTTCACCGAGGGAGAAAAACAAACCGCCACATTCCTCACAAGGTCAGCTGGGTGGACGTAGCAGTGACCCAGGCTCTGCACACTTGTTTATGTCATTTAAAGAAATAAAAGAGACATGTCTGTTCAGAACTGAGCACAATGAAAAAAAGTAAATAAAAAGATATTCTTATGAAAATAACAGTTACACTGTAAAAACCTGTCCATCTAACCAAGTCTTTCAATCTTATATCAAGACAAAAAGTGTTTTTTGATCTTGTTTCAAAAGGACTGATATACTAAGCAAGAGCTGGATATGTTCGAATATTAATCTTATTAGCCTGAAAGTTTTTTCTTGTTTCAAGAAATCTTACAAAGCAATTACAAGCCCTAAATGAGTCCCATGAAGCAGTAGGTGTTTTTTTAGATGATGCGATTATAACATGATGAACCAGCAGCATAAACTCCATACAAATGCAAATACTCTCGTTTTTCAGCTACATCTTTCCTCATTTGTGTGTCATGCTGTTGTCGCAGTGTACAGGTGGTGTCTAACTGGGCTGCAAATGTTGGAGACTGGGTGGCAATTTATACTTGACTCAGAATTGCAAGAAAATGAGCAAATTTTCCATTGCAGTCTCACTGAACTCTGTGACCAAGTGGAAGTGCAGTTGCATTTTGAGCAGCCAGTTTTGAAAAACAAAATGACAATAATAAATCAAAATAATTGTTGTTGTTGCTTGCACAACTTTATTTTAGTCCATGAATATTATTTCACTGCCCACCTCCATCTGAATCACACCCACCTCAGCAGGATCTACCATAATGATCGAATCCACACCACCAGTTTTTAATACTTATTATTTAGCATTGGTGTGAATTTTAGACTTGCACATGTTTTCTGCCAGAGGAAAACAACTCTGCAGGTGTCGAAATACAGCTCTTGCACTATTAAGATTGGATTGGAGACATCTACGATGACTCTGACCATGTTGAAAGAAATTTCTTCATCGAGGAAACTTGAGATTCAGGAGAATATCGTAAAACAGTCGGGACATTCCCTAATGATTGCTGTTTGCTAATAAGTTTCCAACAGTTGCAGCCCAGTGAGCTACCAACCTTAACAATGCCTAACATTTAAACTTTATGGACAAGTCAACGAAAAGGATCTCAGTTAAAAAGTAGCGCATACAGATAGTGATGGATATCACTTATTGAGGAACAAGAGTGACAAAAGCCTTGCCTAACACAAGGGATGGGCAACTGGTGGCCCTCACTCAAAGGAGCTCTTAGATTAATTTTTTAAAATTATAAAAATGTATAGTATGTATGTAAATATTTTAGTGGCAAAGAATTGTTTGTAATGACAAAGTTTGCCACTAGGAAGCACCTACAACACAGATGCCACCTCAGCGCACGTCTTCTCTGCCAGTGAGGAAGTGACAATTAGCTATGACTAAGTACAAAGAAAAGTAAAAACTGGACAGAGAAAAAAAAACTGTTTCAGGTGAAACAGGGGGAAGACTCAGTTCACAGAATTTCAAGGCAAACCTTTGTGTTTAGAGATGTATACACGTCAATTTGTACGGATTGTCCGTAATTTATGTTTATATAATTTATTTTATTTGAATTTATGTAAAGTATTTCCCTTCATTTTGCATGTATACGTATAGAGCAATATCACCGATTTTTTTCAAGTTTTACTAATTTTTTTCAAAAACTCAGATTCAAATTTATGAAACATCCTGTAGGATGTTAAAAAAAAACAAATAACCATCTTCCAACCTGCTCTGGTGCTATAAGTTCTCCTGTCAGCACATGCAGTCTGCATGTGCCCCACCCCCACCCAGTGTGCGTGTGTGATTAATAAAGATTTTTTGTGAAAATTACAGATTTTTGAGGCTCATTATATAGATAAACACCCAAAGGTGTTGACAGAGATGCTGTCGGCCATGAAGATTTTTAATAGAAGTCACCACTACAACACGTTGCACAAAGCTAAATATGACAAGTTTACTGAAGTTGCAAGTACGTAAACAACAGCAACTTTTTACCAGACCCACACAAGGAGTATGCACTCAAAGTGTCTTATGTTGTAGCACTTCAGTTCACTAAAGTAAGGTAAGTGTGCAGTGCTATGTAGCCTTCTGGTAGTGTCAAAAAAAGATTGTTGTCTCTTCCATCAATGAAGTAATGAAGTTGCCTATCCCTGCCTTATACCATACAGCTCCCTTTAAATAAGAATTTCTAAAAACTTAAAAAAAAAAGATATTTGATGGAGCAAGGCTTGATGACATAAAGCTAGTCTATGTATTTTGACATGAACAGACAAAACACAAAGTGTTTTTCTATCTGAAAATGTTGAAATGTTTTGATTCCATACGACCCGACGTATCAAAATGCACTTCTAACCACAGCGCTTACATCGCAGCACTGCACATAACAGCCACCTCTTTGGAGGCCGAGCCAATGTTTTGTGACAACGCTGCTAACACTCGTGTAACTTTGTCTGACAAGCTTTCACATTAGCACCGTTCTCTGAGACCGTATACAGAATTCTGGAGTCAAACCCGGTTTTCACATGTTTCCATATTGTCACATCCATTTTCCTCCCCTGATTAACTCACCAGCTTGTGAACATGAAGCTCGGTGTCAGCTGTCAAGATTTATATGATCAAATAAGTTCACTTTTTTTTAGCGATCCAACAAGTTGACTTTTAGTTAACTGTGCCAAAGTAAAAGCACCTTAATAAATGCAGACTGTTTCAATGATAGGCAGAGAGTTTTTTCCGCAGAGCTCTAAGGAACACTTGTGTATGTTTGGATTAATTTAAAATGCACATCGAACAGGAAGTGTAGGATTAAAATCTTTACACACACAGCACTTATTTTACGTGAGCTATGTCCATCACAAAAACATATAAATTTTATATATCTACCATTGTTGAAAACCGGAGTATGGTAGACAAGAAAAGGACATTTTGATAAATTAGAAATTACTGTGGGATAACAAAGCTTGCTTTATTAAAGGTTTTATTATGATATTCTCTGTAAATTCCAATGCTTGGTTTTTGAAATACTGGGTAAATTTGTTTAGTTAAGTAGGTTTTAAAACAGCTTGTTTTATCATAACAAAAAAACAAGTAATAATACAAAATGACAAATAAAAAGAAAGAAAAGAGTATGTCATCAAAATCCAGGGCAGTCATGCTGGCAGCTGATTTACATATTTAAAATTTCACATGAAGGAACATCTGCCTGATCAACCCATTAATATTATGGATCACAGAGACATGACAGTGATACTGAATGATGAAACTTGGTGTAACACAAGACTCATTTCTGCATCCTAATTATCTCGTTATCTCAAGAAAACAAAGCACAATATTAGATAGGATAAAATTACTGTAGTTATCCGGAGATAATGAAACAATAAACCTATAATCATGGCCAAATTAATATTAAGCATGACTTTTTTTTTTATCGTTACGTACAAAAAATAAAAAAAATTATTTACTAAGGTTTTTCTGGACGGTAAACATTTGATAAACAGCCTTTAAAGGAGCTAGAGTCATATTGCTGCTCAGTTACAGATATGGTATAATATGTAAATTATATCCTACATCTGTTGAATACTGCACATGTTGTTTAGGATTACAGACTTTTGGAACAAGCAGCCCTTCTTTATCTCTGTCCCACTGGATCAATAAGGCCCTCCAGCTTAGCACATTTCATTTTGCCTCTGGTTTAAACCTTATGCATTTTTCTAAAAGGCTGCCTGGTAAAACCTATAAGTCTGTTTATTGGAATGGTTGTAGCCTCGATGACATTTTCTTTTTATTTGGATAACTCCACTGGGTAAAGCTAAGCAGCCTGCTAGCTTTCAGACTAGTGAGCATTATAAAAGGAAGGATGCAGTAAGGGTAGTTTTAATCACAGATCACTGACATGATAATCAGTTTCTGTTTATAGATCAGACGCAGCAGTGTATAAATTATAGTCTTTGCTGGTTTAGAGAGTAGAATATGACTGATTATTGTTCAACAAAGCGTGCATATCCTATTGCAGAAGGCAGGCCACTGAGGTAGGAAAGACGGCGAGCCTGAGAGGGAGACTGAAGACATAAAAAGCAAAAAGACGGAGGAGGGAAGTGGAGAAATATGGGTCAGACAGAGAAAGACAGCAAGAGCTCAATGTAAATGAGAATGTGTAAACATGTACAGGCCTAATCTCATTACCCAACCCCCCCCCATCCTCCTGGGCCTGAGATCAGATGCCCGATTAAAGCAGGAGATGAAAGAAGAAAAGGTAGAGGAGGAAGATGGAGGTAGAAGAGAAGGAAATATAGGGCACCCAAGAAAGATGGAGAGTCATATCAAGAAATAAATAGCAGTTGAGAGACAGTATGAGGGAGGCATGAGTATGTATCATATATTTGTTACACGAATAAAGACCTAACAGGAAAAAGCAAGAGTAAGTATTTCATTGTTTTCTTTTATGGGGCATCAGGTGTAAAATAAAATGTTAAAAATGGTCGCTAACACATTTTCATTATTTGAATGACTTTTTATGTGTAAAATTCTAGCTAAAAAAATTTCCACTAACAGTTTACTATTTAGAGCACTGTTCTTACATTTTACTAATTTTATTAAATGTTAAATACTAAATCTAAATGTGCAAATTTAAATGTAAAAATTTAATCTGAATGTGCATAAATGTTAAAATTTACATTTCAGTATTTTGGAATGGAACAGAGCCTTTGCTGTTGGTGCGTAATCCTGCGACTACAGCAAATGCTAATGCTGCTAATGCTTCCCTACAAGATATCAAACTAGCAGTTGCGGCCAGCTGCACCTTAAACTGCCAACCTCAGGTACCATCCATAATGTTTTTTAAACAAACACATTTTTTATTTAAATTTTAAATGCCATCTTCAGCAGGATTAGTAGTGTTAGCAGTGTTAGCTTTTGTCTCACAATGAAGATGTCATAACAAAAGCTACGCACCAATGGCAAAAGCCCATTCTGAAAATCTAGAATTATGTAGCTGCAATGTTTAGGATTTAAGTTTTACATTTAGATTTATATAAAAATTTGCAAATTTAAGAACAATGAGCTAAATAATAATAAAATATTAGTGGATATTTTTGCTAGGATTTTACACTCCAAAAGTGAGATACATAATGAAAACGTGTTTACATTTTTTTATATTTTATTCTACTCTAGGCACCCCATATTCCTTTTCCTTTCTTAGTCTTCCTTTTTTGTCAGTGGCACAGAAAGCTAAACTAAAAACTGAAACAGAGTGATGCTACATATCCAGTCATACCTGAAAGTTTAAACAAAGTATCTAAGAAATGAAGTACAAATATGAACTTAACATTAATGAAGTTTTGTCCTGGTAGTCGTTGCCCATCTCTCTATAAAAAAAGACTTTGATCCATTTATTCATTATTCATGCTCTACACAGACTACATATCCTCACTTTTTTTTCTGCTGTATTATTCTTGTTTCTGCAGCAAATGACCTCACACCTTTTAAAACGATGGAAAGAATCTCTGAGTATTTGAATGTTTTTTTTTTTTACTTATTTGTCATTGAAGGTCATTGTGTGATTTGTTTAACTGAGCTGAATCTTTGTGTGGTCCACAAGTCGCTCTGCTGTTTTCAGCTTGAAAATATATTTTAGTTTCAACCCCAGAGACTGCTCCACATGGGATTATTTGCTTTGAAGAACATGTCAAAGAGCACATTTTGTTTGTTGAAAACACTCTGTCTACACACAAAATAGAAAAGTATGGTTCAGGTCAACTGGACATGAGGGTAATAAGAGTTGTAGATTTGGTAAAAAATGAAATGTTATGTAACAGTCTTTTTTTTTTTTTAGGACCTGCTATCTTTTTATGTAAGTATACTGTGTGTGTGTTCACAGAGAATCTTATTATAGGGAATTATTATTTAAAAGACCCAAATTATCAAGAAAACAATAATTAATTCAACAGATATATTACTGAAAAAAATATGATATTCTTTCCTCAAAATAAATTCAGAAAATGCTTTGTGTTGAATCTTCCCTTATCACTTTACTGCTGTGAATGACTCCCAGCTATGACCACATTATATTTTAGCTCAATAAATAAAATCAAGTATTCTGAAAGCACATCTCTGCAAATACTTCAAATGAAAACATACAGAAGTTATTTCACAGACATTTCAGTTTCAAACCCTTTCTTTTAAAGCTGACAGCATGAAATAACCAGTAAAGGTGTAGTGAATGCACATATTCTGGCCTGCTCTAATAACTGCAGTGAGAGTGTTAAAGTGCTGTTAGGGTGACACACGAAATGACAGCTTTGATTCAGGTTAATTGGCAAATTGTCTTAAATACTATTTTTCAAAAACTGTCCTCAGCTGACATTAGTAGTTATACCTCAGAATGATGGCAATCCTCATGCCTTGTTCTAATATTTGCTCTTTAAACGTTACCTGCACGTTTTTTTCATTTTCTTTGTCTTTAAATCTTTTCAGATCATCCAACGGTCTCTTTTTACTCACCCTACACCCCCACCCTCTCCTCTTTGAGAGCAACAGCAGAGCTCTTCATCAGGCAGATGTCAGGCATCTGTCACAGTCCAGGACAGTCTCAGCATGATTGATTTTTGGCCCACCTGCGTCTATCGTAATGACCAACTGTCAGTTGTTTTACTGCCTGCACTGCCCCCCACCCGCCACCACCACTATATTTTGTGGCTGCAGCATCCAGAGACTAAATCTCTCTGCTCAAATCTACAGTGTATTATCTGGTTTGTCTTCGGATAAGATTTATGTAGGTACATCACAGACCTGGTCTGTCACTTCAATGATCTTTGCCAATATTAGCTCCAAGGATGTATGTTTTAAGGAAATAAAAATGTGACAATTGCACATTTCTTTTACAAGGGATTTTTTTTGTCATAAACTCCTGAATGCCTGCTTGCACAAACAATCATTTCAGGTAAGTATTAAAACTGAAAAGCTTAGGCTTCAAATTGAATTTTTCTCAAGCGCTGACAATTCCTGAGTGGCAAGTTGAAATTTTAGCTGCATTTTGTATTGATTTATTTTTTTGTAAATAAAGCAACTCAAATGTATTTCAAGGAAAATTTGCCATAATGAACGAGGGCAGCAATGACAGAAAGATTTTATTGACAAAATAAAACCAAGGCAGCAGCGGCAGCAAAAAAACTGACAGGTATTTTTATAACTGGCACAAGGAGACACGAGGGCAAACTGGACATGACATAAAAACTCAAACTAGAAGACTGAAGAGTTGTTACAGTTTGGAGCAGAAAACACAAGAAACAGGTGGAAACCAAATGAAAGCTGACGGGGCAGCAAAATGTTCTTACAACTAACTTGAGGAGCACAGAGAGAGCACAATGAACCGATGGGAAGAGAGACGAGACGTACAATTTAAAGGGAAAACTAATGCGCTGACAATGCGTAACACCTGGAGAGACACATTAGGATCAGGTGAGCACACAAGAGGAAGAAAGAAACACTAGAAAGACGCAAGATATAGAAAGAAACACAGAAGGGTGAGATGCAGCTAAGGAACTATGAAGATGGGGCTGATGAGTAGAGTGGATGCAGCTGCGACTGATGACACAAGGAATGAAGGGATGACTGGAAGGTACTGCATAATACCAAACTGAAAAGTCTCGTAAAAGACTCTGTTTGTTTTGGTTCTTCGGAAAACGTACTTTCTGGGTCTGACATGGGATCATTCGGGTAAGGTTCAACTGTATCCTGAGTTTTCCAAAACCAAGATAATCTTGTTTCTTTTGTCACAACAAAATACAACAATCCTATGAAAGGTTGTAAACCACTTGAATCACTGCTGTGATGATGTGCTGAATTGGGAGTGTAAGAAATGGTAGAAGGTGCTTAAAGAGACAGAGGCCAATTTGAAAAAGTATAGATATGGCTATGATGCAAAGTCAAATTCATAACAAATTCATAACTGAAGGTAACATAATTCTTTGATTATGGTATAGAACCGAAGTATGTGCCTGGAACATGAATAACACCCTCTACCCACCCTCTTTAAACCCAAGAATCAGAAAACACATATTAATAGAAGAGACCAAATAAAAACTAACAACACAACATAACTGCCACAACAAAACAACAAACCCCCAGCTTTTTACACCTTAATTAAATTAGGAAAGAAAAAAAAACAACTAGCAATCATCCTCTCATGGCTGTGTGCGGTCATGGTTGAACAAGGTGTTCAACTTTCACCCTCAGGGACAAAATTTAATAAATTATTTTGGAAGCTTTACAATACTCTCCAACTGGACTCAGACCTCTGCCTGACTCCATCTGATGATAAACATGTGCCAGGAACATGTTCAAAATCTCATTTCTGTCCCACAGTGGCCTTCAGGTTCAGTGAGAGGGGCTTCAAACTGCAGGTAGAGTGAAAGAAAGGGCACGCTGTCTCCCCTGGCGGCACTCACCTGGTTGTCAAGCTTCTTTGATTGCTTACTGTTCTGAGGCAACATACAACTTTCAGATATGGAGTTGGGGCAAGTCTTATGCCTTCTCTGTTGTCTGCTGTTGTTTGGGTTTTGTATTTGTAACTCCATTGTTTGTATTTCTTTTCCTTTCACTATCTTATTTTTTGCCATCTTTCATCTCATCTGCCTGGCATGGCCAACTCAGTGCCCAAAGACAGCAGAGACGCTGCAGAAGGCACCTTTTGAAAGAGAGATCTGGCTGCAAACCTTTTATTTATTAGTGCTATACCTGGCCAAGACAGGCTGAGGGGTAGATCTGCTGTCAGGAGGCAAACAACAGAGAAAAGGACAAGAATGAAGAAGGAAATGAAAATGCAAGAAGTCAGAAGGAAAAAAAGGGGGACAAATGCTTCTTTAATGTTAGAATTTTATTTATGCATTCGCAAAGGCTAAAAAAAAAGAAGTAAATAATAAAAATAAGAAATATACTTCAGAGGAACGAGTGAAAGAAAAAAAGATGAGGGAAGCAAAAGTGGAGCAGAATGATAAAAAGGACTCTTGTGGTTTGCAGAAGGAAGAAAGTTTAGAAAGATTCTTCTAACAAAAGTTATTTGAATGACTCTCCAAGTCTAAATTAGTCAAAGTAAAGCTATGATGTGTAGGAGCTTATCTTCAAAAAAAAATTAAAATTCATAAATGGATAGAATACAGGCTCTAAACAGAGAAAACGGAAACTCACCTAATCTGTATGTTGCTTTTGTTGGATGTATAGACTAGACAATTTGGTGCCCCTTGTGCAAGTTTCTAAATCTCAATGCTAATTTACATACATTCACTTACCAGATTATATAGTTTTGACTTTTATATTATCTTTTATCTTTAGAAACCAGGTTGTTCAGTTAAAACAGTTAACAATAGAATACATTTGAAACAGAATATCAGAAGTCTACGTCAAGGGCGGAAATCCCGGAGGGGTCGGGGGGGTCCTGACCCCCCCAATATTGGAAAACCCTAAATTGGACCCCCCCAATAATGAATTTCACAAATATATAATTTTAAGTAAAGCCATACTACCAGGAGAAAGCAACTATATTGTTTT
>JARVJO010000269.1:11628303-11639302 GCA_031762555.1 Cynodonichthys magdalenae
AGGCAAAACTACACTGAAAAAAGGTTTAAACGGATGTTTACAATTAATCGAATGGAAGAAATTTTAATCTAATAAACAATTATTCGACAATTAATCGTAAGTCGATTAATTGTTTGCATCCCTAGTGCTGATGCATCTTAATAATCCAGGTAGACAAAACGAAAAAACGTTTAGGTCTTCTTTATTGATTAAACGCTTCTTCAGTCTGAGGAGTTACAGGTAGGCTATATCTTATGCCTCCACATGGTGGACAAACAAGTTTAACAATGTGTTTGTTCACATGCAGGGTCGGCCCTAACCACTTTGGCGCCCTAAGTAAGATTTTATTTGGCACCCATCGCCCCCCCAAGGGGAAGTTGTTTTTATAGAGTGGAAGTAACTGCTAAGGATGAGCGTTTAAAGCAAAAGCACAACAAATTTTGTTCAAATATTCTACACCTCATCCCAATCCCTCATATCCTGTGCCGTTCACCTGGTTCCATCCACTGACCCACCACCTCTGCAAACACAAGGTCAAACGTGCAGCAATGAATGCTTTTCAACAGTGCTTATTTCTTCCTTAAGGCCACTTCCGTAGAAAACATAAATAAATACATAGGTAAATATTAGTTTCTTCATCATTAGTGACTTTTTTTTTCCTCCCCCAATAGAAGACAGAAGTAAGAAAACTGAAATTTAAGGAAAGATTGAAAGACAGACAAGAAGATATGTGACATTTACAGAAAGCACAAGACAACACAACAGACATCTGCCTCCACACCTGCAAAAGTAGACAAAGCAAAATACAGCAGCAGCAAATTACATATGCTTATAACAATAATTATAGCCTTGCTGAAGAATACAAATATACACCCACATATATATTTATAAACACACACATTTAGGTGTTCGGATTGTCGCAGTTTCATGACGAAAATTGCGTCATTCTGTTCGCATTGTCAACATTTCGGCAGCTTCTTGACACAACCTGCGGGCGGAACTTTTTACCCCCCTCCACATAAGAACTTATTGTGTGATTGATCAGAAGTTCATGGGAGTATTTTTTTCATGATGAAAGCACTCAGACGCTACATTTTGCTTCAACCGCTCACTTCAAAAAAAAAAAAAAAAAGCAACTTGCTTCCAGAGCAGACTGTTGTACCAGGAAGCAGTGCTTTTTAAAGACAGTCAAACAGCCAAAAACTCATGAAAGAAGATAAAACAGACATTTTGCACGAAGGAATCTAAGTGATAAAACCTGTGGAGCTTTAACCGGGACAGACTTGTGGATAAATGACATTGGGGGATGAGTCTCTGACTTTTACTTCCTGCATTTAGACTCCAGCGGGAGGAACCCCCCTGTAGTGACGTATACCACAGCAGGAGGGGTTTCCCAGGAGCTTGGCATTGGGTGTCTCAGGGACTATGAAAGGTGTGTGCAAAAACGAATGCCGAAAAACCACGTGACTGTGCATCGACTTTTTGGCTTCAGAGGGAGTATGCAGGAGCCTTTACTCATGCAGGGCTAATTATAGCACAAGAAGTCATATATATGTATAATTATGTATATATGTATACTAGTAGTATATGTATGTATGTACTGTATGTATGTATGTATGTATGTATGTATGTATATATATATATATATACATACATACACTGCAAAGCCCTTTAATGAAACTGAGGCTTCAGGTACAGACTTATCTTGCTACTAATCCTTCTAGGCTGAGAACTTTATATTTCATTTTTACATGTCTATTATTCATATCATAAGTTTCCACATTATAGTCCTTTTAGAATAAACAGGATACATAAACACACATAAGCACAAACACAAAAACACATAGCAACACATAAACACAAACTGGATAAACTAAATAAACTGAATTTTTTTTGAAGAATATTACATTTTTGTTAAACTAAAAACAAGCAAAACCAGAGCTAAAGGATAAAAATTGACTATCAGATGCTAAAAGTTAATTGAGCTAAAATTTAGCTGGAAGCAAGTGCAAAAATGTGGAAGTTTGAAGGCAAAATATGTAAAAGATTTTGAGCAGGAAAACAATGTGAATGCTGGATCAATATTCAAGTTTTTAAAAGTATATTAATGATATCAGCTGGTGTGAACAGACAATTAATGACTTTACAAGGAGGGAAGGTTTGGAGTTTTAAGAGGCTTATAGATTGATTTCAACCCAAGTCAGGTCAAAAGGTTGTGCCAAAGCCACTTATTATTTCTTGACTGATTAGCATCTTAACGTGACGGTGAAGTCAAAACCATCCATAACAAGTCCCCGAGAATAATCAAACTGCACACACTGATCCTGTATGACCGGTGAAAAACAAAAATTGTTCTGACAACAGCGCATTTCAGTGCAAAATCTTCATTTTCAATGTCAAATAGAGCACCATCAGTCAGTGAGAGAGCAGAAAGATCAAACTGCCTCTGGCCCACAATTTCTATGTAAAGCAGCAAAGATCTAATTACAAGGCAGTAGAAGTCTTGATGGTGTGTACCAGGCTCCACTTAGAGGCACACTCGAGATCCCCCGGGAAAGATAAGAGAAACTCAGCCCTCCTACGTCCACTTCTCATTAAAACACAGTGACTGGTGCTGACAACCTGACATTAGAACAGTGGAATCACGTCCAAACCTGCTGATGCTGCTCTGTTTATGCAGTATTTGCTGTACATCTCCAATAGTGCTTGGATAGGAGGTTGTGACTGACCGATATGATGATAAATTTAAGCATTATGAGGACAGTACAGCAGCATAGAACAAGATAATTTTATGCATAAGAATAAAGCATTTTTACTGTCAATCATTGATTCTTCTGGTAATAAATGACTTTAACTTTGCATAAATTACTAAGTTTAGTAACTGTGATCATAGTGATTTTGGTAGTGTCTAATTCAACCAGGAATCGGCTTTCCACAAGTGATACACAAATTATTTAAGTATACTATATAAGTTCAGTCCATTTACCATTATTTAAAGTGGCTTTTAGAAAGAAAAACTTCCAAATTCCGTCTTGATTTAAATTATGTATTGAAGCAAAAAACACACATAAATGCAGCAAAAACACACATGCTGTATTTCTAGCCAGCACCAGCCAAGGTTAAACTGATTTGTTTTTTATCCACTAATCAGAGTTCCAAATCAGTGATGTAATACTTTTATATGACTAACTCATTTTAGTTTTTTTTCCAGAGTGGGTACCGATTCGGTCAAACCTTGAAAAAAAAAAAAGTTTATGCACGATCTTATATAATATTGTGAGTGCTGCTTCAGAGTATGTGTTGTGAATAACTCAGCTGCTACCAATTTAAATTTTAGCTAAATGTCTGTAAGATTCACTAAGTGAACTTTTTTGTGTTTATATCGTTGATTAGCTGTCGTAGCCATATATTTGTTTTGAATCCTAAGGATAATCACTCGTAGATGGACAAATAAAAAATACTTCTTGAAAGCTTTGCTAATATCTGTCCAGTGGTTTAAGACATATTTTGCTAACAGACAGTCTTGGCTACTACAACATTAAAAACTTTAGATTAATATGTTTAGAACTGACCAACTTCAGTGTTTTTTAAGACCAGTTGTCTGTGGCAGCTGTATTGAATGAAGTTGACTCCAAAAGTTAATCAATTGTAGATGTTTGCCCAACAATTTTTTTCTGTTTCGTTAGATTTTGTCTAGTAGTTTAAGAGATATTTTGCTTACAGACAGGACCCAAACAATTAACAGCAAAATTTAAACAGCCTTCTATTGAAATCAATTATTATTTAAGATGCGTTGGAGATCAGTCTCGGCTACTACCACACAAAACTTTACATCACTATCTTTAGTGAGTTCTGGCCAGTTCAGAGTTTATTTTGTCCAGTTGTCTGTCACAGCAATATTGAATGATATTGACACCAAAAGTTAATGAGTTCTTGATGTCCTTCCAATGATTACTTATTGTAAGTTTAGTTAAATTATGTCTAAAGGTTTATGAGCTATTTTGCTAACAGACGGAAACACACACAGGCAAAATCAATATTGCCTTTTAGTTGTCATTGATATATAATAGATAAAAAAATCCAGTGTGGGGGAAAATGCTTCTTACTCAGAAAATGTGTCTATATATAAATATATATATATTTTTTTCTTCCAATTTCCTTGTGGAGTTGAATGTATTGAATCTTTTGGGACGTCACAAAAATATCACAAAGTAAATAGCCTTTAACCAAGCTGCTCTGGTTTCTCTGTTCAAAAATAAATTTGTATTGGGTGAGATTCTGTTGTCACAAAGGCTGCGGTGCCGTCATCAAACTCAAACATAAAAGGTCCTAATTTACAATCTGTAGCCATTCAAACTCTGTCATCATGGCTGTTGTTTCGTATATAAACACACATGAAGAGCAGACAGACAGACATACAAACAGACAGACAGATTCATGGGCCAGTGAGGAGTGGGTGTGTGTGTGTGTGTGTGTGTGGGGGGGGGGGGGGGTCTTCCATGGTCTTTTTCTGACAAACACACAGGCAGAATGAAAGCATTCTTTTAATCTTACATCACATCCTACTCACACACAGAATACTGTGGGATGATGATGAGGATGATGGTGTGAGAGAGAGTTGGGGGGTGGGGGTGGGGGGCATTTGGAGATGGCTTTTTTCGCATGATGCTATGGCAGCACAGGGTTGTGAGAGCTCTGCTATTGTTGGACTTTTCTAAGCACTAGTTTCCTCTCTCATCAGTAAGGGAATTCAATCGTGGGATCTGAAAATGCCATGATGCAACAGTGAGTCTTTATTTACTGTGGGAGAAAGCCAGAGGTGCGGGAGGATGGCTGGAATGCTGCAACCAAACATCTGAGGAGAGGTGATGGATGGCCGAACATTGATAATTAGATTTCATTATCGGATCAAAACCAAGCAGAGCAGAATGTATGGAAATACTGAGTCTTTACCATCCAGAACTTATTTTATTTATTTATTCAGTTTTTACAAAAGTCAAGATTTTATTCTGTATAAAACAAACTCTTACGACAACTTATTCTTGATCAAGAGGTCAACACCCTGAGGTTGAAAGTGCTCATAAAATATAAATGTAAAAAACTGACAAGTGCAGCTTTAGTTTAAAAAAAAAAGAAATCTAATTTGACCCCACAGGTCAGTTTTAAATCCTTCAGCCCTCTGGGATTTAGCCTGGAGATATGAAAAAAAAGGCACATAAGTCCAGAAAAGTAGAGTGCGCTGACCTCTATTTTAAAGCAATAATTCAGATCTTTTAAAGTGGACTTCTCTGGAAAGGTTATGAAGACTTATTATGTTGTTTATTGTAGGCCCCATTTTGTAAAACTGTTCTGCCATTGCTTTGACTCATTCATGCATGTTTGAGAAAACCTTGAATCACCTGTGGTAGCCATTCAGAGCTGCATAAACACTTGCTGGTACAAAGGACTGCTTATTTATACAAAGCTCCTCCCTGGAGCTCAGTCCCCAGAGCCCCCACCTCCGTCCCAAAACAGATTGGATAAAATAAAATAAAATTTGATGTGGTAGCAGCTAGGATTGGCAAACAAATTAATCACGATTAATTGTAGTTAGCCGATAACGATTAATATAACGATTAATCCCCTGGAGTCCCTGGACGCCCATATGCCCTAGTCACATGACCAATTTAAATCACTGGGAAAGATTTGCTCTCTGTAAAAATCTGTTCCAAATTGTGTCAAAAGTACAGACTTCAGGCTATACATCAATTTTTAAATTGTGTTGATAGGTCACAAAAAAATGGAGTTATGATAAATAATTACATAACTTTTTTAATTTTTTACATGTTCATCATATTTGAAGCAGAGAGTAGCATGGAGTGGATTGACTGGGGAAATCTCCAGTCAGTCTGCCTGGTGGCATTAATCGTATGAATCGTCAAGTGCCAAAAAAAAATCATTGATTAAAGTTTTTCTGACGATTAATTAGATGCGATACGATTTTGCCCAACCCTAGTCACTCACAACACATACTCCAACTGCTACTAGTGTGAGTAACCATGGTAAGTTACTCACATTGGCCGAAAAAAAAACAGATATGCAATAATTAGTCACAAATTGTACTTATAAGTTAGAAACACCAAACATGATTTATGCTATTGACCAAACTTTACTAGCCAAGCGTCTTCATATCTCTAAATGAGTAGGTAAAATTAAGAAGTAGTAAAGATAGAACACAAAATTAGAGCTCTGCAGAACATTTTAAGCACCTCTAATTATTGCAACGGGTGGTTATAAAACTACATACACACTACATTTAGATACCAGAAAGAGATGGCACCCAACATTTAACTGGATCACTTTTCTCAGAAAACATGTAACAGAGTCTCTTTTATGGAATGTTGATTAGATCCCCTCTTCTTCTAAAGACCATCATTTAAATAAGGATGAGTAATCACTTACAGAGTCTGACGGTTGAATTGGCTCATAATGATGTTACGTAATTAGTATAGGTCAGGGAAAAAGTGTCTTTGACCTTTTGTTTAACCCCATAAACTTGTGCCATAAAGTTTCTTCTCTCTTTGAACCTATAAATTAACATTCCCATCAACACAGCGGAGGACACAAAACAGATAATCTGGCTACAAACGAGCAGCACTGAATGGGAAATGCATATAAGGCGTGCCAGGAAGATGATTAGAAGCTACAAAGGGGAGATTTAGATCATGTTTGTAGGAAGGGTGATTGTGTATGTGTGTCACATAAATCCAAATGAGAGCTCCACAATAAATGGCAAACATGGAGGTGGAGGAGGAGATGAGGAGAGAAGAGGAATTGAGTATGGTCTTACGTGCCGTTTTGTAAAAAGCCTTGCATTTCAGACTGGCAGCAGAGGACAGCAAGACAGAGGTTGGCAATAATATTTCACACTGAATTTGATAAAGATGTCAAACCCCTGCCCCACACCCTCTGCAATTTTTTTGAAGTAATAAATGATGACAGCGGTCGACAAGAAGTCTCTGTCTTCTTCAATTCAATTCTCAAGCTCCTCTGACTTTCTTATTCTCTACAGAATAAAGCCGATTCTCTGCTGTTCCTGTATGAAATACTGCTATTAAACCAAAAAGGAGTGACTCTGAACACTTTTGAATAACTGTTTTTAACATACCTTTTGATACATTTATGACAACATGAAGATGGTGTAAAAAACATTTAGATTTATTCAACCTTGAAATAATATTTGTTCCACATTTTTTAAAACATTTATGATATATTTACATAAAGTAAACAGATAGGCGCAACCTTTTTACTTATTCATACATATGGGAAATGAGGAACTATTTCCTGTCAGGTTACATTCTGAGTAGTGGTATGATATTTTAGGGCATTCATCTATATTTACCATCATACTGTTCTTTTGTTACCACCAAGTTAAAATGGCAAATAAAGCCAATAGGAAAAGGAAAATCCATAAGAATTGGGTAAAAGTTAGTTTAAAATGTTTTTCTACTTAAGAAAAAAAATAGACTTGAAACGTATATTAATACACAGAAGGGCTGGATCATGTCAAGATGTAGTTCTTCTTGCAGAGGTTTATTGAAGCTTCAGGGAGTCGAGCTGACTGCGGCTATTTAAAGGTCACATTTGCAAAATAAATTTAAAAAAAGGACTGCAATTTGTCTTTGTTACGATGAATCAACAACAGCATACTTAGAAATCCATCCATTTTCTGCCACCAGTTTGTGGTTGGGTTGCAGAGACAACCAGACATTCCTTTTCCCAGCGACGCTCTTCAATTCCTCCTGATAAATCCCAAGGTGTTTTAGATTCCTTATGCCTGCTGCACACATCAAGATAACTGTGCCGAATTTTGACCGAATTTTGCCCTTTCAACAATTTTAAAGACACTCAGATTATTGTGATGACTCTAAAGATAATCTTATAAGATATACCTGCCATGTGTGGTGTGTTAAAAGTGATCTAGTTGGCTTGGAAGGACACTGGGACTGCTCTGACCTCAAATGTTCACCATTTTAGATTGTCTTGCCCTGATATCATAGCATGTGTGGTGTTTCCCTGAGGACAAACAAGAATGCAGTTGTTTGAATGTGACATGTAGCCAATCAGAAAGCGAGGTGACGGAACCATAGAGCAGAATCCAAAATACAGAAGACAAAACAACTGCCATGGTGCACCAGAAAGTCTGGTGAACATTGAAGACATCTTTTGTTTAGATTTTTCTTTGTTAAAAATAGTTCATAGACTATTGCCATTGCTTCATTTTTATCTGCCATGTTTATTTAGTTTGAAATCATGTTCAAATGCCCTCATTTTTACAGACCAGGTCTTATTCTGTCGATCCACCTCCCATTCCTACTATCATGAACAAGACTCCCAGATATTTGAATTCCTGCACTTGAAGCGACACTTACTCCCAACCCAGAGAGTGAAGTCTAACTTTTTTTGGTGGAGAACCACAGCTTCATAAAGCTGACTCTCATCCCAGCTGCTTCACACTTTGCTGCACACTGCCCCAGGGCTTGTTGAACTTCATTACCCAAAGATGCCAACAGAAGCACATCATTTGCAAAAAGAAGAGATAAGACCTTAAAGTTCCCAAACCTGACTTCTTCCTCCACACCTGTGCCTTGAGATCCTGTCCATGAAGACCACAAACAGGATCAGACAAAAAGGACAGCTCTGGCAGAGTCCAAGCTGTACCAGGAACAAGCTTGACTTTGTGTGAAGGATGCAGACAAGACTTTTACTTTGGTTTTACAGGGACTGTATAGCTCTTACAAGCAAACCTGGTACCTCATACTACAGCAGCCTCAGATATTGTATAATGTTGCTTTATTTAAAATTATTATTACAACTGAATCTGCTCCAGGCTGTAAACAGAGTCCTGTAGAGAAGCAGCTGTGATGATGCAGAAATGGGCGGGACAGAAGTGGAAGGAGGTTCTTAAAGAGACAGAGACCAATTTCAAGGTGTTTAGAAACGGATATGATGAGAAGTCAAGTTTATTGTCTATATAAACAGCATTTTAATAACAACTAAAGGTGACATAGTTACTTTATTATGGTATAGAATTTAAATATATGCCTGAGAAACACATAATATTGCATCTTTAAAATCTGTCAATTGAACCTAGACATGTTTGGTATCAATAGAAACCTGAGAATCTTGTCTAAAAGTTCATGGGAACTATTTTTACATTCACCAAACACAGTTCAAGCAACAAGCAGTTGAATCAGAAAGTAAACAAACTGAACAAAATGGTGTCATTGCAAATCTGTAAATACATTCAAGCAAAACTTTAAAAGAAAGATTTTTGACATTATTTTTTTAAAGCAAGTCAAAATAGATACCAAAATATGTTAAGTGTATTAAAAAGTATTTTTACTTGATTTTGAGAAAATATGGTAAAACTGAAATCAAATTAAATTTCTCATTATTTTATATAATATATATGGTGACAAATGAATGTTTGGATAATTTTTCAAACGAACAAACATTCAATAGCAAGTCTTTTAGGGTAGGTAGGAAAAAAATAACTTGCAATTAAAAACTTAAGATTTCTTAACTTTTTTTGATGGTACCAACATGGTCTGTCATGTGCAGAATGACAAAACACAAAATTATTTCTTTACTAAAACCTCTCTAACTTTGCTCCAGTTAATTTTAGCAGCATGAATCTTTGCACAGGTAATGTCCACAAGTGGATTTATGGTTTCCAAGAGTTTTTAGCCGTGTTCATTATGGTTTTAAATATGTTATATACTGTCTAATGAAAAAAATATTCAGGTGAGTGTAAAAATAAAAAACAGAACAAAACAATCAAACAAACACAAAAAACAGCAACTGTTTTAATCCTTGCACTTCTGATGGAATCACCCAAATGTTATTTAAGTAGAGTTTGTAAATGCTGAGATACACTCAATTACATTTCTGCATGGTATTTTGATCAAAAACATCAAGAAAACCCCTTGAGGCTTAACGCCTGGGGTGATGGAGCATGTAGACAGTGCTGCTAATCTGGTGTTCCTGGGTCTGTGTCATCACTGGGCTGGCTGACTTTAGTTCAGCCCTTCCATCACAGAAAATATATTTTTATTTAACTCATTTGGCTGCATCTTGCACAAACTTTTTTTAGTTTCTCTGCTCCAGTCATCTCTTTCTCCTTTCTGTCTTGGGAGAGGGCGCTCTTTGAGCTGCTCAGTCTGCATATCAGAGCTGGATCCCGCTCCACTGCAGAGCCACTGTTTACAGGTAGATGCAAAGGTTATTGCAAAAATGCAGACTAAATAATAACCTGGCATGTACTTGTGTGTAAAACGTGGACTGGATTTATATCGAAACATGTATTTTTATAATAAAATCGTGGACCAAAGTTGAGTTTTTCACGTTTTTCAGTTTTCAGCGTGAGAAATTGGGAGTGTGGCGTGAGAGCGTGTGAAGACCATCAGATGTGTGAGAGTTGGCAGCGCTAGCTTGCTAACGTTCTTGCTAATGATGCTGATTAGTTTGCTAGTTTTTATAGCATCCTATTTTTCCCGCAGTTTCAATCATTTAAATCCAAAGCAAAAACTATTGAAGAATCACAATGAATTGAAAAATAATGGTTTTTGACATAACGTGGCATAAAATTTCCACCTGTACAACATTGAAGAAGTACTTTTTGTTAACACATTTTTGGTTTATTAATGGCAGGCTACACTGTTTAGGCTAATTTGTGTCATCTTTTTTTTTCCACTTCAGCAGAAAACATTATTTATTATGCTAGCTTCTTCATCATCAGTGTTTTTTTTCCTCAAAAAGAAGAAAGAGGAGAAAAGTGAAAGTAAAGATTGAAAGATAAACAAGAACATATGTGAGAAATATATTGTGAAAACACAAGACAACACATCCACTAACTGCCTCCACACCTGCAAAAGGGGACAAAATAAAGAACACAACAACAAAAGATATGTGCATAAAACAATAATAATTATGACCTCACTGAAAAGTATGCATACATATAGACACCCAAACTTATATA
>JARVJO010000269.1:11646717-11678538 GCA_031762555.1 Cynodonichthys magdalenae
AAATGTTTGTTGAAAAAGTGTGCCCCCCTGAATAAATGGAATGCCCCCCCTTTAAATTGTTTCTGCAGCCGGGTCTGTGCCATCATAAAATAACACTTGCTAATTAAACCTCTGCGCTTTTGCATGACATTGTTAATTTGTTTCTGTAATATAAGTTCACTTTCAAATGTAAATATCCCAAGACAGATGAATTATTCAGCCTTGTCAATTAATAAGTTGAGATAAACCATTCGACCTTCTCCCGTTGTTAAAATCAAAGCCACATTTTTGAGGAACTGCCATGTATTTTTGTAGCCAGCATCTGTGCACTGGACATTGGACTGTACCTTTGATATGAAAGTCCCAGCTACACACCCTCCCATCTCACTGACAGCCTATGTAATGTGACACTTTACTCAAGGCCTCAAATTGCTAATTAAAATTAAACATTTTAAAACTGCATATTTGAACTTACAGCAACTAGGTTAAAATAATGTTGATCATCAAAAATCAACACATAAAACATAAAAGTGTATTTTATATAGATTTTATATATAAAAAAATGTCACATTAGAAGGAGGGGCAGTACCAATGAGATATATTGACTAGAGGTAAACAATTACTCATCAATAGGTTTCTGTGTAAACTGGCATATACATATTTATTTTTTCATTAGTAAGAAATATTATTCATTGCAGAAATGTGTACTTTTTTGCCTGATATAATATTTACAGACAATTGGCATTTCCATCAAATAAAAAATATGGTTGTCAAGAGCAAAGTGAGTTTCATTGATGTGCTGACCTAAATTTAACAAGTTATGGGCTATTCAACTAAACTCCTCCATGGGCCACAGTTACTGCAGGCCAACAGTACAGGGGCCGAACATCAAGCAATTAAAGTCATTATATAAATAAACCAATTATTATAAAGATCTTTATTTTGCTGCATTTAATCATGAATACAGCATACAGAACCCTAAAAAAGTATCGATAATCAAAAACAAATATCAAAAGCAAAAATAACGCATTATGCCTTCTATTTACCACAAATATTATTTTGACATTTCTGACTTGCCAAATTTTAAAACCAATTTTATTTTCACTTTCATAGTTTTATCTTCAACTGCTTGTAGTTTTAACTATCTTGGATGTTCATAGAATTATTTTTACCAGATTCTAGACAATATTCTTATCGTTCTGTAGAGACCACGCATGTCTTTCTGACTAAAAGAACTTATGGTAAATAAAGTAGAACATAGGCGGTTTGGGTTTAAGAGAAAAATGAACCAATTGGCGGGCCGAACTTTGGTCATTTGCGGGCCGGATGTGGCCCGTGGGCCGCCAGTTGAATAGCCCTAGTCTAATAGTTCATGAGCTATTTTGCTAAGAGACAGACAGACAAATACAGACTTACAGTTTCAGGCAATTTTTACTGAACACCTTTTTAGGTGTAAGTGATAATAATGTGGGTGTTTTTTGTTAAATTCTAAGCCAAAAATAAATGATCTGTATAGGGTATTTTTAAAAACATTGGCAAAAAAAGTTTATCTTACTAGCAGAGATGGTAAAAGGGCTGTATGCATATGTTTTTTAATTTGTAATTATTTTTTTTGTCAGTGACGCTCAGAAGGAAAAAGCACGATAACGCCAGCATATCAGAGCTTTTGTCACCGACTCTCTTCACATCAGAATAAATTAAATTTCCTAAAAATAAAGATGAAAGAAGCTCATTTTCATTCCTCAAGACCTGCAGGTGAACTGTGTGTTGGTGTGTACAGTGGAAGAGTCAAAGATTTATCAGCTGAAATACCTTCAGCCAGCTTTTAAATGCAAATGTTGTAGTCATCTAATTGTGGCAGAACTGCACATATTGTTGCCAACTTAATTAGTTCCTCTGTGGCAGGTTGGCTGCTCCATTTGGAAAAGGACAACTTAATGCAGAAGGGAGAGCTGATAGGGGGTCTTTGTGTTTCTGTCAGTCCCTCTCCAGCCCCCCCCCCCCCCCCCACACACACACACACACACTTCTCCGCTTCCACAGACAGTGCCCTTCAGCATTTCCCCAACACAGATCATTATTGATTGGGTTACCTCATTGAGTGAATGTGCCATTTTCAGTGCATATCACCCCGACATGCACTTTCGACCTATTTCAAAATCAATTTCCATTAGGCCTGTCAATGCTCACCCTGTGCAGGGTTCAAATAGTATTTAAAAAGGGGGGGGGGGGCAGAAAACCCTTTCTCTTTTTGAATATTTACTTCCTGTCTACAAGAAGGCGACAAGGGCATGCCGCAATTTCTTGTCACCTCACCTTTCGTCTGTATGCAGGAAGGTGCTAAAGTGGGACTACGGGGCTCAACATGTCCACAGGACTGAATGTCTAAAAATGAAGGTGGGACTCTGAGGTGGCGTGTGAAGACTGCTAACCTGGGGTTCCTTAGGGAATGTGCAACTGCTGGCTGAATGGATTTCATCTCAAGGCAAAAGCCTTATCACAACACACAAAGAGATGCATCTAAACTGGAGATAGATTTTTTTTAAAGGTAGACGTGAAAAAATATGATACATTTAAAACTCATACTGCTGCTGCTCAACATGCAAGATCTTTACATAGAACTTTACCATGAAGTGTTGGAGAGTAAACCCTGTTTGTTTGCAAAATATGTCATGAACCACAGGACAGATTTTTAATTAAACCCTTAGAAAGTAATTTATGGAAATGCAGTATTTCAAATATCAAGGGTGCAGTGTTATGCCTAGCACCAAAGAACTAAAAGGGAGGATCCAGAAAACATATAGAATGCATTTAATAGAGGTTTGTCTGTGAAAAAAGGGTATATTTTCTGAGTTTTAATGCTGACACCTTTTAAAAATATCTGCCCAAGTCATTTTTTTCAAGTTTGTCAGGAGTCTCAAAAAATGTCATACAATATGTTTTTGGTTATATTCTTTGTGTTTCCTGAAAAACTTTTAAAAAATGACTTAGGTGATTTTTTAAATTTCTTTTAGTAAGGTATTGATATCAAAATTAGATGCTTCAAAATGTGTTCAAGTTTGTCAGCTCTCCTTATAACCTACCAATGAAGCATAAACCAGAAATCCTTGAAGACAATCAGCCGTTTCCTCACCAAAACTCTTAAAAGACCAATAAAGAAGTGTTCAGCATGCCCAGATAAGTTTGAAACTTTATTATCTCTTACAAAGCTTCTCTAATTTGCATAGAGATTAGCCCAAAACATATTGTTAATCATTACGGGGCTTATGAATATTTAATTGATGATGGGTAACTAAGGATGGAGGGGGAAAGTAATAATTGATGAGACTGGGTGCAGATGGGACAAAGCGAGATTCTTAATTAAATCTGGACAGAGTGAAATGACCCATTTCTGAAGTTGTTTAGCGTACACACAAGTTATAAGCTTAGGAATCAAGCTTGTGCCAAAGCTAAGAAAACTAAAAAAAAAGCATTTTACGCAAGATCAATAAAATTTTTGCATAAAAACAAAAAGAAATTAGGTGTTCTAATCATAGCCCCTTTTTCCATGATCAATTTTGCAATAACTGTAAAAATGCCTTTATTTTGATGTAAAAACTATAAGTTTAAAGAGAACCAAGATCCAAACAAGTATCAAAGCCACTGCAGGTGGCTTATTATGGTGACCATGGTAACCATGAAGTTATCTGTCACTCCCTGACATACTTATAAGAGACAGACAGGAATAGAAAGACAGTGAAAAACTTACAATGAAAAAACAAAACAAAAAAAAACTCACTATTGATTTTTTCATTATCGTGAATCCAACAATATTTAGTAAAATAGAATCCAAAAAGCGGATTAAGATGCATTTTCCACATTATGTAACTGTGTCAGTGCCTAATCTTGCCTCTCCAACTGCACATGTTTCGCCATTTCAAGTTTTAAACACATCCCTTTTGTTGAGCAGCTCAGAGGATATTTGTTCTCTGGCTGTCGGTTGTGTCTGAGGATCAGGACCGATATAAGTCGCTGCCAGCTGCTGCCTTTCGGTGCAGTTGGTTGTCTCAGACTGTGAGCCAGACACAAATAAACTCCTTAAAACTGCGTTGGTTCAAAAATGCCTGAAATGAATGAAAGACATCAGCCTGCAGGTGGTTTATGTGCTGAACAGTTGCATCTTTAGTACTTTTTCTTTTGTTTTCAAGTCTCACAAACTTTCTATAATGTGTAAATGAAAAACATTTGCATGCCTTAAAGTGCCTGGGAAAATGCATCTTTGGAAAGATAACATTGATAAAATATTGCAAAAATAATTCATTCTGCTGAGATGAACAGTTGTTGAGATATTTGCATGTGAAGTAGCAGGATGGGATGTCAAAACTAAATGTCTGCACATGAACAGAGCATTACTACAATGGCTGACAACACACTGTAGATATGAATCTGATGTTTCTTTAGATTATTTGGAGTCACTATCAGAGAGAGATGAAGGGTTCAAATAATATTGTTTAAATAAACAAAGACCAGGAAGTTTTATTTTCTCAAAGAGTTCCCATTTGATGACACTTCTTGTTTCACTTTAGCTGAGCCAAATACAAAAGATATTTTGTGAAAAGTGGGTAAAATCATATGTAATTTGCCAAGTTTCTTAAATATAGAGAAGTTTTTCTTTTACTTTTTGTATTTGAAGGATCTGCATTCACAAAAGCTTTTATAAAAAATATATACTATTTTACATCCAAAGGTTTGCAAATTTTGTTTAAAATTAAAAGAAGTATTCAATCAAATGGACTTAACTATTTTGTAACTATACCAGACACTATAATTTTAAAGTTTCTTTAACAAGTAAGCGTAGAATACAGATACACTTTCTGTAATTGCTACAGATCTGGGTCAGATTTCCAGTCATGCTGATTAAACAATTATGCAAATCTAGGACAAAAGCAAAACATAGAAGTTAGAAATACAGATTGAGTGATAAATGTTATCAGTAGAATGAAGCTATATCAACTGGAAAAAGTTTGCTTGCTTTTGTTCGTATAAGCTTGTGATGTCTCAGACAGGAATTTGGATGTCTGAGCATCCATCAGATATGAAATGAGGTCAATAAGGATGTTTGGCAAAACTGAGAACATCTTGTTGTTGCTGGCATGGCAGAGGGAAACAAATTGTTCGCTCTTATCTGCTTCAAGATGCACAAAAAATATATATAAAATCAAAGAAAGTTAGAATTTATACGATGACATCACTGTTGATCAGCAAACTTGTGGTTCATAAACAAGTTTTGATGAAACTGAAATGAAAGCACCTACTTGCTGCCTCACATGGGCAGGATGAGATTTCATCTCCCTGTAGAAGCCTGAGGGCCCGTCTTCTGTCACTGCAGAGCTCCGCTGAGTATCCAGGCATCTGTTCCTGCCAGCCCAGGAGGCACAGCTAGATTAGAAAACCTGCAGGGGGGGCTCCCCATTATCTTGGGGTCCTGTCTAGAGTCCTGCTTGGCAGCAGCCCACAACACAGTGCTGCCATCCTGAAATTGAACTGAGAAGGATTTAATGGGTTTAGAGGCTTTTGCTCTCAGTGTGACAGAATCAGATAAAAGGGAAAATGTGAGGAAGTTGCGACAGACACAAGGCCTGCTTGCAGATTGCAGGGGGAGTAGGAACAGAGGAAGACAGAGGGAAACAGTTGTGACAAGCAATAAAAGAACTGTTCCTGATTGTGATAGATAGGTCTGTGTCACTGTCACGTATTGGTTTTCAAATTTATGGGTGCAGGAAGCATTAGTGATTCCTGCTTCCTAAAAACTGTATATAGAAAGCAATTTTAGTATTTAATATTTTCTGCTCAGCTTCTAGGATTTTTGATGTGTTTTTTTGTTGCTTTTAGTTTTAGCCTTCAACTGAAACTATTTTTTAATTTAACCACACCTTTGAAAGAGAAAAAAAGAAAGCTGAGTCATAGTAAACTTTCCATCCAATTAAGTAAAAAGGAAAACTGAAAGATTTTTATTTTGCAAAATATTTATATTTGTATTTGTATGAGTATTTGTCATTTAAGCTGAAGTAATTGAAGCATGACTAACACACTGTATGAACTTATAAAACTAGCATCCTTTAAGGAATGCATATTGCCTGACACTTTACATACATGGCTGGCACGTGGCATAGGCAGTGTAGACAGTTGCTAAGGGTGCCGTCCATCCAGGGGGTGCCACAAAAAATAGAGTTGATTTTCATTCACAGTTATAAATTACAAATAATCAAAATTTCATAGAATACTTACCAATATCCAAATCTATGAACAAAACTATGACATCATCAAATTCACTGGTTGCATACATCCACTTTTGTTCTTTTTGTTTTTTTTCTGGTGTAACAAACACAAATACCCATAGGTGGAAATGGAACATCCCACACTCAGCTATTCCATGTAAAGCTTTGGAAGCTTTCTGCTTTGGTTTTACAGGATGGCTTGAGAACCACATACAAGTAAGACAAAAACATCACTTAATACCTGATAATTTTTACTATCTTGATCAATTAACCAACAGGCAATCAAATATATTTACCTTTACCATGAAGAATACAAAACAATCAACTGTACTTAGATAAAAAGTTACTAATTTTTTTTATGCCCCATTTGGGGTGCCCTTAGCATTTGCCTGTACTGCCTGGTCCTGCAGACAAGTGATCCTGCATGATCTTCATGGGCAAAGACAATATTGCTTTGGCAGTGTGTAATAGAGTTCATGATTTGGCATCCTCCATTGAAGGTGACCTATGACCTTTATGGTCAATGGTTTTTCTATTGCTAGTGACCAATGTGGGCACAACTCCTACATTGATACAGCCGCTGACATTCCTAGCCTAGTCTCCCATCCAAGTACTAACCAGATCTGACACTGCTTAGCTTGCAAGATCAGACGAGACGTGGTGTATTCAGGGTGGTATGGTCACTAACTGGTGTTTATGTCTCTGTGATAATGTTCATTATCATGAATATATGATAATGAACATTACAGTTCATTATTATGTTATTATGTTATTATGGTTCATGGAGATCAAGTATTTTCTGTAGTTTCATACTAATGGGAACCACAAAGACCTCAAAGAACCATTCTAAGGGTCCCTGCATTTTGTGTTTTAATTATATTCCAACACAGATAAAGTGAACCATATGAGTTGAGCTAATGCTAATCAAGAGAAACTCTCCTTGCTTTAGTTGCTCATGTTGAGTAATGTCTATCAGAATCCTAAAGAATGTTATGTATTTGTTTTCAAACTGATCTAACATTTCAGTCAAGCCTTCAGAGCAGGTAAACAAATGTGAACCAGCTATTCCAAGAACCTACAACCTAAAGCTAATATTCAGCTCCTATTAGGGATCAAATCAGCCATTTTCAAGGTATGTTAGATTACAACCCACACACAAAATGCAGGCATGGTGAGAATAGCAGCAAAAGTGAGCAGTAATTTATTTTACTCTGGCTTGACACTTTCCATGTTCTGGGGGACTTAATTATACAAACTGCAATTTTTTTTTTCCAAATGTCACTCTGCCACTGGCTACAAAGAAAAAGAAAAGCCCTTTCAGTGAAGCTTTGCTGCTGGAATCCTCCGCTTTGATGTTTTCTGTATGTGTCTTTTTGTGTCGTTGTTCACAACCAAATCCAAGGCCCTGTTTTAGAACTTCTTTGTGACGAGTGAGGAACAAAGACAGGAAAAAAAAAGACTGTTCTGCATTCATTTTGAGTTTTAAGGTAGAGGTGGAGAACTTTTTTTTTACCGATGTCTGTGTGTGTGATGTGCATGTTTGTGTGCCTGTCTCTTGCAAAAATATGAACCACTGAATGTATTTTAAGGAAACTTTCAGGAAATAAATGTTTCATATACATATACAACCAATGAACTTTTGGAATCAATCCCATTTAAGATGGTTGCCAAAACCAGCTGAACTAAAAAAACACAAACATTACAAAACCTCATACAGTATTACAAATATTGGCCCAAATTTGGTAGCCACAGAGACGAAACACATACTTAGCATAACCACTAAAGGCTGCGTCACACTGCAAGATTTTAAAACAGTCTGACGATTTTCAAAGACTGAGAGACTCCACACATGAGGATAAAAAATATACCAGGTTTGGTCCTACAGTGTGTGTTGTACAGCCACACGACAAGAGACAACACACCACACACAAAAATATATTTCATTCATGAACATTCAGATGTCAGATGTGAAATCACGCAAGACTTCTTGAAATCTCAAGTGACCGCCATAGAGATGTGAGTTCAAAGTAAACAAACATTTGCAAATAGGAAGAAATATTAATTGTTTGAGGACTATTTTTATCAGAGGAAAAACCATTCCATAGGACTTTTAACATCCAGCGGATTTTCTGGTGAGTCAAGACAGTTTTTTATGTCTGCTGTGATTCTCCTCCGTGTTTACATCACCTCGCTGTCTGATTGGCTGTTCGTCTATTCAACAGGCTGGAGCTCATTTGCTTTTGGGTGAACACCACACACGCTGTGATATCGGGCCAAAAAATCAAACATGTTTAATATCCCTGATTTGAGATTGGAGCGGTCCCGGTATCTTTCCGAGCCGACAAGATCACTCTTAACTCACAACCAGGAAAATCTGCTATGATTATCTTTAGAGCCATCACGATAATCTTGACGTCCTTAGAATTGTCTGAAGGGTCAGAATTTGGCACAATTATCCTGCCGTGTGACGCAGCCCTTAAATTACGAACCTGGGAAATCAAGTTTTTGAGGACACAGGAGGCCAGCTGTAGCTGGTCCAGGAGTCACTTCTGGCCCTCAGACTGTATTTACCCTCATGTTTAAAAGCTGAGATGTTATTTACTGAACATTTTAGTATTCATCAATAGAGGTGTCAAACATATTCACATTCATTACTTGGCAGCACAACGACTTAGTGGTAAGGATTGATGCCTCACAGCAAAAAAGTCCTGGGTTTGATCGCCAGTTCAGACCTGTGGGCTTTCTGTGCAGAATTTGCATGTTGTCCTTGCAATTGCATGGGTTTTCTCCAGGTACTTCAGTTTCCTCCCACAAACCAAAAACCACGCACATTAGGTTGCCTTCAGGTCCAGGCCTTCTTTGCAAATGAGATCAATGAACTCAATGGGATTTGCCTGGTTAAATAAATAAAAATGACTTAAATAGAAGTATAGACACTAGCAGGGCTGGCCCTAGCCAATATGGTGCCATGGGCAATGTTCTAAATCTCACTGCCAATTTACATACATTCACATACCAAATTTAATAGTTTTGTCTTTGATATTTTTCATGTTTAGAAACCAGGTTTTCCAATTAAAATAGTTAACAATATAATTCATTTGAAACCGAACACCAGAAGTCTACCTCATACCTGCCAACATCTGCTGACTGCAATGAGGAACACCTGTTCATATTAACAAGCAGCTGTGGAGTGACACAGTTCTAGGGGTGTCCAGACATGTACTGCTCCAAATAATTTCTTGAACATTTACTCATAACTGTGCATTTTCCAGCCATTTAAAGAGCATTTTACTAAATTGTTGAGATTATTAAAGAAGGTATGAAGGTAAAACACTGAAAACCAGACTTTAACTTGAACTTTACGTTAGATCATAACTGAAACTACCATTATTCTTACTTTGTTTTCTATATAAATACTGAGCACAAGTAGTTAGTCTTGACAAAATCACATGATGCATGCCACAGGCCAGCCCTGGATAATAGGTTTTAAAAACACTTTTTTGGAAGAAGTATCAGCTCAAGCTTTTTACTCAAGTAAAAGTGTAAAAGTACTGATTTTAAAACTACCTAAAGTATAACAGTAAAAGAAATGTAAAAAAAACATAACATTAAGGATAAAGCTTAAGTCATGCCACAGTGAGCTATAGTGCACAAACCCACTTCCACAAAAAATATTTTTTTAAAGACCACAATGACCATAAAGTATAATAAAATGTTCATGTTGAAAAATGAACTGAGCCACATGGCAAAGCTCTGGATTTAAAGGTTGGTCTATGTTCCTACCCTCATCTATGGTCACAAGCTTAGGGTAGTGACCTAAAGAACGAGATCGCGGATACAAGTGGCCGAAACGAGTTTCCTCTGCAGGGTGTCTGGGCTCTCCCTTAAAGATAGAGTGAGAAGCTCTGTCATCCAGGAGGGACTCAAAGCAGAGTCGCTGCTCCTCCACATGGAGAGGAGTCAGTTGAGGTGGCTCGGGCATCTGGTTAGGATGCCTTCTGGCCCATTTCTGGTGAGGTGTTCTGGGCACTTCTCACTGGGAGGAGATCCAGAGGAAGACCCAGGACACGCTGGAGGGACTATGTTTCTAGGCTGTCCTGTAAACGCCTTAGGATTCCCCCAGACGAGCTGGCCCAAGTGGCTGGGGAGAGGGAAGCCTGGGTCTTTCTGCTTAGGCTGCTGCCCCTGCAACTCGACCCCTGATACGCAGAAAAAATTGGATGGACGTTGAAAATTTTGGGATACAGTTTTTTTCCCAATCAATGACAAGCTGGAATGAAAACAAACTGTGATGAAAAAGTAATGAAATACTTTTTGCATTTTTATAATGTAAGTAGAAAGTACATTGCGTGAAAACGCACCGAATGAGTAGCTAGAAGTAAAAAGTCACCTGGAAAATTAATACTCCTGTAAAGTAAAATATTCCAAATTTCTACTTAAGTAAATCAACAAATTGTTTATATTTACTTTACACCACTGTTCATCAAGCAAAAATTATCTGTGGGTGTCTATGAAAAATCAAAGCAAATTTGCATTGATGGTGTAATTATAATAATTATGAGGTTTTGAAAAGGTTCTGTGACTGGAACTGTGAATGTCACTGTTGCAGAGAGGATCCATGGCTCATTCTCTCCAGGGATGAGGCCAAACTCCAAGACTTGTGACCGATCACTGGATAGGTCACAAAAACACTGTCCCACATCTAGACATCCTCTGGGAGAGACAGGCTGCCTTTATCTGGCCTCAGAATCAGCTGGCCTCAGGCATGACTGGAAGACATGGCTCCACGAGAGATATGAAAGTGAGACCGAAAGAGTGAAGGAAACATGTATTTATTTGTGCAGCCTGCACAAAAACAGACAAACATGGAAAGTTATGGTGAAATTAAACAACAGCTATCACATACAAAAATGTAATTTTCTATTTTGTGTTTTACCGGAGGAGCTTTAATGCACTTTAGGAAGATGTGTTAGGATCTCTGTTTAGGCAAAGCGAGCTTTTTATCTTATCATATCACAAAACCAACCAAGAAAAAAGGAAAAAGCGATGAAATTTATTTTGAGCTTCTGTTTGAATATGAAGAGAAATAAAATGGCAGAGTGCAGCACAGAAATGTTGTTTGCCACATCCCATCAGCACCCACAACTCACAGAAGAGCATCACGCCGAGCAGTTGGACAGACATCAAAGGCAGAGGCCTCAAATAGTTTCTGTGTCACACTGGGTGACCCAGCAGCATTTCGCTTCCTCCATATGTACATACACAACTTGATATCTCTAATACTCAAACATGGGCTCATAACTGTGCCATGGTGATTGGCTCACTTTATAAACTCACTAAACTCACTCTTGTTGTGGCTTTTTTTATTTAGTGCAAATTTAATTAGTGCAACTTGTCATTTAGGTCCTTTATCACAGTTGGAGGTGGGAGTCTGTTACAGTTGTCTTGACCTTTGATCTACAAGTCTTTGAATTGTGGTCACCATCTGCTGCTGACACACACACACATCCCCCAACACACACACACACATGCTCACATGACCTCCGAATGTAGCACCTGTGGAAATGAATACCACTGTGTTCGTAACCAAAACTAGAATAGCACAAAAGAAAACATCAAGCCACGAGTGGGGAGGTGTAAGTTATATTTATAGGCTTTGAATTTTGGGTTGTGTTTCAGATGGCGTTTTGTTTTCACTGTGAATCTTGCCATATTGAGAGTGGACAATTCAAACAATAGGTGCATTAAAAATAAATCTAGTGCTGCAGCTTAATATAAATATTTCAAGCGACTTTGCATCAACTCAAACATTTGAAAAGTTCATAAAGCAAATAAAATTTGTTTACAATAAATCTCTGTGCGTGTTTGCTCTGCACCCATCAGGGTCTTGAGGAAACACTTGTGATAATTGTTGTTGGTTGTTCTTGAAAGTACTAAGTCCATTCTTTCCTGGCATGACAACAAGAAGTTGTGTATGTTCTAAATCTATAGTTCATGTTACTATAAAAACTACTAGTAGCTTTCCAACAGTGGTGGGATGTAACAAATCACAAGTATAAGTACTTATGAGATAGGATGCAATAATTATGAGATAAGATGTTATAATTATAATATAGGGTGTCATAATTAAGAATTAGGAGGTGATAATTATGAAATAAGATGTCATGAATTTGAGATAAGATGTCATAAATACAAGATCCTGACTTTATAATTATGAGATAAGATGTGATACTTATGAGACAGGATGTGATAATTATTAGACAGGATTTGATGAGTGTGAGATAAGATATGATAATTATGAGACAGGTGGGATAATTATAAGATAAAATGTCATAATTATGTAATAAGATGTCATGAATATGAGATAAGATGTGATAATTATGAGCTAAGATCTCATAAGTACGATCCTGATCTCATACTTATGAGAAAAGCTAAAGAGTGTCATAGCTGACATACACTACAGGAAAAGTGGACAATGACTTCACTATGGGATTTGATATGCTTTTATTTCCTTTTAGGTATGAGACACAGGGAAACATTCAGTTTACTTAATGTGGATGGCATTAATATTAGTATGTTGACATTGTGCAAATATCTTAAGGTACTATGAAACCACAATTGATCCTAAACTCATGGTAAATGATCTCATATTTATGAGCTCTTTTTAGATCTTATCTCGTAATTATAAAGGTGATTTCTGGGAATTATGAGAGAAAAGGTCTTTTATTTCCTTTTGTAAATGCAATGCTCTTCTTTAGTGACACATCATACTAAAAGCATATCAAAGTTACAATTACATCCTTGAAATAAAGTTCTCCAACTGTTTTTTAAAAGCTCATAGCATAGATGAGGGCCTTTTGCAAGTTTCTAAAAAGTGACCAAGATGTCTAACACTAACATTTGTTCAGCAAAAGTATCATTTGCCCCAGATAAACTGTTTGAAGCTAAAGAAAAGCAGACATTCACACTCCTTATGACCCCCCCACACACACACACACACTCCCACCACCACACAACCTAAGACAATGAGAGAAAAACAAAAGCACTTTGCACCCCATGTTGTTCAAATACAAAGAAAACTCAACAGAATGTTGGTTCTTCTGAAACAATTGTTTTTATTTTTATTTTTCTCCCAAAGGACCTGAGAATGATTCATACTTGGAATCAAACAAAAAAAGCACACAATGTGACTTTGAGAATTCCTTTAAAAAAAATTCTGTGTAATTGGATGAACTTCAGACAAGCTGTTGTTATTGAGTGTTTATTGTGTGATGACGTCCATCTGACAGGATATAAAAAAAAACCCAGATTTGATTATTTAAAAAGTTAGTTATTTTAGTTCAGAGAATAAATACTTGTTATTCCCTACAGCCTGCCTTTAAGATCACACATACTGAACACTACAATCAGCTTCTGGAACAAATGTGCCACAAACTGCTCAAAACCAAACAGCACAGCAACTTTCAAAGGCACAAACAGCCTGCTCATCCCTCTCCGGGCGTTCCTGTAAGTCCATTTTGTTCCCACGGGTTCCTCAGTTACTCCTGAAGAAAATAAATGAAACTGGAAAGCCGCCTCTAATCTTATGAGATCTATTTTGTAATTAAGCGGGGAGAGGTGAACTTTGATAGGCAGGGAGGGCGAATCGATGCGGATCCGCAGGCCATCGAGCTTCAGAGGCCTTTCCTTAAACACAAGGGAGACCACTTGAGCTGCCTAATTAGGCAAAGAGCTGCTGAAGTTTCCATTTTGCATTTATTTCTTTATGACAGAGTTGAACTAGATGGATTTATACATCATGTACATTTTCTCTTTAATATCTCTCTCAGTTCTGTTCAACATTACTTTATTTCCTTGTGTACTGAAAAACAGCAGAAAAAAGCAAACAACTTTTGATGAATATAGACACATGAAATGTAACAAAGATGTTTTTAATGATTTAATCTCATTAAAAGTGCCTCTCTTTGATCAATACTTTATTGATTGCAGTGATTAAATTTAACGATTCGTTGATTTTCTGCACTGGGTCAACAGCAAACGCACAGTCAGGTGATTATTTGTGTAAATGTCAATATGAATGAGGTTAAATGATTTTTGCATTAAAACATGCCTCAGAAAGTTTTAACAGAAAACTCCTTCATGAATCATCCTTCCATGTTTTATTTAGTTTTTCTAATTAATCCATCTGCATTGGAATTACATTCCGTTACAGGTAAGAGAGCCTGTTTAGTATGCAGCGCTGGCAGAAAAGATTTTTCTACCCACAGATGTTGCAATTTGTAAATGCTTCTTTCCTCGCGCACGCCACATCATTCCACCTAAATTGAAACTAAATGTTATCGAAGCCAACAGATTCTTTTCAAGTGTCAACATCACCATTTACTGTTACACAGGGAGCAAGACAAATTCAAAACGCGCATGAAAAAAAACCCCTTCAAAGTGAAGTCGACCGAACATACTGGTGTTCAAAGTACACGTCCTGCTGAGCACAAACCCATTTGGACTTCAAATAATCATCACAAACGTACAGAAAAGATCAAGCATTTAAATCAAAGCAGCAGCACTTCAAAACCCAACTGCAGGGACAAGTGAGTCATTGGACTCTGCATACTTCTTAGAGAATATGTCAGTATGGTTTAGACACTTTGTGTTTTTAACACATGTTCTTGTTTGTCAAATACTTTTGATTCATTTTATATGAAGTACTGTTAAGTGCAAACATTTGGGACTCTGTCAGCCAATAAAACTATGGATAGAAAGCCTGATAAACATACAAAGAGTTTTATAAAAACATCTGATCTATTTGTTCTTCGATTCTGTTCTGCCACGTCTCTTCAACATTGCATGAAGGACTCCAGTGAAGTGGTAGACCGGGGTGGTGGTTCCCATTTTTAAAAAGTTGGACCGGAGAGTGGGTTCCACATATCGTAGGATCACACTTCTTGTCCTCCTTGGGGAAATTTACTCCAGGGCATTTGAAGGAATACTCCGATCAATCTTCAAACATCAGTCGTGGAAAGGAAGGTGTCTGGTTTTGGATCCACATGGTCTCGTTTCTGCTTTGTGTGGATGATGGAGTTTTGTTGGCGTCTTCGGGCCAATACCTTCAGCGTGCACTGGGGCGGTTCGCAGCCAAGTGTGAAGTGGCTGGAATGAGAGTCCGTTCTTCTAAATCTGAGGCTATGGCTCTAGACTGTAACCATAGGAGGTCAGTTGGCCAAAGCCTCCCGAAATATCTGCTCATTTTAGTTTGCTCCGTCCAGTTCAAACTGTAGGAGCTCATCTCCTGCAGCCTGCATCGCTCTGCAGGAAGATTTTGCAAGTTCTGTCTTCGTTCAGCCAATCCATGGGCAGTAGTCTGCTGATGTCAAAATTGTAAACACACAATACTTCGTTGTACCTGCTTGGAACCACTGCTGAGGTGGTTCTAAAAGCACGGCTGGAACCAGAAATGGAGACACGTTTGGCAAAAACTGAACTGAGGAGAACCCCATACAGGCATGCCCACAGAGAGGGGGCTTACAAGTATCTGGGTGTCTTGATGGAGCTGGAGATGGATCGATGGATTGGGGCTTCATCCTCAGTAATGAGGGAGTTGATCGGTAGTGAAGAAATAGCTGAGTCGAAAGGCAAATCTCTCAATTTGCTGGTCTGTCAGCATTCCAGTCCTCACCCTACTGTCATGAGGCGTGGATCATGACTGAAAGAATGAGATCCCGGATATGGACAAAATGATCTTCCTTTGTAGGGTCAGCCTTAGAGATAGGATGAACTCCGTCATCCAGGGGGAGGTCTGAATAGAGCTGCTGCTCCTCCACATTGAAAGAAGTCCGTTGAGGTGGTAGATATAATTATGATGGCTCCTGGACGCCTTTGAAGGTGCTCCGGGCATGTCTCACTGGTAGCAGGCACTGTTGGAAGGATTATATATCCTCTCTGGCCTGGGAATGCCTGTGGTTCCCCCCCAGGACAAGCTGGAAAATATCACTGGGGAGAGGGAGGTCTGTGTTTCTCTCTCCTGGACTTGTTGCCTCTGCGACCAGACTACAGATAAGTGTCACAAGATGGAAATGGGTTCTGTTCTATGGAAAACTTGCAAACAACTATCTACCATGTTATAAATACATATAAATGTGAGGTTTTATTCTAATTAGACAATTTAAATACCCTAATTAGATACAATTTTTTAGACTTGCTGCTTTGTGATCAACACATTTAACAATGGCAATTATTTGTGTTGCACAACATGATAATGTTACATTATATTGTATATGTGCAATGTAGGAAGATGGAGAGTAAAAAGGGGAGAATAAAGAAAACAGAAAAAGCAAAGGTTTAATTTTAATTAATGAAAGGGATGATGGAGAAGTGCTCTGAAGAGCTATGATTTGACACTGTGGGGGGTGAGTTCAGTCATAATTACCTCTCCAGCTTAATATACTGCCTGAATCTTCTTAGCAGTGAGCCGAAGCTCACCATTCAGGCTCGGTGCTGCATGTTCCAGTGATGAAGGATCGCCTGTAAAGAGTTTCTGCTTGACTTTTTCTCAGTCCAAACCTCCCACCAGAGGGGCCCCATTTCTTCAAATTTAATCCTCAGTGGGGTCAGGGAAGCTTAAGATTATGTGTCATATCTCGCCAACCATGGATGTGAGCCTGTCTGGTACTGACGTCTCGACCAATCACAGCCCGGGGCAACAGATGAAATGCACAAGAAGGAAAGCAGCGGCGAAGAAATAATGTGCTAAGATAGGAGCAGTGTTAAGGTGTGGTGTGATGCTTGACCTGGAGAGAGCAGAAAAGCAAACTAAATAAAAAACACACTCAGGGAAAAAGATTTTCAGTTTACTGCATGTTTTATTGATTTCTTCGCTAAGCTTTGTAAACCCTTGGTTCCAACACTTGCATGCGTTCATGCATATGAAAATAAAAAGTTTAAAAACAGAATTATTGAGGGGTTAGGGTACTAGCTACTAAAACAAGATTCTACAACATGAGGAATGTTTAACTAAACAAACAAACAAAAAAAAAACATTCAGTTTAATAAGCCCAGTCTTGCAGGGCTCTAGTATTAGTTAGTGGGAGAATTAAGGGTGTTTTCAGTTTGCTTATACTGCCCTCTAGTGTCAGTAAAATGGAATGAGGTCTTTTTCTGTTGTAGGGATTAAAATATGGAATGATGCAAGCATGGATTTACAAGAATATGGTTCTTTATTGGTTTTTAAAGAAATTCTAAAAAAATATGTATTTGAGGGTTACAAGTGAAAATAATTTTCAATTGTATATTGTTTTATTAAGGATTGTTTGTTTTCTTTTTATGTTTTGCGTGTGGTTTTTTTTATAGCAATGATTGAGGGGTATTTTAGTTTAATTTGATGTGTAGGACAGGCATAAATATAAGCCTTGTGCTTCTGCCTGTACCTTTTCAGTCAAACCGTTTATATTTTGTATTGTTTTGTAACACTTTGATTTGTTGCTGAACCGTTTGATGACAGACTGAATAAACAATAATCAATCAATCAAAAATAATCAATCAATCAATGAAAAGCAATCAAATTGACTGAGATGTTTTGTCTGTAGTTATATAACTAAAAAAACAAAAGAAACTGATCATTTGAGGCCCAGTTGGATGATTTTCTGTTCTGTACCCTGGGACAAAGCTGGACTTTGACTCACCAACAAAGTGGGTCATCAATTGAGTTTTAAGTGAAACTTATTCTTTTTTTTTTTGCCACTAGTCTGTTAATATATTTTCTACCTGTTAAAATTCATATAAAATCTTTTTTCTTTCTTTCTTTCTTTCATTCTTTTTCTTTTCTTTTTATCTTTTTCTCTTTTTTTTCATAAAAGATGAATAAGTCGACACAATCTGTCTCACTGTGGCATGTAACTATTCTAGTGCTTTGTTTAGAGCTAAATTGGTGCCATAAAGTTTGTCCAAAAGTTTTTAAACTGAAGAAATAAAAATAAAATAAATTCTGACAAGCAAAATTGTCAGTATGACAAAAAATAACAAATATCAAACATTCTTTAAAGGACTGCATATTGCCTGCTGCCTGTCATGCGATCCTATGTGTTGTGAAATGATAACTTTATAGCCAGTTTGATTAAACCTTGAAAATATACTAATCACATGCAATGTCATGCACAGAAAATGTGTTGTGAGTGGACTCTCAGCTACTACCACGTAAGATTTGAGCTGAATCTGATAATTTGAGTTATAGCCATTTTTGTGTTTGTTTAGGTCAGTTGGCTGTGGCAGCCTTTTTAAATTTGATTATCTCCAAGAGTTAATCAATTGTTGATATACATCCAATGATGATTTCTTGAACATTTCATGAAAATATATCAAGTGGTTCAGGAAATACTTTACTAACAGACAGGTAAACTTGACTTCAGATAGTTATTAGCAAATTTTTAAGGTAATCTAGTGTACCATCTGCTAATGTTCAGGATATGTGTGGAGAGTCAGTCTCAGCTACTACCACAATAAATGTTAATTCAATATCTGTAGAACTGACTAAGTTAAAACCATTTGTTATTTGTGAAGTTCAGTTGGCTGTGGACGCCATTTTAAACTGCATCGCTTCCAAAAGTTAATCAGTTCTAGATATATATCCACTCATTAACTCATGAAAGTTACATTAAAATTTGTCCAGTAGTTCATGAGATATTTTGCTAAAAGACAGATAAACATGGCTTCATAAAGTTGATAGTTGAATTTTAAACCAAGCTATAATACAATCTGCTAATGTTCACAATATGTGTTGAGGGTCAGTCTCAGCTACTACCACATGTTGATTTAATGTCTATTCAACCGAATAAGCTATAACCATTTGGTATTTTTGAAGGTGAGTTGGCTGTGGCAGCCATTTTAAATTGTGTTGACTCCAAAAGTTAATCAGCTTCATCTTTACATTTAGTGAATACTTACTTCCAGTTTTATAAAAAAATATATATATTCTAGTGAGATAATTTGTTAACAGACTGACAGACAAACACAACCAAAAATATTATTATTCATCTTCTATTATCCACCTGTCTGTGACGGGAAATAACAAAAAAAGAAATGATTCAAATTTGTTAAGGCCAAAATAGTAAAATTCTTGTAACTTATGGCTTTGTAGCAACGCTTTGCAGTAAAAATATTACCTCCTAATTAATTTTTTTATTTTTTGTCAATGATGATGCAACACCTGTCAACCTGTAACACTTGGAATATGCAGTGTCCTCCAAAAAAACTGAATTAGGTGTTTTTGTAAGACAAATCACAGAAAAACAAATATAATTCTCTCAAGATTACTGAGGCTAAACCAAACCAAACAAAACAAATAAAAATTTCTTACAATAAATAAATGTCCAAAACAAAAGTCATTTTTAATCTTTATAGCTTCATGTTTTTGGTGTAAAAACACTGGTTTTGGTTCAGGTTGTTTTAAGTTTAAAAAAAGAGGGTCTTTGGACAAATAGGCAGCACTGAGCTAAATGATGCAGACAGTCTGTTTAAAATATTGATTCAGAAAGAATTGCTTTTTGCAGAGATACTCCCACAGCTGTCTGAACTAGGTCAGTGCAGCCAGAATAGTATGTGCTCTCTGTGATCAGCAGCTTGTACTGAAAATCTGTCAAAACAACATGGATATGTCAGCCAGAAAGAGACAGGCATGATCATATTGTATTTTAAGTTGCAAACGTGAAGGATATAATTTTTTATAGTGTGGTTATAGGGTAAAAATTGATTATTATCTTAGTTAAATGACTTTTAACTGTTCACACATAAACTCGCTGATTTATGACCACTTTTATGTTTTCGGAGGCAGCCATTTTGATTTAAGTTGGATTTATGACTGTTTTAACACAAATTTCATTGGATGTGTTGAGATATTTTTTTCCTAACAGACTTATTAATGCCTTCACCTTGCAGCACAAAATAATATTAAATCCCCCCCGAAATGCAGCAAACAGTTCACAAACAACAAAAACTGTAAATTGTGTGTCAGTGAACATACAGCAACAAAACAAAGAGCCAATCAAAGTCAGGAAAATAAAAAAAAACCCCAGAAATTTAATTAAGAAAGAAGCACAACACTTTTCACTCAACTGGAGGTTATGAGAGCTGAAAGGTAGAGTTAGTGCTATGTTTTGTAACCCAAAAGATTTATGAAGCTAATTTTGAACCTAAAAAATTATAAATAAAAATATAGAATTGAAACTGGTGGAAAAAAAAGGATTTGAAACTGAAAAAAAAAAAAAAAAAATTAAAAATAACATCCTAAACTACTTCTAAACTTTCACCAATTTTACATAGAAGGTTTCTCAGGAATGCAGTCCTGCCAGTTCAGAATCTCTTTTGCTTTTATAGACATGTTTTCGTGATGTGTGGGTTTGCTTTGTGTTACGTGTCGACCAACGTACAAAGATCATCCTGAAGGCAGTATTTATCGCTCTAAATTTAAATCTCTGTGTACTTTGCTGTACCACAGACATGTAAATAACTCACCAGGAGGACTGTCCTAATCATTTACTCTCTGAGTCAGTTCAAACCACTTTTGTGCTTCCCAAGGTCAGTTGGGTTTGGTGGCCATCTTGAATTGGGATGATGCCAAAGGTTATTGAATTTTAGATTAACCCAATGATTAATATCTCAGTTGATTCATTCAAACCTAGTCCTGTGTTTCCTGAGAAATGTTCCAAACAAGTAAACAAACGCATGAGCCCACACACGGACAACACCAGATAATGGTCAGTGTTATCACTTCTTTGGCTTAAGAGGCCAATCTCCTGACTCTGCCAACTAAAGAAAGTATTCAGAATACTAAACTAGTATAAAGGAGGTTTTCCTGTTATGAAGAGAACCCAAGATTTCTGAAGCTTGTTTCTCCAGTTTTGTTTGATAGGGCCGACCATAGACAATTTGGCAATTTTCTAAATCTCACTGCCTATTTAAATACATTCAACCTGGAGAGACTCACACGAAGACAGACTGAAATAAGAAAGTTTATTGACTCGACTGACTTGCAGGTTTATTGACATGAATGACATTGGAGTTTGGCGCTCAGACCCCGGCAGAGGATGTGAGCGCTGTGAGATGCTGTAAGCTCCGATGTGCTGCTTGAGATGAGGGGTGGGAGCTTTTCTCCCCCCCCCCGGGGCCTGACACTGGTGGTGGAGGTCAAAGGAGAGAGAAGTCCTTGGAAGCTAGAAGAAGTGTGGAGGAGGGGAGGTGGAGGTTGACGATCAGCTGGCGAACAGTCGGAGTGATTGGAGAGGACGATTTTATCCACCGACTATCCGACGCTGATTGGATGAAGCTGAACTTGATTAGTCTTCCAGAGTTGAATTTTCGTCTTAAACTCCATTTCACATACCAAATGAAATAGTTTTGTTTTGATATTATTTTTTTATCTTTAGAAAACAGGTTGTGCAATTAAAATAGTTAACTATGTAATTTATTTAAAACAATACCAGACGTCTACGTCACACCGGCCAACATCTGCTGACAGCAATGAGGAACACTTGTTCATGTTGACAAGCAGTTCTACGAGGGTCCAGGTTTATGCTCCCCTGGAAAATTTAGCAAAAGATCTACTCAAAACTATGCATTTTCCAGAGTTTTGAAGAGCATTTTACAAAATACTTACTAAAACAACATGAAATCAGTATTTTATGAAGGCAGAACACTGAAAACCAGACTTTAACCTGAACTTTATCTGAGATAACTGAAACTTCCATTATCCTTATTTTGTTTTCTATTTACACACTGAGCAGCATGAGTTAGTCTTGACTGCATCAAATAATACTTCATTGTCTACAGAGAACTACATAGTCAAGAAATGTCCTCTGCAGCATATAGTAGAATTCTACAGACTAAATCTTCTGCACTCTAATAAAAAAATTATGAAATATATTTTTCATCCCCTGTTTGTGGTGCCCCTTAGCATTTGCTTATACTGCCTATGCTACTGGCTCTAATGCAGTTTTGCATTTTCACAACCAAGTAGCTATATGAGCTTCAACAAAAAGACTTTACATTGAACTCCATTTTCCCCACTAGATGGCAGCCTACAACCACATTCATCTGCATCTCCTGCTCACCACCCAAACCAAACTGCAGCAGTGTTTCTGCCTGAGGACATCATTACACACTCAATAAAGCAATAGTCAGTCATTTTCTCTGCTAAATTGATCCCTCTGCTGCTCAACAATATGAGGTGTAATTTCTTTTTCCTCTTTTTTTATTGTTGCTGAAACAGCCGCATGCTTCAGAATCCAAAGTTTACGACAACCTTCTTGTTGTGTTCTGGTTGTTGCACGATCGGCCATCTGTTGGTCTGTTGTACACTTGTTGGTCAGCAGCTTGAGGTCAGCAGTCATTGCTCTTTGAGCATCACTGCGGTTGCGATGATACGGTTCTTGGTTTGGACCAGAACTTGCGAAACTCGCGTCCTGAGATGGACAACGAACGCAAGCTTGCCCAACTCGAAGCTGATTTAGAACAGATATGAACATTTACCAAAAAAAAAAAAAGCTCTTGTCAAACACGGCGAGACCTGATAAGAGTACCGTTCTGTTTACCTTTCAGGTTGGGAACACAGAGTTTCTTGTTCACACGTACACACACACACATGCAAAAAGACAGAAACATAAATTTTGAGGTAAACAAGCACAACACTTTTATATTTACAGAGCAAATGGGCAAAAACTGACAAGCATTTGCACTAAATACAAAAATGCTGCAACAATTTATATATGTTTATTACCAGAGGGAGGGATTTAGATTAAAAGTGTATTTTAGTTTATTTTCACAAATTATCACATTTTATCACAGCTCCGTGTTCCTGCCCCCCCACCTCTTTCAGCCACTCCTTGGTCTGTCATCACAGCAGGGAGGAGCCCGCAGAGCTGCACATGTTTCAAGCATGCTGCAGCTCACTGACTGTTTCCTTCCCCTGCCCACTGTGCACGCATGGCTAAAGCCAAAAGAGAACCAAGGAGGGATCAGTGGCAACTTTTCACCAATCAAAAGCATTTCCACACCCTCTCTGTCATTCCTCTCCTCCCAGATTCACTCTCCCTCCCTGAGTCTCAGTGGGCACGCCACCCACAGAAAAAAAAAAAAGAAAAAGAAGTTAAGGGAAGACAAAGTGATAAGCACCAAACAGCTTCTGGGTTTTGCTTTTAAGTGGACTCCTGCTGAAATGATGCAAAAGAGTGCGTGTTAGTGCGTGTGTGTGTACGTGTGGTACTTTTTTTTTTCCTGTCATTGTAGGAACACAGAGCGTCAGCCCTGAACAAAAGATTATAAAACAGGAGAGCCACAGGAGGAGAAGCTCAGGGAGAGAGATGCACAGCGAGACTTCACTTCTCAGGAGGAGCTCAACCTGACATTTAGACCTTCAGACTTTGGACTGGAGACAGCAGAACGTTAGACCGACCCAGGCTTCCCTGCATGAGTCTCCAACTTGATCTCCAATTTATGCTTATCAGTCTCTGACAGCTTCGGCTGAAGTCCCTGCACCTGCTCCCCGACTGTTTTCTGCCCTTCAACATGTCAGACGATGACTGCCGCTCCCCCATTGGCCTGGACGTCTGCACCTGCTGCCTGGACCTGGCCAGTGGAAGCGATGACTCCCTGTCCAGCAGCCCTTCTCAGGGCCACGGTCCCACGGGGGGCCTGCCAGGAAGCCCCACCAGCCCCAGCGTGAATCACTTCCGACAGCTCCGTAACCAGCTGATGTACCAGAACCTGAACACGGACAAGCTGAACAACATCATGAGGCAGGACTCCCTGGAGTCAGTGGTCAGGGACCCCTGCTTCCTGCTCAACGAGGGCATCTGCAACAGCAACATTGACCAGACCATGCTATCCATTCTGCTCTTCTTTCACAGGTATGTCTGTTCACACTAACAGCTCAATTAAAAGGTTACTACAAAACATGCAAATTCATTTTTTTATTATTTATGTTGCACATAAATCCCAAATTTCACATTTTTCCTGCTGATTTGTAATTTTCCTCAATGACTCAATTCTAAACGAAAAGGATCAAAAAACTAAACTACAAACATTATAATTTTATTAATGCCTAATTTGTCATGATTTTACACATGTGCACACAAAAGCAGCATCTGTGTTGTCTTTTTGCAAACATGTTTTAATTAAAGACAATTTGTGCAACAGGTAGGTTTGTATAAAGTTTTCTTGCTAAAATAAAAAAAATAAAAACTCCACCAGTACTTCCTGAGACAGCATGTTTTTATCTGGATGAGAGTCAAATAACTTTTTATTGCCTGACGTCAATCAAAACTGGCTGGACTCCTTCATTGTCTCTGCCTAATTGTTTTTGGCTGCTGGTTTTGCAGTGATTGTGAGAATGGCAGCGTCAGTGTGAGAACTTGTCCGACAGCGAAAATATTAGGTTATTGTTCAATCAGCTGCAGGTGTTATTGATCCCACTTAGCTTGAATCAAACGTATGTAATTATATCGTGATTTATTTCATTTTCAAAGAGTTTTCTTGCAACATGCACAGAAACAACAGAAACCTTTTGATCTAGAAGTGAGCTTTAAATTGTTCCTTATTTTATGTCAGAGAAAGGCGAAATATTCAACATCAGAGTAAATGTGCAAAGGTCAATCAAGAGGCTAATATTCAAAACTTAAATGAAAATATTACAATTAATTATCAGTACACATAAATTACCTAATTTCACATAAGATAAACAAAAAACAGTGAACAAAATAGACAAAAGGGTGAATACAGACAAAAATGATCCCTGTAAAGGTTTTCTCTCTTGAATATGAAGCCTGAGTGCATTTTTTAATTATAAACCATTTTCCTTAAACTTATCAAATATCTGATAGTGTTTCCTTGGAAAGACAGTGGAAATGTTAATTATTGTTATTGATTGAGGTGTGTTATCATATCAGTAATGTTCTCTGACTCAGACACATTATCAGTATTTTATCATCAGAAGCTGCCTCGGATTATCTGGACAGGTTAATTTTTAACCTTTACTTTTCTGTAGGCTGGAACGCCCTTCTTATCTCTTGTAGTTATGATGTATATATGATGTTTACTGACAGTATAAATGAAGAAAAGTCATTAACTCTCTTCTGCATCTGATTGGGAAACATTGTTTAGTGATTATGGTATTAAGACTGTAAATCTGCTGAGCAGCTGTCATTTTTATTTACTTTGTGTTTACAGAATAAGTTATTCTGCAAAGCCTGGGCATCCACGGTTTGTGGCAACATTCAGACCCCCCCCCCCATGTAAATAAATAAAGGGTCACATAAATGTGCTTGAATAAAAAAATTGTGTACAGGTTGAGTACAGGTTTTATCTGGTGTTTGAGGCAGAAGCAAAAAAAAACCTGGGGTGTGGTTGAGGGATTAAATCAGAATCCAATCAGTAGAAATGCGAAAGGCAGCTCTTCTCCACCAACAAGTATCCAGTCAGTTCTTGGCAGCCTTTAAATGCCATCAGAAGGGAAGGTAAAGAGGGCTCATGAGCACACAGTGATGACATTTATACGACTTTCAAGTCTGTTTACAGTCAAAACACAATTAAGAACAGCAGAAACACAAAGGTTATCACAGAGTGTCAAAAAAGAAAGAGATTGTAACAGACTGATTTTTTTAGGCATCAAAGAAGAGTCGACAAAACAAAGTTTTCCTCATCTGACAGCCAATGTACCTATTAATAAACAATCATCTGTTATCCAAAGGTATGTTGAATGTCTTATTTTGAAGAAAAACAAGGATATTTGCTGATGTATTGTTCCTAATGCTAATGACCAGCTGCAGGTACGCTTCATCGTGTGTGTATAGATGATGTGCTGCATGACTTTAATCTCCTGGTTCTGGTCTGTTGATAAAAAATGAAAAGATTTTCCATGCGGGCTGGAAACGACTGTGATAAATGACCATCCAGTTTGTGGAGCATAGTTGGAGATGATGTTTACAGCTGACTGAAAAAAGCAGCAAAGAGACAATGACAGAAGAAATGGGTGCCATGACTGAGACACAACTCACATGATAGATTTGCCACAAGAAGTCAGATCTCTGAGTGAAGGATTTTATTTATTGATTTTGTGGTTATACAATCTGATAGATGCAATAAAAATCACTTTATTACCAACTTTGATTATTTATTTTAGACTCTGCTGTCAGTTGCCTTCACATAAAATAAATAAACTATAAACCAACCATATTAAAATGAAATATAGGCTACCTATTAAATTACTGGTTATGTTAACCTAATTTTCACCAGAACATCAATAAAGTCTATTTCTGGGGCACCAAGTGTAAAATAAGTTGTCTTACATTTTGCTAATTTTTACTAAATGTTAAATCCTAAATCTAAATGTATAAATCAGAATGTAAAAATTAAATCTTATTTGTTGATAAAGCTTACATTTCAGAATTTTGGAATGGAACACAGCTGTTACTGCTGCCGTGACGTGACAAGTGCAACTGCTAACATTGCTAATGCTGCTAACGTTGCTGAAGATGGCATTTAATATTTAAATTCCAAGTGTGTTCAGTGTAAATAATATTGATGATACCTGTAGTTTGGTAGTTTGATGTGCAGCTTGGACACTGGCCACAAATTTAAGTAGGATGTCTTTTAGGGAAGCGTTAGCTGCATTAGCTCTATTAGCTGCGTTAGCTGCATTAGCTGCATTAGCAGTTGCTTATGTCTCAGGAGGATAATAAGAAGAACCATGCACCAACGGCAAAGGCTGTGTTCCATTCTGAAATACTTAAAGGTAAAAATGTGTGCTAAATAACAATAAAATGTTAATGTAAAAGTTTTAATTACACTCAGAAACATTTAGCTGGCCCATATGTTTCTGTCAGATTCTGTAGCAAAGTTTTATTATGCAAGTTTTGCAAAATCATAATAGTTGTATATTCATTCTTATTCCTGGGTGTTTTCAGACACTGAGTGACCAATTTAGTTAATTTGTATGTAGGTTACACCTGGAAATGTCTCCCTTATCAGTGACACCAGACCTGAACAGAGCAGGACAGCTCTGTCTGCTCAGTCAATGAGGGGAAATGATTTGCATGGAAGTTGATACACGTGTACTGACACAGAGACCATTGTGCACTCAGTTTTACCCCTGAGTTTTACTATGTATTCAAAACGCTTTCTAATGTGTAAATTTTTACGACAAATACCTGAAATTTTAATTGTCACATAAGCATTTTAGATTACATGATTAAATTGAACCTTTATACCAAAACATTACTTATGCATTTCATAAAATAAATAAACAACATTATACCTGCATACAACTTGCAACATTGTGATTAAATACCATCTGTTTATTGTCCCCACACAGCTGAAAACAATTGTGATTAATTCATGCTAATGCTGTTAAATTAAAGAAGTTTTGGGACTGAAAAGCTCATTATAGACACAAAATTCATTACAAGCTGCATGAAAAAAACATGTGAAATTGTTGCACCATCACTGAAATCATTTTTTAAATCCCTTCCATTGCTACAAAAAAATTCTTGCATTAGAGGAATGTAATCTTAAGTCCTGCAAATATTTAATGCAATACTAGGGAGCAAGAGATGCTGCTATTAGAACTGTAATTAACTATCCCCACACTGCCCACATTAAAGGCTTGTAAGTGCAAAACATCAGCCCCTAGAACCATAAAACTTTACCAGTGACCTTTTTGGATGAGTGCTGTTTTGAAATGAAGCAAACCTCAAAGAAAATTATTGTCTGTAAAAACAACTACCACACATTTGTTTCCTTTATTAGTCTGTATCAAAGTGAGCTGTGGGTGTTTGGCAAGATAGATGCAAACAAGTAAACAGAGATTATTATTAACTGATCAATCAGAATTTATTTTTATTGCCCAAGTCATGTACTGAAAAGGACACAACATGATGAGCATAAAAAGACCCCCAGAGTTGATGCAACAATAAAGACCTAGCATTATTTAAAGGGATGTGTGTCGTCATATTTCATCCCGGATTTTTGGAATAAGATCCTCCTAAATTTCACCCTGTGATGGACTTGAAACCTGTCCAGGGTATAGTCCACCCCTCGCACAGTGACTGCTGGACATGGGTCCCAGTGACCCTGAAAGGAAGAAGCAGGTATAGACAATGGATGGACGGATCATCCTTAATTGATACACAATAAAGTTGCATGCAATATTCTAGGATGTCATGCTCAGAGCAAAAAAAAAAAGTGCACATTTCGCCAATATAAGGCAGATTCAGTCACTCTCTGATTGAAACATTGAAGTTTACGGTGGGGTTTTAATGAACATTTGTTTATTTTGGGCTGCTGCCTGGAATTCTGGTCATTTCAAATCTGTTTCAAGTCACTTTTTTTTTTAAACCTATATATTTTTTATTGGCCTGTACAAGTTGGAGGAAAGTCTGAGCTGTTCATGTTTCACAAACTCTGGGAAACCAATAAGTCAAAAGGGAAAGAGGGATGTCAGGGTTGCAAAAACAAAACAGATTCATAGCCAGGCAAGCCTTAGGAACCAACGCATAACAAACAAGAAGCACGAAGAAGCGAGCCATGCCAGGACAGACAGGGAGTGTTGGAGGGAGAGACAGCTGAAGAAAGAGTCAGACACGAGGCTGGAACTACAGTGAAGCGTAGTCAGGACTGAGTAAAAATAATGTCCTGTTGACGGTTAGTGGATATCAGATACAGACTGGCTGCTGATGGGAAATTCATTATGAAACCTCACAAAAAGTGTTGCTTTTTATGAGTTTTCTGAGTAACATGATTTTAGCTGCTCTGTGCAAAACAAATGAACTAATCTGGAGGCAAAAAAGACTGCTTCAAAGTACTATAAACTACTGTATACTCACACACAAGTGTATATTTGTGTTTGCACCTTGTATAAAGCCATGTGCTTTATGGCTGCAGGTTAAATAGGGATGAACAATAATGGCTTTTTAATAAACTTTATTTTACAACCTTGTTAAGTTGCAACTCTGTGAATCAGCTGTCCTTTGAGCTTTGCCAGAAGATGCCTGGAGCCACTCTTTGAATAGTCTGTGTGTCACTGTATAACTGGATGGGGTTATATTACAGTGCTGTGGTACTGGACAATCCAGTCTCCTGTTTGTGATGGGGAAGATCTGACATTCAACTCGCATAAAACTTCTAAACACACACAAACACAGACGCTGGGTGCCCTTTTCATGATCCACATCAGCAGACAGAGATCAGTGTGTGTCAACGTAAAAGTCCACGGACACACCCTTGAACCACAAGTTCATGCAATCTCCATCTAGCTCTTAAACAACACCTCTGTGGCCTCATGTCCTGTTGCTCCTGGCAACAATACAAACACAAGTGGGTGCATATTATTGCTATTTCAGCACCATCCAGTCTTCATGAATTCCAGCTAATTCAAACAACTCAAGGATGAAGAAATATGTAACGATTAGAAAAAAAACTCTTAAAATTTGAAACCTGTCTTTTTATTTTTTTTCTTAACAAGACAAAATGTATTATTAAAAAAAACAAGCAAAAAATATGCATTTTGTAATTTCTGAGTGAAAATACGCAAATTAACCTTCTGAAATCTATCCTGAACTGCACTGAGGTTATGATGGAACCTAAAGGCCCAGACAGAGACACACACGATTACACTGACCGTACCCAGAGGTGACCTGCAGCATTATGCTGTTGACACATCACAAACGTAAAATCCACCTAAGCTCTTCTGTCCTGAGAGCAGATACAGTATGTACCAGTGGAGGATTAGAAATCCATATGTAACACACATCAGTCATTCATCTCAAATCCTTGCAATCAGAGTGTGCTGAAAAGGTCCTTCAGAATTCTGAGAAGGAGTCGATGTCACCATCCTTCTGTACTGGCCATGGTAAAGACACCAAACTTAATTCTGAAATGGAGTTACTTCTGAAAACACCAATCTGCTCTGGTCAACTCCAACAAATCTCCATCCATGTCCAAACATGTGTCTTTGATATGAGGAGACCTAAATATCAGCTTACAGGACAATGAGCACAACTCTGTCATGACTCCATAAACCAAAACATTTATTTTGGTCTACTTTGGTCTTATTGACATTAACTGATTATTAAAGTAAAATCAAATACCAGTAATGAAAACAAACTGAAAGAAAGTCAAAACTTCCAACAGTTTTTGTTTTTTCGCACAACTTATCAGGAGGCTGTTAAACTAATTTCAACACTCTGATTTTGACAGTGTTCTGATTGAGCGACCGCAGGGTGATGAAACAAGCCATTTGAGAATGATGCATTCTATGTGATTATGAAATGTCTTTTGGTGATAAATATTGCAAATTCTCATAGTTTACTGGACTGATTGTGCAGACACATAAGAATAGTCCTTTAAAAATGCTTCAGATATGGTTGTAACAATATAACAGTTTAAAATACATGTCATATTTGATAAGAATGCACTAGTTTCGGTAGCTTTATACAAAAGTCATGCATTTAGAAGAAAAAAAACTGAAAGTAAATAACCTAAATTTACATCATTTTATGTTAATACCTGGATAAGTTCATAAATTGAAAAACAGCAATTTAGCATTTATTCTTCATCCTGTTTCTCCTCCCTGCCCTTTGTCACACTGTCCAACTTTCCGTCTATGTTCCATTTGTTGGAATTATGTAAGGGTGCAGAAAGTAAGTGATGATGTGGTGTGTGTGTGTGTGTGGTTGGAATGGCCATGACTTGCTCCCTGTCTTATCTTTCTGGACCATGACTACGGCGCCTAATTAGATAATAAGGAGTCCTGTCAACACACGCACAGCCTGCACATAAGATTGAGTAACTGTATTACAAACAGTAAACACAATCATAATTAGACAGTTTACATACACATTAGACTGTATTACAGCTTGTGTGTTTACTGGTATTATGAGATGGGGCTTCAGAATGCAGTTCATGCATGATTACTGCCATATAATGAGTTTATTATAAATTACCAGCGTTATTACAATTGAAACTGTACTTTGTTTGCATTTGTAAGACAATCCCATTTTCTTTTACTCTACATCACATCAGCAGGCTTAATATGGATCAATATCAGAAACAAATAGCTTTTGTATGAGCAAGTTTATCCCTTCAGGAGACCCATGGGGAGCAAGTAATTATGCAGCTTTTATAGCATTAAAAATCCCCTGTGAGAGTTCTGTAAATGTAAAAAAAAAGAATGATACAATCAATGTTTTGTTTAAGATCTTTGTCTGAGAATGTCTTTAAAGAACTATTTGAGATTATTACTGAAGCTCACTCCATCTGTTTTCCGTTGGATGTCTGTTTCATAATCCCAAGTGTTTTTTCCCACTCTACACTTTTTTTCCCTCTTTAACCACAGTTGCCAGCCACACAACGCACCCAGACAGTGCTTTTGTGGAGCAGGTCTGATACAGGCCTATCATTAGCCTATCTTTTTCTCTCATTCACATGCAGGTTGGGAACATGATGTACCTAGAACACACACACACACACACACCCACACACGCACGGTCTAGTACAGCTATCTTTATGGGGACCTTGCATTGACTTCTATTATTTTTTACAGCCTAACCCT
>JARVJO010000269.1:11680293-11697725 GCA_031762555.1 Cynodonichthys magdalenae
ACACACACACACACACACACACACACACACACACACACACACACACACACACACACACACACACACACACACACAGGAATGAATGAAAATAGTGAAAAGGAGTTAATCTAAAATACACATAAAAAAAAATCTTTTTTTTTTTCAAAAATGAAGTGATTGCTGAGTGCTGAATGACTGCAATAGGAATTTGTTGAAGAATGTTTATAGTTTAAAAAGAAGAAAAGAATGTGAAATGAGAAAAACAGTAGCTAAAAGCAAAACTGCAAAAGAACCTGTGGATTAAGGCTAAATTTAGCAACACCATTGCTAAAAGCTACAAATAACAAAACAGTGACTAAAAGCTACATGTAGCAAAAAAGTAGCATTTAAAATGAGCAAAACTGTAGCTAAAAGCTAAAATTAGCAACGCCATAGCTAAAAGCTACAAATAACAAGGCAATAACTAAAAGTTGCATGTAGCAAAGCAGCTCAAACCTTAAACTTCGCAAATAGCTATAAAAAGCACCAGTGGATAGAAATAAAGTGTTTTAGTATATTTTTATTAGGAAGTTCTTTTTAAAATGTACAGTTAAAAAATAATATTATAGTAAAAGACTTAACAGTACAAACTTAGCGAGCTGAATATTTAGATAAATGAATGGTTAAAATAGCAGAAAGCATGTTAGAATGCAAATAATGTACCGAAAACAGTCTAAAAACAAAAAAAACGAGCGTTCACACAGATAACTTCCCAGAAGTTAAAGGTGACAGAAATGTTTTTAGTTTTTTTTTTTTTTTAATAACAATGACTTTTTTGTCTGAGATTGTATTCAGACATATTAAAGCAGAACTGTTGCCAGATCCTATTTTTGAGCAGCGCCCCTTAAAAACTCTGGGAAAAACATAAACAGTCACTCCTGTGAACCTCAGCAGGTCCTCCAGTTTTGCATTAAAGGGGCCAAAAGTTACAACATCAGAAGCAATTAGGTGTTCTATTTTTGGATTTACTGGGCATCTGCAGTTTGGTAACTCTGACTAAACATCTATGTTAGTAAACAGTCTCTTGCCCCTGGAGTGGAGGTGTAATTTGGGGGCTTGGATTTTCCCAAACAAGATGTCACAAAATGAGCAATGTGGTAATGAGTTTGTTATTAAGAGGCATAATGTACTTTAGTGTCAATTTGAATTAGGCATCGTTCTGTTAAAAAAGCACAACTTTTCTGTTTTGGCAGGCTAAAAATGACATCAAGTATTTCAAAGTAAATGCAGAACAAGGTTTATTTTGAAATTTCTGAGATCTGACGTGCCACTCCAACAACACCCACAGAACTTCTGGGAACGCTTGAGAATTACTGCCACATGCAACGACATCATTAAATTAAGCTTTTGCACAACACTGGGAGAATAAAAAAAAGAGCAGTAAACAACCTATAAACTTTATCCAGGTGTGAAGCTGAGAGCAAAACATGTAGGGCAGCATAATGCAGCCTCTGTGGTGCAATGCGTCTCTTTTATCAGATCCATTTAAATTTCTTGTCTCGATCAAGATTTATTTTTTCTGTGAAGGTAAAAAAAAAAAAGGAAGAACTTGGCAGTCACTGAATGTAATTTAAATGACATTCTGGATTAGGTTTACAGAGTGCATGATCTTTAGTAAAAAACAGCCCTGACTCTAATGTAATGAATATGATTTCCTGTTTTTTTGCTGGTGCCTCCAAATTTCCAAAATCTGTCGTGCATGCTCCAGGTGTTTTTGCACAACTCAAAAAGCTCTTTGATACAGAGAGAGAGAGAGAAAAAAACAGACTGGAAAAAAAAAATCATACTTGGGAAAAATATTGAACGAATAAAAGCCTGGCATTCCTTGAAAGAATGCATATCGCTCTCCATCTTACACTGCAAAGGGCTAAAGTTAAAGCTGTTTTGGTCAAACCTTCAAAATGACTTAATGAGCGACTATTAGGACTCAAATCTAACGTACCAACACATTGTAAATGTACATCCATTGATTACTTTCAAGATGTCTCAATAAAATCTGTCCAGTGATTCATGATATAGTTTGGCTCCAAGTTGTAAGTCTTGCATTAATGACATCATTTAATTAATTTGTAAAAGGTTTTTGTGCTGCTATAATGTTGTAGTCAAGACCACCTAACCTGAGACCAAAACAAGACCAAGACTTTCAGGGCCTGGATCAAGTCGAGACCAAGCCAGAGGGAGAGTGAGACAGAGCAAGACCAAGACCAGAAAGAAAAAAAAAATGAAAATTACTCCCCTAATAGAGTATTCTGTAAACATGTAGCTAGCTTAATATATAGAGCTAGTATTGACAAAATCTCTTTGTGTATTGCTGAGTAAAGAACATTGTTACAGAGGCAGATTGCTAACATTAACTAACGTTAGTGACAATAAAAGTTTAACGTTATCTCTACCGTCTCTGAAAGTGAAGCACTGCAGAATTTACAAGTCGCTGTACAATTTTCTCTGGATGCTGCTTTACAAATATATTCTTTATGATTTATGTAGCACAACTCGTTTACTGAAGATTTAGCAGACACCTTCTACCACTCCCAGATAACCACTGCTCACTTTCTTGGAGTGCCGCGTGCGAGTGAAGTGGGGTGGGGATGGGTGACACCGTAACAAAAATACATAATTAGCGGTGAGTCACACTTGGATTTGAATCAGTATGTTTTACATTTAATGAAAGTAAAGATGTTAACAAATAAATTGGACAATAATCTGGCTATTTAGTGATATTTCCACAGTTGTGGTCTTGACTGGTCTTGACATAAAATCCAGAGTCCTCAATGTCCGAGACCGAGACAAGACTGACTACAAATGTGGTTGAGCCCGGGACAAAATCAAGACCATCAAAAAGTGGTCTTAAGACCAGTCTCAAGAACTACAACACTACGCTACATAGTCATATCTCTGCTATCAAACTACAATTGACCGCTCTAGAACCTGGAGCCGGGATGTGAAGCGCTACGTTTGGATTTAGGGAGACAGCATCAAAACACACCCCAGAAAAAGGGGATTGTGGAGTTACAATAACGAGGAATTCAGACCAAACCACAACTGAATTATTTAAATGTGAAAAAGAAGGATTTAAAAGCATGATATGTCTCATTTAAAAACAAGATTGATGCAAACGGTTAACGCCAAAGCAAAAATATATCACAATATGTAGTGCTCAGAAAATGTATTGAAGATGAGGTTCAGCTGTTACCACACTAAATTTGTTTTATCAGTGCCATTTTTGTGTTGCCTAAGGTCAGTAGACTGTGGTGGCAATCTCGACTTGAGTTGACTACAAAAGCTAATCAGTTGTTTTATCAAAATTTGTCAACTGGTTCATGAGATGTTTTGGTAAAGCTGCAGGCTCAGACAAAAACATCATAGCCTTTAGTGGTGGGTGAAAGATAAAACAATGCTGGAAAACCCCTTAGCATATTTTCTGCTTTCCTCTGAACATAATGATCATTAAAGTAAGTAAAATGCAATGACTCAATCAAACTGATATCATCAGATTTTTATGACCCACAGCTGTGTCTCCTAAATTCAAATTAGTTCTTCTCACCTTTCCTTGCCTCGAGAAAATGGATGGAGAACTAGTTTGGGCCCATGTGCCATGTTCTGCCTGGCTCTGTTTTCCCTCGCTTAAGGTGCCCTTCTGGCAGACAGGATGCTGTGAGAAGGCAAAGAAGGGAAAAACGGTCCAAGTTTCAGTCATGCTGTCTGTGATTGTTTCTGGCTGTTCCAAATTCGAAGAAGACACACAGATGGAGGCAGCAGCCAACTCAAATAAGTGAAAATAACAAGATGTGTCCTGTGATTCTTTGCATCGCTGGGTTTAAAAAGCAGCAAGCAGCTTAGGCTGGTTGTATGTGACGGGACGCTGCGCCCCTCCCATCTCATCTGCCATCGCACCATTATCAGGGGCAATTAGAACCAACAACATCAATTGACACCTACGCCCCGTTTTCTGCACTTTGTCCAACATAGTGTCATGGAAATAAATGACTCAGATTCATCATTTCATTTTGCACGCTAGGTCATTTGCACATTTTGGGATTGAGTGAAACAGAAGTTTTTGGAAGTTAATTAGCAGTCTGAAGCGCAGAGAACGATGATTTCTCCCTTACACATCTCTCATGTGGACCCAGATTCTATCCAGGCTGCCACCCACGTCCCTGACACAAGTGTTTCAGGGGGCCTTCAGTGCACACAAAGACCTATTTATTTGCAGCCTGAATACAAGGTGTCACGTAACAGGAAGTGCAGCCTCTGTGGGAACAAGAGAGGGTAATTTATGTTACACATTAAGGTTGCAACCTTTCATTACTTTGAGCAAACACTGCCCAAGTTGGTTAGGGCCAAGTGTTTTTCTTGTGACAGTAGGAGTGCGTCTTCTGTTGTGGAACAACTTAAGCCAAACAGGAAGACAAGCATCGACGCCCACTTTTCACTGTACAAATCTACAGCTCTGTGTTCAGCAGAGCTCATCTCAACATCTCAAGACAACTGATTTTTAGTAGCACATTTCAAAACAATAGATCTTTTGAGGTAGGGTTTTGTGTCAAAAATATGAACTATTAGTATATTTTGTTGATAGTGGTTTGAACATCCTCAATTTGGGGAAATAGAGTTTAACTCTGAGCAAACTGCGTATTTAAGGTGTGGTGTAACTCCCTCTAAGGCAATCGTTCTCAATTCCGGTCCTCGGGACCCACTATCCTGCATGTTTTAGTTGTTACCCTGCTTTGGCCCACCTGATTTAAATGAATGAGTGATTGACAGGCTTCTGCAAAACTTAAAGACCTGCTGAAGAGCAGGGAAACAACTAAAACATGCAGGGTAGTGGGTCATGAGGACCAGAATTGAGAACCACTGCTCTACGGCGTTGTTCACATACATGCCATCAACTATGCCATGAGAACGTTATAAAATAACATAAAACTCTACTGCTCATCCCACAAATGCATGTTCCTTACAAATGTGGCACCATTTAAAAACAGGCTTTCCAACGGAGTAAGATTTATGACAAAGAAGGGTTGTTGCAACAAAAAAATAATCTACCAAATACAAATTTCCTTACTTTTCGGCTAAATTTACTTTAGTATCAGCCTCGGTGGGTCTAGTTGCTAGCTTTTCAATCGGGTCAGAATTAAACTTTATTTCTCCAAGAATCTAGGATTATTCAAAAAGTCATCCACAACAGGTAAGATATTAATTGTTCATAACTTTTCCACTTTGTTGCTTAAAAAAAAACAGTAAAACCTTTTTCAGTGATAAATTTGTGCCTAAAAGAAGCACCAACCAAAACAGTTTTTATCCTAACATTTAAAGTCACTTTGTCCTTTTACTCAAACATGTGCAGTCATTTCTCATGCAGCTAAAGTCATTCATTTTTACAAAACTTCAACAGTAAATCATAATCATCTGGTGCAGAAGTCTTTTTTCTCTATTTCCTGCAACATCTCCATCCTTTTCATCAGTCAAGATTTTCCATGCAAACACTCAAATATTCCCTGACCTTTAAGTGTTCTATGATCCATCATCCTCAGGCTTGTTTAGCTTCATATAAGCATTGCTGTTCTGTGCACTCATACAGGTCAGGGTGTGGGAGGGAACAGTGCAGAGGAGTCTGTTACAAAACTACACCTTTTTTTTTTTACCATGGGTTGTCAAATAGCTAAAATATTCAGTTAAAATGCTGAGAAGAAAATAGCCGTTGCATCACATATACAGAAAATAACTAAAAGGTTCAGCAGATGAAACAAATACGTTTTGTTGCAAAACTCAAATTTAGGCTTCTTGTTTCCAAAGATGACTTTTCTGCAAATATAAAGCTAAAAGTTGGTGACCATTTGCTTACACAACATGACTCAGAATAACCCTAAATGCATTTGATGAAATAACTAATTATATTACCAGAATCACTTGTTTAGAAATATAAGTAATTCACCAATCCAAGAAGTTAACCTTATGTTGCAGCTGATTGTTGTAAATGTAATGTATAAAGAACATGATACATTGTTTTCCATAGTATTTTGATTTAACATGAATTTAAAGACAGAAATTGTGAAAAAAACAAGTCCCTGCCTCACAGCGAGTTTACAATCCGTGCATGAGTGAGGAGATTAGGACGACCCACGGGTAAATGTTCTGACCCTTCAACCGTAAATGATCTGTAGGTGCACTTTAATGGCTAAGTGCTACCAAGGCTGTTCTGTTCTCAGCAGGGGTTACATAACACAGGGAAATAGTGTGTGAAACATTTCCATTGTTTTGTTTTTTTCAGCGTATAGTCAGACAAGGGGTTTTGAATAAACCCATTTATGTTCATTTTGTTTGTGATTCTTGCTCCTCTTTTGCTCAAAGGCCCACTTAGCTGTCTGAAAAAGACTGCTGTTGAGAAATTCAGAAAAAACACCTCAATAAAATGTTTTTCTTTTTGGAATTTTATTGTCAGCAGTTGAAGGAAATACATATCAAAAGAAAACACATACCTGTGAGACAAGCCAGACACTTCCAATATTCAAATTCTCATGCGTTCTCTAGAAGGAGATATTAGAGTCAGACAAGGCAGTACTTGTCCTGTGGGTGTTTTTTCTTGCAACAATAACTAAGTCTTTTCACTAAGAAAATAAGCAGCTCTAAGCACCTCTCTTGGGGCAACACCTTTTGGGAGATCTGTTTTAGTTTCCTCTCACGTTAGCTTTTTAAGTTGAATTTCCATTTTACTGATCTAGATTTTATCTAGTGGCACAAATTAGGAAGTCATTAGGGAGAGAAAAGTTTGAACTGCTGATTGCATCTTCAGGGATTCTGTTTGTTAAAACAATAGTTCAGATTTTTAGAAGCAGGCTTCTATAAAAGAGTTATGACCAGTTAATATCTTACCTGTTGTAAAACTGATTTTGAATGGCCACAATCAGTAGACACAAAGTTTCATTTTGACAGGATTGATTAGCTACCAGACGAGTTACTAATTAACCAACATTCATGTTTTTGGTCTGTGGGAAGAAACTGGAGTGCCCGGAGAAAACTCAAGCATGTACGGAGAGAACATGACCCAGAAAGGACCAGCATCCAACAACCTTCTTCCTGAGAGGCAAAAGCTCTACCAAATTGATTTTGTGGTTATTTGCAAGTACAAATTGTGGCGGTGGCAGCTAGCTGTAGCACTTCTAATGCAGTTGGGAAACTTCTGGCAGGAATGTCATAACACCTCTATGGGAATAAATGTGTAGTGCAAAACTGACTGTGGAGCAGCTTTTGCATTTAATGCTATAAAGTTTTTACTAGTGAAGCTGTTTGAAGATGGAAGCAATTCATTATCTCCAATAATTTATTAGCTTCCCAATCACGTCAGAATTTAACTCTATTTTTCTAATTGAAGAGCTTTGACGGGTGAGATATTAAATTTAAGTGTTCATAAACTTTTTACAAAACCCCATTTCAAAACATCGGATTGTTCTCGAGTTAACAGCTGAAAGAATTCTTCACTGATATTACAACATTATCTTTGAAAATGTTCTCCCCACAAAGTCAAATAAGTCACATCCTGGTTACACCACTTGTTTGTTTCAGAGCTACTGTTAGCTTCAGGTTTGTGTTTTCGGCAGTGTCTGAGGTCATTGAGAGAATGGTAATCGTACAACTTCTTGGCCTGCAGGGACTGTTTAGTCTGTGTTTTCAGAAACACATTGGGACATCCTCTGGGACAGATTAAAGACTTACATTCCTCTTATCACTTTGATCCCTTGATAAGAGGCTAACAAGTTTTGCAGGTGTCGGCATTTTTGCTCCACATCAGACAGAGAAAACAATAGGTTGTATCGTTGTACTATACTATACCGTTTTCAGTAAAATATGCCGTTCTTTCTTATGAATAAAAAAATGCTAATTTTAAAACAATGCATGGACTTAGACAGATGTCATAAGAATGTGTGTTGCTGGATTTTCCAAACTCACCAGAACAGAACAGGTCACATGATTTTTGCTGGTTGTGCAAACTCCCTGCTAAAAAAACCCAACAATCTATAGATACACACATATATGTTGTTTCAAGACCATATCTCGTTTCTTTATTTGTTAACAAACCAGCATGACCCCAACTCACCCCCTCCACTTCTAGGTAGCCATGTTTTTTGATGGTTTACCTAAAGAACTGGGAGTACAGCCAAACGCTCCTATCAGAGGAAACAGTGCTGAACAACAGCTGTGAAAGCCCTCTCCTCCCTCCCTTCCTCCGCCTTTCTCCTCCTCACTTTTTTTTTCTCTTCCTCATTTTTGCATCTTCCTGTTTTGGTGTTTGCTCACTCTCAAAGTTTGACAGAAAGCAGCGGGTTGTCTTCAGCTGGCAGACAAAACAGGATCTGATGAAGTGAACTCTGATGAAAGGTGATCCAACGGGTCGCTTTGTTCGGCTGCCTGTGCCGTGCTTATTCATGATCCTCTGGAGATGGAAGAACTGAAATTAAAGCAAGCACTGGGAAATACAAACATCCTTGGTTATAATCTGTAGCTGCACAATTACATGGTGTTATTGTGAGCAAATACAGGAAATATCTGCTTGAAGTGAGGCCCTGATGTGAGGAAATGCGCATGTCTTTCGGCACTTTCCTGCAATCCATGGGTGTGTTTAAAAAGATTGTACTTAAAGACGTTAATGTGATATAACTCCTTTACATATATGCAAAATGATGGAGTTCTGGCTGTTTTGGTCAAACCTTGGAAATGGTGTAGATGCACAAGTTTTGTTAAAATCTGTGCTAGTTACATAAAACAATTTGCCTATTGACAGCCACCCAAGCAAAAAGCATGATTGTCCTTTCGCTTTTGGCAGTGACAGATAAAACAATATAAATCTACAAGTTTCGACACGCTTTTTGCAACAAAAACTATGTCTTGTTTTCACTTTCTAACATCAGGACAGCAGGGCATGACCGGGCAGCATCATTTGCTTGTTCACCTTTATCCAAGAACACAGCTCTGACACGGTACACCTGCAGAGCAAACACAAATATTTAACACAAAGTTCATTGTCCACAAGGCTGGCACTGTTTCACCGTAACCCCTCCCAACTTGTGTCCATACTCCTCTACAGTTACATAAAACGTAGTCTGACAGGCTAAAGTCCTCTCAGGGTGCACAAACAACACCTGAGCCAAAAATACTACAGGTGTGTGCCAGGCAACAATTAGCAAAACAACCAGACAGGTCAGAGACGGGATAATTATCTCAAAAACAAAGACGTCGGGTTAGGCTTTCCTGAAGCGTGCCAGTGAAACGTTCCGGCTGCTGCACTGAGACAGTATGGAGGAACAGGAATAAAGAAGGAGGTGAGAAGGGCAGACAGACAGAAAGCTGATAGGAGGAGTGAGACAGTCTTAACAAAGGAGCTGGACATCGAGGACAGCAGCACTAATAACTGTGCACAAGGTGGCAGCCAAGACACAGAAGTCTCACAACTAAACATGCCAAAGAGCAAATTCAAATAAAACATTTAGAGATAATCACAATTTTAAAACGTGTCTAATGAAAGACATTTAAAACTATAAGACTGGTATTATTCTGAGATTAGTTTGTTTTAACTTTTCTTCTTTCTCTGTGACCAGACTGTAATTACAGTCTTTAACAAGAAAGATTAACTTAAGTATCAAAGATGACAATCAGTCACATAATGCAAGAGAAATGGTGGATATATGCACGGGCTTGTTTGAGTGTATGGGTGTGTGGTTACAGAAATTGGGAATTATCTCAGGAACCTGTGAAATACATGATTTTGTTTCAGTTCTGCAAAATGTGACACGGTTCCTCAAAATAACTTTAACTGAACCTGGTTACCTTTAGTCCTTGAGTACAATTAGAAAAACAAAATGTAAAAGAAAATATTTCCTGTTTTAGATAACTTTATGAACAGCTTCGGTTTAGAACAACAATTTGATTTTGTCCTTAACTAGCTAACATCACTGTGGACTGCTGTCAAAACTGTGTGCCCGTGTTACAGGTAGAGAATTTTATGCAGGTATGTGTGATTTTGTAAAGCCAAATACTTACATGTAGACTATTATAATACCAAATATGCAGTAAAATGCTTCTTACTGTTAATTATGCTGAATACATTGAACATACAATAGTTATAAAATTGCATTGATGAACTATTCTGTTCATTTTTTTGTTGGTTTTAAGAGGCTTATGACTGCCAAATGGCTAAATATACAATTAAAGTTCTGTTTTATGTACCTGATTTACAAAACTCAATATTAATCAATATTATTGTTTTGTTCATTTTAACTTAAGTATAATTTTTTTTGCTGTATTTTTCTTACTGTTTTGTTCATTTTAGCATCTGTTTGTTTGGCTAATTTTGGCTACTCTTAGGATTATTTTAGACAGTGTTTTGCTGCACTGTAAAAATTCACATTAAAAAATAAGTACAATAAAAAAAACACCTAAAATCTGAATATTCTCAACTTAAATATTCTGACAGTGTAGTCAAACAATTGACCTTCTGAAATAAGAACAGTTTCCAGGCTAACATGATTATACTTCTTGTCTGGATATGAGATTGTAAGACTTTTCTAAATGGACAATTTTTGCAGTGTGCTTTTAGCTTTTAGCCGAGCTAATGCAAGCTAGCAAGTTCTAAAGCCAGTTGCTGTTGCCACCATTTGTGTTGTCTACCAGTTATGTTATAAAATGTTTAGGATTTAAAACCTTTAAAAAAGGTTTAAAACAGAAACAACCATTTTAGTCAGTCTAAATGTTAGATCTTAAATTTGTTCAAAAATAAACTATTTTCCCAAACTGAGATTAATCAAAGTGCTATCTACAGCAGGTAAGATATTGTTTATGAGCTTAAAAAAATGCTTCAAAATATCTAAATTTTAAGATAGAACAATCAGCCTCTCCCAAACATGCTGCCTCATATCTGTGCAGCGGAGTTACGCAGTTTTTCCTGGCATGTATTTCTTGCAGCACGTTTTAGTGTTGCTGTAGAGCTGAAGCCAAGAACAGTCTAGGATCAGAATGTCTTTGGAATGTGCAATAAGAGTTTGACTTTATTGACCTCATCCAGTGGAGTCTTGTTTTTCTGTTGTTTTTCTTAGCTGCTTAAATTGGTTTCCACAATTTAATCCTAAATGCTGCAGAGAAACTCTCCTTTTAACTGTAGTGTTTTTTTTTATTTTTATTTCCAAGAATTCTTCCTTCACTTCACCCTGCTGTGTCAGCAAAAGTCAAAAACACTGATGCTGGAGGTGGGAAACGTACACATCACTATTTGATTGTTGTGATTTTAGCCTGAGCATGAGAATAAAACGACAGCTTGTTGGCACCCAAAAGCTGCTGATGTGGACAAATCTGCTCATCATCAAAAAAATAAAAAACTTTTTCTTTCATACTTTTAGATCTGATAAGAAATTTGACGTCAGACTTGGTTTTGACTGCAGCCACTCTTGGCTGTGGCCGCCATCTGATTGTTCTCCTTCATTACTGTTGAGATTCTTAACTCTGACTGACATTAAGGAATGACATTTGCCAAACCTTTGTTGCTTGATCTTTGACTTTTGTTACTATTGAACTTTATATCTCCAAGGACATTTTTAAGGAGGATGTATTCCAGAGTGAAAAGTCAATAGCGGGATGTGTGCCAGTTTAGCAAAGATCTTTATTTCAGTGTCTGAAGAATGTCAAGCACAGCAAGAGGAAAGAGATAAATTGAGCATGGCGGTGCACAGAATTGGTGTTCGAGTTATGTCATATTTTTGAGTTGCATTACATCTTTGTTCTCACGCAAGTCTGTGAGTATCTCTTATTGGCCTCCACGCCTGGACGCTCACCTTCACTTGCACTGGACCGTGACTGATCAGTGTACCTTCACAGAGCGTGCGTGCAGAGCAGACAGAAGCGCGTTCCTTGGCTTCAGAAGTGAACTTTGTACCCTGCGTGTACATGGTACGCAAAAACAATTTAGTCCACATTGTTTACCGCGACCTACAGCGCCAGGCAAGAACAGGTTTCTTCTCCTCTGTGCCACTTTGAAACTAAGATCATTTTATGCTGAGAAGGGATGTTGATTTGGTCAAATATTGAAAATTAGCTAACAGTATTATGTGATCTGTTAGATTTCAGAGCATGTGTTGTAAATGATGCTTATAGCTTTATATTGCTTATATCATCTCAATATGTGTAACCCTGTTGGACAACATAATATAAAGTGCTGTGGCATTTTCTGTTACTAAAGATAGACACCACATTGTAGAAAAAGTGGGTTACAATTCACAGTTTACTAATTTAACCTGTTAAAATAAAGAAGTTAGTTTGACTGATGATTTGTAACTATAATTTGAGAACACTGGGTAACTGAGTCAAAAACACGCAAGTGCATTTGTCATCTATTAAAGGTCATATTATTGGTTATCGGCTAAATTACACAATTTTTTGTGATTATTTTATTTTTTGCCAATATTGCCCAACCCTAACCTTGAATGATAAACATTTTTGTAATGGTTAGTTTTGATCTTAAATTAAACTAACTCTAGAAGTTCACTTGTAAATTTGCATTAAATGATCCTTTTATACAAGTTTCATGAACATTTGTCCGCTGGTTTAGGAGACTAACACACTCACTGATGAAAAATCAAACAAACACACATTTGCTTTTGGCAGCGTATGATGAGAACAACAAAATAATGTAAAGAAATGCCATGTCAGTTTTAACTACCATTGTTTTGAAATTCTAAAGTTGTCTCACTGATATCTTCTTCCATCTGCATGCTTCACAAAGCCACATGCTTTATAAGAATCTGCTGCAGGACACAGAAACTGTCTGTGTTTGCTTTGTCACTGTGACTCACAGTTTAACACAAACTGAAAACTAAACTAAATGAAAGAAACATGTTAGATTATTTTGTCATAACTTTATCATGGATTTAATTAACAAGTCTCATTGTGGCTGTTACTGCAGTGAAAGTTGCAACAACTAAAAAAAAAACTCTTTTATGCCCCAACAAGCTTGTCAAGTTGCATTTCACACCCACGTCTTTTCCTGCTCGACCTTTACGACTGTTTGGATCTGAAGTGTCATCACCTCATCATTTAGTCTGAGCCAGGTCTCGCTCTGTCATCCCCTGCAGCTGTAAGTCAGCTTCACGGGTCGTCAAGCTGCAAAGCTTGAAATAACCAGAATCACGTTTAAGCTTTTAAAGGAAATGTTGTGACAATGTTCGGCTGAAATGAACTTTTCAGCTTTCATGCTTAAATAAAATCTATTCAAAGCAGGTGAAACAATGGAGCAAATCAAAACTTCAGATACTACACAAAAAAGAGACTTTCTGTGAAGGCTTTGCTCAAATAACAGAGCCATATATCTCACTTCTGTCACATTCTGACACTATGTTCTGTTATCAGGCTTCAGTGTTATACAGTAGGCTGAACCCAACTGAACTGTACACATATCTTGTACAAAGAACACAGATTAATGGCAGAAAGGACAACCAATTGATTTTTAGTTAATCAGTAGCCATGATTGTGCTGCCAATACTCAGTACGACTTAAGTAAACTGTCTAAAAAGTGACTCATATGCTCAAAAATAACTATAGCAACTTTATACACTTGGAAAGTTTTTCCACCAAGTATCATATTTCCTAAGGTTAATCCTTTATTTCATAGTTTTCAAGAAAAGCTGCACTGAGATTTATTCTTCTTATGTTTCCTCAGTTTGAATTGCATGAAATCCAGCTGGGTAGTTCTGCAGACACTTTGCAAACACATAATAACAATAATCGCATTCATGCAAAGTAGGACGGGTGTAAGAGTCAGTCATAAAGGCTAGAATTTAGAAGCAACAAGTATGTCCACCAACACAACTGAGCATGTCAGAAAGAGAATATTTCTTTTGTTTTACTGCCTCCAATTCTAGGCAGGTTGAGTGAAGCAAAGCTGCAAACAATGTAAATTTAAAAGATTAAAAACTAAAATAACTTCAAGAGTAGAACAACACAGACAGGCATCTTTTAGGCCACAAGTCAAATTCAAGGCCCACAGACCAAATGTGGCGTGCCTGACTTCCATCTGGCCAGCCACAGTATATATATGACCATAAACGACCATATTTATTCATGTAGAATAGGATCTCGAGTATAATACATACATAACTTTTTTTTTTTAGATTAAAATGCATTAAAAAAATCTAATCATCAATAACCAATGTATAATACTACCCCCCACTTTATGGATGATTTTGAGGGTTAAATTTCTAGTATTATACATGAATAAATACAGTACATGTCCCATAATGAATATTGATTATGGGAATTTCCTTTCTGAAGAGTTCAGAATTCAAGAATCACAACTCGGCAATGAGTAAATCTCTCTTACTGTTACTTTTAATGATACTTCTGTATTATTTATTTCACATTTAGTCATTTGTACACGTAAAAATTTTCGATGTTTATAGGATGTGTTAAAACACTGTTTCTATGCAGGAAATACCACGTAGAGCTCAGTTATTGTTTGTTAGAGGTGCTCCGCAGTAGAAATGAGACAATTAATGTGACGTTTCATGTTTAGTCGAAGTTAAACACAAAACATCAAAGTTAATTACAATTGGCCCTTTGAGGACCACTAATAAAGCTCATGTGGCCCTCAAAATGAGTTTGACACCCCGGTTTTAGGTTTTCCGCTGAGCATGCATTATTCCTTGTTTCATTATTTCACTGGCCTGAAAAGTTCCTGCACATCTGTTCCCACGTGTCTCAGGCCATCCCCTGTCAGCGGGGGGCTCTCACCATGTGGACAAGCTGAGGAAATATTGTTCACATTATGTTCTTTCGGGCCTCAGCTCTTCTCTCTCTGAGTGGATGTGACACTGTGCCTCTGATTCTTTTACCCCAATGTTTTTTTATATCTGTTGAGTTGAATGGGTTCTAATGCAGCCTGAAAGGGAGAGTTATACGCATTGTTGAATAGGCATTAGGTTCCTGTAAGTACAACTCAACTTCTTAGCTTCACTGAGTTATATCAGTTTCTCTTCTGACTGAAAGTAAAAGAAGCTTTTATCAGTGACATGGCTTCAATAAAACTTCATGGCTAAAATATGAGATGCTTTTGTGTTGTGCTTCAAATTGAAACACATGAATTAGTTCCTTGTCATCATTTTTTGTTCACATTTCCGACGCAGGCCTTTCCCCCTTTTTGTTTTAAAACAGATTCATCATTAAATGCAAACTAAAACAAGTAAAATGTATGAGAAGTGAAATTTACACAAGAACTCAGATCCCTTGTAGTTTTTTCTGAGCTCCAGGGCATCTTCTTTTGATCACCAGCCTTTGTAACGTCTCTGCAACTTGAGACTTTTATCTGATGGAAATCACTGAACATAATTAAGAAAGCTGTCAAATATAAACTGGATTGTGTCAGTAAAACCCAAGCCATGGCATTCGGAGAAATGTGTTTTGTTAGAGGCGATTTTGTGCCGGCATAAATCCAACAGAACGCTGATAATAATTTCTGCAGCTTTTAAAGAGCTAGGACTTTTCTTCAGTTCCACTCCTGCTCCTCGTTCCTGCCACGCCCACTCACACCTGAACCACTTCTTGTTTAGCCACTCATCTCGTCAGGCCTCTCTGTTCAGTCCAGAACTCAGCGCTGGTGCATAGTTGGTTCTTATGTCACAGTCCGTATCCTACCTTGTGCTCCCATCGTGCCTCCTTCGTGTTTTCTTGAGTTTCTTTAGTATTTGTCTCCCACAACACCATGTCAAACTCGTTTCCACCAAAGGAAACGAGCGTTGTGGTGACACACAAAGAGCCAGTTGTTCTAATTTTAAGTTAAACATGAAATGTCACACATGTTGTACATGTGTCTTAAGGCATTATATGATCTTATCAGCAGAGCATACCGTACAGCCCAGCCTGGTTTTGTACAGGAAATATAATTCATCTCCATGCATTAAGTACATGAGTTGTGTGGCATTCTGTCATGTTGTTTCACAGCTCAGAGTGTTTTGTGTGGTTGCAGTCATTCCTGTGGTTGTGTTGCAGGTGAATAACACACTTGGTGCAGCTTGTAGAGATCAGTGGAAGGCAGCGTCATGAAACTTTCCTGAGGCCATCATGAGAAAAAAGCCAAGTAGAACTAGTTACTGCTGGCGATGACTTGTAGGTTGTGGGTGTGCTTAGAAAAAAATCTGTCTGGTGGAATTAAAGAAAACAATTATAAAGTTTCAGTAATCTTTCTAGAAGCTCACAGTGTGTGAAACTAGCTAAAAATTAAAACAATGAAGGTTTTAACATTTGCTTCCTAATGCGCTTTTCTTCACAATGACCGCCAATGACTTGTCCCAAACCGTTCATGGGAACTTGGTCACCGCCCCGTCGCCATCTCGCAGGTGACAAATAATTAACTTCAGCACTCAGCAGAGAAGCCTGCTGGAGTCTCTGGGAACGGTCAGTGTTTGGATGACACTGACGCTGTGAGCTAGCAGGGTGCCTGTCATCTAGTTTAATCCAGATCATGCTGACAATGCTGGACGTCCATGAGAAGTGTACGTCCAACTCCACTCATCACCGTATACACTGGGAAAACAAACACACAAGCTTTATTGTTGTTCCAGTTGTTGGACACTTGGGTCACACAGCTGCAAATATGCAAGTGGGAAAATGTGGAAAGATAGAAAGATGCATAAAATATTAAGAAAAGTGTAGAAACTGGAAGTAAAAAGTTTTAGAAGAGAATATAGGAAGGCTTGTTGAGAAAATGTGCAAATGCAGAGAGCTGAATGAATCCCTTAAGAACCTGAAAAAAATTATTTAGACTGAAGTATCAGAACACCTGATAAAAAACAAACCATTAGCTAAAAACTATAAAGCAAATTGCTAGACAAAAACCTAAAAGTAGCATAATTCTAGCTAAAAGGCTAAATTAGCAAAAGGCTATCTAAAAGTAGCAAAAGGCTAGCGAAAAGAAGGAAAGGGCTAGTTAAAAGCTTAAAGTAGCAAAAGTCAAACTACAAACTAAAAGTAGTAAAAGGCTACCAAAAAATAGTTAAACATAGCTATAAATATAGTTTTAAATTAAAGATAGCAAAAGGTTAGCTATAAACAAGAAGTAGCAAAAAATTGTCTAAACTCTAAAAGTAGTAAAAGGTTAGCACGTAAGCTAGATGTAGCAGAACACTAGTTAAAACCTAAAATGAGAAAGAAATGATAAATTATGCTAAAGTAAAATTCAGAGAAGATTGTGTTTTAAGATACTTAAAAGATCTCTATGTATTTAATGAAAAAATATGTGCAAATAAAGGTAAATATTTTGAAAAGTGTAAAATTTACAAACTTAGCAACCTAAATGATAGGCTGACTATTGAATGAATGAATGAATGACTTTTTTATTTCAGACAATTAACAAATTTAAATAATAAATAAATCAATTTCAGAAA
>JARVJO010000269.1:11700188-11715919 GCA_031762555.1 Cynodonichthys magdalenae
AATCCATTGAATCATTTGAACATAAATAGAAATGAGATAAACAAGATTATCCAAAAACTAAACTTGTCGACTTTTTAATCTTGTGATCTGACTAATGTTTTGATATAAAACATGGCTAAATAGTACAAAGTATATTATAACAGATGCCAAAAAATGTAAGAAATACTGCAAAATAGTAAAGCTGAATCAGCAGTCAGTGATCCTATTTTGATTTTTTCGTCACAAAGTTTTCAGGCGTTTTGGAGTTTGTTTCTTTTAAAATGTTATGACAAGTAGTATTGTTGCAGATAGATTTTTAAGCAGCGTCGCTTTGGCAAAATAGAGTTTATTTTGACAAAATTGAAGAGCTAAAAGCTAGTTTGCATGGGGTCAAGTCTAACAGTTTTTGAAAAACCTTTAATCTGTTATCAATTTTGCAGTAAATCTACAAGTTTAAGCCCAGGTTCTGTCAGGAAAGGCGAATTTTTTAAATTACCAAATCTTTCACTCGAGTTTGCTCCTGGTGGTGACCCCAGAAGTAAATATTAAAAACATCAAACATGTCAGCAAATATGACATTTTTCTCTTGAGTCTTCTCCTTCCATCATCCTGGCACTTTCTTCGCAGATTCAGCCAAATATGTTATTTAACACCACATGATTTTATCTGATTGTCTGTCCTTTCAGTCACTCTTAATGTTTACCTGAGTGTGTCTGCCATGTGTTAGCACAGACGTCAGAGGTCATGCATGAGCTCACAGTCTAAAGACATATAATTAGAGCAACAACAAAACAACGGGCACGCTATGGTTAGCATTTAGTTTGGCTGATGCTATTTTGTTATTTAACACAAGTGGTAGCACGCCATTGTTTTGTTTCATTTTGTAAGAAAAAAAAGAGAAAAATACAACAAAAACTACCAAACAAAAGGAAACAAAAAAGAGACATCTTGAAAAGTGCTGACTATCATCTGTTTCTTCTGCTGAAGTGCACAGACCCAAATGGAAGCATGCTCTCCCAGGCAAAAAAAACAAAACTGAATAATGTCTGGGATTAATGGTTGCTTAAGACTGAACTGAATGAACCTGAGATTCCACCATCAAAAAGAAAACATAACAAACATAAAAAGACATTGTGTTGAAATAAACGCAGTGCATCCAGTTCTTATCCCATAGGATTTCATGAAACTATTAACCTAACTGTCTTTATAATCATGTTTTTTAACAATAAAGTACGCTAAAAGTTTAGATTGCTATCTTGTGTCCTGTAAAATCCCAGACAGATATGTGTGAAACTCCTTACAGAAACAGGTTTTACATTTACGACTGTCTGTCGGTCGCTGTCTGGATCCGTAGTCAAATGTCATAACATTCCACCTGTCAACAGACAGGATTAAGCTGAGAAAGAGACTTGAGATGTTTATGCAGAACTGTCAAACTGAAAAGAGGCGTGTAATTTATCAAGTCAGGAGTGGCTTACTGATGCTGTTAGACCTTTTTACAGCAGCATCTATTTCTCCAAACCAACAGATCCCTGCTGACAAAGGAGATTATCGTAGGTGACAAACCCAGAGTTTTTAACACCACACATAGAATAAAATATTCAGTTTGCTTTGGCCTAATAAGAATCTAACAGGGTTTTTTTATTACCACACATAAAAATAAAGGCCTATCATTCTTTGAAGGAATGTGTATCACCAATCTTTTAGCAGAATATCTGTAAAATGTACAGAAAAAGAAGTTTGTAAAAAAAAATAAAACAACAACAATACATGAATGAAAACAATTGTTTTCTGCTGATGCAGACAAATATACTTTTCAGTCCGACTAAAATGATCTTTCCAACAATTTTAAAATGTAAGAACAAGATATTCTAGAAATCTATTCTTTTTTTAATATTATTATGGATCCAGCCTTTGTTTTCCTCTGGTCTGGAGTGACATCACTGAAGTGTCAGTCTGAGCATGGCACTCACAATCATGGCCGGTGCTGAATTGTCTCATTGTGCACCCAAAGAACACGTCTGTCGAGAACAAACAGCAAATGGGGCGCTGCCTCTGCTTGAGCTGCAGCTTCGTTTTGGGACATCGAGATGGGACAGTCTCAGCCGTGTCCCACTAGAGTGGCCTCTTCTGGAGGATTACAGCCGCCTTCTGCCAGGACGGTGCCAACTCTCCATTTGGTTGAACCGTCTCAGAGATTCTGCTACTACCATCAGCACTTTCCTTTTAGCTTTCCGGAGAGAGTTGTAAGCTACTCACCCCCTTACTCCCCGAGTCTCTTCAAGAGGCCAGATCGCCGGTAAGTGTGTGTGTGTGTGGGGGGGGGGAGGACTATGACGGAGTATTAGGGCCACACTATAACTGTGAAAATAAAGTCATAATATGAGAAAAATTTCATAATAGATCCTTAATCTGTCCTTTTTTTGTTCCTGGGTCGGCTTGCACCTGCTGCAGCCTCAATGCGAGTCAATGTGTTTATGAAGTAGTCCACGATTACTTCTGGGTCACAGTTAGTGTATTTGTTTTCCATCCACATTATTTGACAACTAAATCTGTTTATGCAGCCATTAATTGTTTGTCTAACAGCTTCAGTTTATCATATGAATCCATATAGTTGTTTGCACAATCGTTTCAAAGTCCTGCAAGATAATAATTTGATGTTGATGTGTTAAAAGATTAAGTGTTTCCTTATTTGAAACCGATACCAAAGTATAACTTCACAAGATGCTCAACATTTCTCATTTCAACACAGTGATATAATACAACTTTATTCTCATATTATGACTTTATTCTTGCTCAACATTTTTTTTTTATGATTTTATTAATGCAATTTAAAAAAGATGTTGTGTGGCCCTTATACTTTGTTGTAAGGGGACAGCAGAAGATAGAGAGGACATTTATTTATTTTGCCGTTGATTAACCAAGCAAATCCCATTGAGATCACAGATCTCTTTTTTAAGGGAGGAGTGGGCCTGAAGGCAACCTATTATACAAGTTTTTGGGGAGTGGGGGAAACCAGAATACCTGGAGAAAATCCACACAAGCATGACAGGAACATGCAAACTCCACACAGAAAGACCCCAAGTCCTAACCGGGGATCAAACCCAGGACTTTCTTGCTGTGAGGCGTCAGTGCTAACCACTGAACCGTTGTGCTAAAAGCTGCCATTTTCTTCATGGTGACATGTCAGAGATAGATGTGCACTAATAAGGCATATTAGATCAAATGGAGTGGGGAAGGCTGTCAACAGTTGAGTGATGTTGAGTTTTGGACACCAATTTCCTTAAATACACGACTAGCGTGAGCCCACTCACATAGAAAGGACAACAAAGTAAAAGTAACAAAAGCAATGAAGCTAAAATTAAAAGAGAGCAAAACAGCCAAATAAATATAGCAACCTGTTCTCTACATCAGTTGTACTGTAAAAGATTGGGTGCAAAAGCAACTGATGTTTGATCCTTCTACTAAGGCCCTTGACTCGTGATGAATTCATAAAACCTGTATGCACACAGTTTGTTGTTGTACATGCAACAATCACAACAAAAAAAAAACACACAATCCTGTCACAGTAACATGTACAGCAATGCATGATACATGAAACAAGCAACACAGCAAAAAATGAAAGCCTAATAAATTTGTTTAAACATCTGATGAGTACGACCATGTGCTTGTTCTTGTTGTTAGTTGCCAGGGCAACTGCAGGAGACATGATAATGACTGCCTCTGGGTGTTCTGCTGGAGACTGTTTAGTATTCAGCCCAGCTGCCCACACGGACCACTTCCTTTCAGATAGCCTCTGGCTGTAACCCATGCCAGGGAGGTCAGACCACACTCCCACAGGCAATGCATCGCAAATTCTGTAAAAGTAAAAAAAAAAAGCTGTTTTTCTTTACTACAAGGTGAGCATGAAATAGTGCAATTGTTTTTGTTAATACTCGCAATGATGAACTTGTGTATAAAAATGCTGCTCACAGCAAAAAGCTGAACAGTTTTCAGAATATGACAACTTTTCTTTGCAGACAAACAGCCTTATATAACAAGTCTGGCTCTCGTGCGAGGAACATCTGATGGGAATGGCAGCCCATTGCCAGTCTGCGGAGTGACTCACTGACTTTGGCACATCTCAAACATGAGCAGGCACCCAGAGTCCCTCGGAAAAATGAGCCACTTTCACAGACAAGTTAATTTACAAGTGGCATAAAGTGTTTAGAAACAGGGTGCTGTAAAATTAAATTTGGTTGTTTATGCGGATAAACAAATTTCAGTCAAGAAAAAAACAAAACAAAAAGAAAGACGGGACGTTTTTGTTTTTCCAAATGTCATTACGCTCATTATTTCTGCATTTTGCATGTGCACAACCTGAGTACTGCATGTTTCCCTGGTGTCTGAAGTATCTGTCTGTGTGTCTCAGCTTGGCTGAAAGCATTCAGAGTGACTCTTGTCTCCAGGAGGGTAACTGTCTCGGCAGGGAATGCTAATTCACCTGCCCGTGTTGCTGTAACGGGGTTTGACATTAGCCCTGACAGTTACACCATTGCACCACAAAATCTGAAACGACAGGCGCTGTGGGCCCAAATAATCCGGCAGTGCATTCAGTATGAAGAAGCAACAGTGTTGAAGGAAGTTGTAGGTAACGTTTAATGCCAGAGCGTTAAACTAAGATCTTCTCATAATAAAACATGAGAGAGTTGTAGCTGTTTTAGACAATGTGGTCTAATGCAATATTACAAGATCTATTAGCAGTCTATGTATTGGTTGTGAATGACTCTCAGCTACTACCACCAGGTTTTAGCTCATTATCTGTAAAGTTGACTGACTTAGGGTCATATTTATGGTTTCTACCAATAATTTATTATAAAAAATGTAATAAAACTAATCTGGCAGAGTTGCACTGGATACAAATGAACCAGAATGAGAAAGAGCTCAGAGTTGAATGTGAGGCCAACTCAGAGAAAACTTTTCCATAACAGTTATTGACAGGCTGACACTGTTTAACCAGTTGATTTTTTGCAGGAAAATGTCTTACCCAAAGGCATTTAAAAAAACAAAATGAAAAAAAAAAAAGAACTAGGTTATCATTACAATTAATCAGTTACACCAAGAAAACAGAACAGAAAGTGACAGCTGAAAAGTGTTGAGCAATAACTGTTAGAATGTTACACAGAGCAAATCACAGGTGGTAATTCCTCGAGGAGATGAAAGTTGCAGGGGAAAAAAAAGCATGTTGACGTTAGAGGTGGTGCTTTATCAGCACCAAATTATCCACAATCTGTTTGTTACACTTCGCAGGAGACTTGGTACAGTTGCGTCACAAGTTCAAAATGCTACCTGAAGTGCAAGAGGTCAGACTAAAAACTGTAGTTCCTGGAGCCAAACTGATGCAGTTCATTGAGTGGATATTGATCATGTTTTGTAGCTATGGGAGTAAAGGTCAAACATACAGCAAATATATATTTACCCCTCCATCCATTTTCTTCACCCACTTTTTCCTTTTTGGGTCATGGGGTCACTGTGCAAAAGGTAGGGTACACCCTAGACAAATAATACACATTTATCTTACTCTGAAACCAATTACACAGTACACCAGCAAGAGCTACATTAGGATTAAAACAAGTTTGAATTGTTTAGTGCATATTCAGTATGATTCAAGCAATAAAAAACATATTCTAGGTGTGCAAAACAAGGTGGAATTTAGAGTAAAAGATGCATGGAAAATCCCATGTTCATGAAAACAAACTTTGTTTTTATGGTAATAGTAGTATACATGTTTACCACTAGAGGGTAGTAGAGTTCAGACATCAAATAAGAGGAAATTTACCCTAACTATGAGGTGGAAAAATACACATGCATTGTTTGCACGTGCAGTGATAAACAATTAGGTCCCTACAGGGGACAGAATGTGTTGTCTTTCAAGTGGAGTCCAAGTTATCAAGGAGTAATGTCTGCACGTTGTAGATCAATAACAAACAATATGATGGCAATTTATTGTTAATAAACTTTTATTTCTCTTGATAACGATTCTTGTGGAAAAACAAATTGAGCAACAATAACTAATGGTGCACGTTATCAAATTAAGTTCCTGTCTCTAACAGGAGCGTTTTGTTTACGCACACTCGATGCGGTTGATGATGTTCATCTTGTTCTGTTTGTTGCAATGAGCGCAGCTCTGGGTCTGTGGGTTCACACTGCCTCAGTTCAGAAGCAGGGCACAGAAGCGATGCTGCGTTCAAGTGTTCGTTTTAAAACGTATGCTCTTCAATGTTTTTGCAGGATACCTAATAAACTGTTGAAGTAGAAATAAGGGGTCAGCAAGTCTTGGTTCACCCGTGTTCACATTGTTAAACTGTTTGTTGACATCAGCTTTGAACATTACAATTGCTTTAAAAAACAATAAGCGCGTCATAAATCAATCACGTGATTGACAGTTCAGAACATAACGTACTTTGTTGTTTACACCGGATTATGTAAAAGTCAAGGAAGGGGGTGTATTTATCAGTATCAAAAAACGTCGTTCAATAATGGCGTTTCTTGCTAAGAGCACTGAAAAGCACCCCGAGTTCTGCCTCTTCGCTCCTCCCCCTCCCCACTTATTTGACTAATGACATGCGCGCGTCATGTGACGTCAGCACCCAGTCTTACAAATACAGGCCGGTTGCAGAAAATAGCATCAGACAGTCGCTTGTAAAAGTAGGCGAAGCTTAGCGTTATTGACACAGCACTGCGCTCAGGGGTGAGGCGAACGAAGTCAGTGCATCGCTACTAATAACTAGTAGAGACGAACCCAAACCTGGACCTTCACTTCGGTGACCAACCAGTCGCAAACGTGGCGAGAAATATTATCCGAACGAGCGTGGTACTGAACATGAGCACGGAGATGTTCGCTAAAACACCGATGGAGGTAGCCGTCTACCAACTGCATAACTTCTCCATCTCTTTCTTCTCCTCGCTGCTCGGAGGAGACGTCGTGTCCGTCAAACTTGACAACAGGTAATTTGGCGTCGCAGTTTATAACTTCCTGACTGTTTTTAAGCGTTTCAAATTACGTTCCTTCGCGCATCTTCATAATGCTAATCGTGTTCGGCTACAAACGCTATCTGCTCAGCTCGCCCTCCTGTTGTTTATTTGAACTTTGAACAGCAGCCTGTGCATTCTGCACCAATACTGGCATACATCGTTAGTTTGTTTTTAATCTAAATAAACCCAAGTCTCTGTCTCTCGCTTACACACTAAGTGCAGCTTATAGAAAAACATAACTAGAAGTTTCCTTTCTGTTTTGCTAGCTTTCTGTTTCACTGTCTCAGGGCAGTGAGTTTAGAAAGCAGTAGGGTTGGTAGCTGTGTTTTATGAACTGTTAATTTATGAATTTTTTTTTTCTCATTTTGCAGTGCCTCTGGTGCTAGCGTTGTGGCCATTGACAACAAGATTGAACAGGCAATGGTAAGTGTATTCCAAGTGCTAACATTGTCTAAACAAACTACTTCATTTTATATTAGATGTTTTGTTTGTTACAACATACTTCTTGACTAGATTTTGAGATAAAGCAGTTGTGGTCACAGACTTCCCCACAATATAATTTACAAAACTAATTAATGCTTCAAGATTGATTGCTACTGATCCTTACTGGAAGAGTGGACAGACTGCTGCATGTTTTATTCACACCTTAAAGTACAAGTGCAAGAGACTGCAGAATATAAATGATTGCAAATATAAATCAGGCTATATAAGTGCATTTGTAAGACATACATAAATAGATATTATATAGTTGTGAGGCTGTTGGCATCATTCTGTGCTCATTTTGAAACTGAACCATCTCTCCCTCCTTCACAACAGGATCTTGTCAAGAACCACCTGATGTATGCGGTTCGTGAGGAGGTGGAGATACTCAAAGAGCAGATCAAAGAACTGGCAGAGAAGAACAACCAACTCGAGCGGGAGAACTACCTGCTCAAGAACCTGGCCAGCCCGGAACAGATGGAGAAGTTCCAGTCCCGCATCCCGACAGACGTGCTGTCGCCCCTGGACAATCAAAACATCTCAGAGCAGCAGCAGACCTGTAACCACAGCACTGGATCTGCTGTATAAGTGGCTCTGTCTTGGGGCGGGCAGAGCCACATTCTCTTTCCAGTAATGGACCTCGATTTGAACGTATGCGTCAAGAAATCTTCGCCACCGAGAACCCCTTCTGCAATGAAGGAGAAGCGTCGGGGCTGTAATCGATCGATGGGACACATATGAACTGTTGTCACTGAACAGCAAAAATCCAGAACTAGAGACACTCTTGACTGGTGCCGCATCAGGCCCATCATGTGATATCGTCCTGCTCTTTGTCGTAGTCTCTCTTTGTAGGCACAGGTGTAAAGAATAGAGATGGCAGGCTAGACCCAGATGAGCGCTTGTTTTCAGACAGAGGGTGGATTTTCCCCACCCTGGCCAAAAACTCTTCCAACAGTCGCCTATCACTCTGTAGAGGTGTAGGTGAGGAGGTGTTGATTGGGCTCGCCCTGCAGACCTGGAAACGGTGAGGAGTTTGCTGTCTCACGATCCAAATGAGTCGGTCCTCCAAGTCTCAACAAGAACAGGCCCCGTCATGTGGATTTGTCCCATCTCAAAATACAAGTTTCAAGGACTCTTAAGCCACATATTTCTGACTCATATGGACCTTCCCTGTACCTACACTGTATTGCTAACATGTTCATGTACATTGAAGCCTAACAAGAAAAAAACTCAACAGAATAAGCAACAGAGGCGGAGGTCGATACAGTCAAGTCTAATAGAGCTGCAGTAGACTAATTGTTATACTGTAATGATTTCACAAATGTGTAGTCTTGCAGTCGGGGGCTTGCTGCTTATGGGGGACGTTAATTCTGTTTTTGTTTATAATTCTGAACAAAAATCAGTTGTACAGTAAAGGTGTACGTTGTTTTTTTTTTGTTTTTTTTTTAAAGCCGCTTTTATAACAAGGCCATGCATACCCATGTTGCTCACCTAACGCTCAGAAAAAAAACTACCATATCCATAGAGTCAAAACATGTCAAAGTAGTCACCTGCTTTTCATGCTGCAGGTGCACTCTTTGAGTTTTAACAGTGTCATCAATTATCTGATCTTGTTTTGTTTTTCTATCAGATGGAAATTCTTGATAAACAAACGGCACGACAACAGTGCCTGTAAGTAGGAGAGGATCACATTTCTACAATGACTTTGGATTGGTGATGCTTTTTATTTTAAGCTACCAAAGACTTGTAAATTTTTTTTTTACACGAGCAGAAGCTGAGCGAACCAGGACCATGTGTAAAACTGCACAGGGTGACTTGCTTGTAGCTAGTGCGAAACGTCGTGTTTTGTAAAGAGATTGGTATTGTTGCTGTAAAGTATCCTTCGAACTTTTGTACACTATGGTGTTTTGGATACAACTGCACATTTGCAATAAACCATGTGTTTACATAATGCATTACATCGTTGGTTTTTGCCCATTTGTTTCTGCAATGTCATATTGATATAATACATGAGTGGACACTCTTGACAAGTGAAATTTACCCAGCACTTTATTTCACATATGTAGGTGTAAATCTGGTTCACAAACTCCCACATAAAAACAAGTATTCTATCAGATTGTTTAATAGCTTTGTTACAAAGCTTTACACAAAACTTAGCTTCACCATAGATTTAAAATGTTGCTATGATTTTTCAATCTAACTGAATAGGAAGTAAGAATTTAAAAAACGATTTAATCTTCAAGTAAACAAGCTTTCAGGGTGTTTAAAAGTTCTGTCTGATAGACGGCATGTGACGCACAGTATTGTTAGCCACAGGGGCTCTTCTTGCAGAAAAACACACTTTAGTTGTGTTCCTAGATTTGGAAAAAGGCATGTTTTGTATCTCTACTCATTGTTAAGTATTAAGCATTTTTCCCCTCCGCCCCAAATGTCAAAAACAGCACAACCACTAATGATAGTGAAGTAATGACTGGGTTTCCATGTGAATCTGGAATCTGCAAGGAGGAAAAACACTTTGTACTAGAAGCTTTTTCCTTCAGACGATCTGGCAGACCATGTGTAACCAGATATGTTGTGGCTTCCCTGCGTGTGCAGACTGGGCTCGCGTCCATCTGCTGCTAAAAACAAGGCTGCTCTGCTAAGGCCTAAAGTCATCATTACACATCAAAGTCCACAATTTCTATCAAATTTAGGAAAACAGAAAGCCACGTTGAACCAGATCAGTACCTAGACTGCAAAAATAATCAGATGGCAAAATGGATGTGCAGTTTAGATGAGGTGCGCATTTATTTGTTGTGACCAAGAGAAAAGGAATGTGTTTTTTTTGTTTGACACAAGATGATTGTAGTCAGTCTGTGTTTGCCCATATCTTTAAAAGATTTTTTTTTTAATGTTAACTTTACTCCTGCTTTGGCCAAAGTGGTGCTGCAGTTTAATCTCACTTTTGAGTTATGTATAAAGCTGCAATGGGGGAAAAAAAAGTCAATAAAGCTTGCAAGCCAAAGTGGTTCAGAAAAATGCTGCAGACAATCAAGACTTTGGCTTCATTTATGACTTTGTTTGCTCCATTGTTCTATTTTAAAACAAGTTTAGAAACAATGTGTTCCAAAGGCACTTTAGTGTCGTTTTTTATTAGAAACTGACTGATGATAAGTTTCCAGGCATGGCTCTTAAGTGAGATAATTCTGGAAAATGCCTCTTAGGACATGCCTCTTTACTCAGGATATGTTTTCTGTTTAACAGCATTATACAGTTTCTCTGAAAGTCATATTAAGTGGGATTAGATGTGGTGGCACAGGTAAACTTCAAACTTCACAGAAACACAAGGAAGGTATTATGTAACGTTCAACTTTTGTGACTTCAAGGTTTAAAAATATGACAGCTCAACGCTGATCTCACCCTGGAAAACTACTAGCTAACACTTTTTAGACATGTTTATTTGTTTTATGATTCAAAGTTTCCCATTTTTATTTGGTATTTGCTGGAATTTTTTCTAAAAGCAGTGGTAACAGAAAATCAAAGATGAAGCGTTACAAATTCTGCCGTCAAGTCCAGTTAAAAATTAAAAACCCTGTGGATTTAAACTTTAGACTTTAGAAACCAAAAGCCAAAAAAATACTTTTTTTAGGATTACTGGCGTTACGCAACACATGCTCACTCGTACCAAAATAGAACATCTGTTTCAGATGGAAATTCAGGGTTTGGTGTTGGGAGAAGCACTTATTGCACTCTCAGTGTGGTTGGGTTGCATGCATGGGACTAATTTGGTGCGAGTGTTTTTACATGCAAACATACACAACTTGCGTGTCTTCAAAACATCAGCGCATCCAGCGTATCGAAATGAAACAAATGTTAGAAATCGTCACACCGTTACGCAATAAAATTGTCCGGAACGCTTTTTCGGAATACGAAGGAGCGGTTTGGGTTTTTCCAGTGGGAGAGGTTCAAAAGAGTACAAACTGCTAAAGTTGGTTATGTAATATGAAAATACGTACTTATTGCTCCTCCACATGCAAAACTATTTTATTTAGTTTGAAGTAAACAACGACTTACACAAATTAAAGCATGTCTTCATTTATGATGAGTTCAACAGATGCTGTAAGTGACTCAATGGGGGAAAAACAATAAACAAATTATTTCCGGTATTTCTAACTTTCATAGTTGCCTTTTGCTTAAAATATAATGGATTTTTTACTCGGATGATTTTTGGTTTTCTTTCTGTCCGATCATGTGTGTGTGTGTCAGTAACAGTGTCTCATGAGTGGAGACAATTCGTGCCCCAGTTTTTAATCTAAAAGTACAAAGTACAACCACACAGACAAAAGCAGGTGTTTTCCTACAGACTAAATCCACCGACCAGTCTCATATGCCTCATATCATAAATAATCCAATTAACCCAAAGTTCCATGGTGTTAATGGTGGTATCATGTTTGCCGCCTTCCACATTATAATCTATTTAAGGATCACATGATGCATATTTGAGATATGGTTCCATGGTTAATCATAGGGAATAAGCAAGTCATGTGTCTGCTGGTTTCCAGAAACAGTGTGTTTATCCTTGTTGGGCAAACTACTGTACAGACCAGTCAGTGAGGCCTCAATAAGCCAATGGTCGGTCGGTTCGATCATCAGGGGTGTCATACAGTACGTGTTTGTATCACAGCCAAAAAGTCAGCAGCTGTTGGGTTTAGATGTTCTGTGATATGTTAGCTCATGACATCGCTTCGTAAGACCTCACATGACTTAAAGCCCCGCAGACCCCCCTGGAACAACAAGGAGGCTATGTGTGTGTATGTAATGAAATAAGTAAATGTGTCTGTAACAGGGATGGACCCAGAGGGGTGGCCGGGGTAGCAAATCCATCCCTGGTACATGATCACCCCTAAATAACTGACAAGTGGGTATGGATCTTGGATTTTGTATTTGCATTTAGGTTTTGGCAAAGATTGTTTTTTGATACTACTGTACTATCAGCTTTGTATGTTCAAAATTGGCTGACTGTCTTTAAATGGCTGAATTATAACCTTTTCAATTAGCTGTGTTGGCTATCTTGAATTGTTAGAATTTTAAAAAACACCTTGACCACCACTGTGTGCCACCCCATGCAAAAGAGTCTAGCTCCGCCCCTGGTCTGTAGTATGCAGGCGTCAATTAAAATGACAGAAACCAAGGTACACTAGATTGAAGCACATGGAAACTTTAGTCAATGCAGTCTTCCGTGGTTTAAAAAATGTTGCTAAAAATATAAACAAAGTCTTCAGCTTCCGAACACAACATGACTGTTCTCCAGTCTCATGTCTGTAAGACATCTCTCACCCACTGCTTCTGCATGATCTGGTTTGTTTAATGTCATGAGTGGGCTGCAGGAAGTTTAAGATGTAAACAGTGCAAGAATTCTAGCAAATGTTGACATCCATTCTAAAAGCTGAAAGTAGTGATTTCCAAAAAAATTTATAATTGTTGGAAAATTTGATGTGAATAGTTTAAGGTAGATGTGCAAATATAATTTGGATGGCGTTGGTTCTTGGGAAATAGGTTTAAATAGGTTTAAAGGGATAGTGCAGGGATTTTGAAGTGAGGTTCTGTTATTTTGTTGATGTTTACACTACTTTCAATTTTGTTTTTCACAATAACTCAAGCAGAAATATTACATTCTTCTAGCTTTCAGTGTCCTGGGCTGCACAAGATGTGCTACAGCTAGCTGCTGCTGCAAATGGGTTTTTATGTCAATGTCAACGTCAAATTTATTTATATAGCACATTAAAACAACAAAAGCTGACCAAAGTGCTTTACAGTTCAGTCAAGACTTGTATAAAAAACAAACACATAATAGATACCAATGTAGTACAGAAACACACTATAATATATAAAAAGCTCCAACTGAACCTCCAACGTGGTTTAATCCAAAGCCAAAGAAAAGAGATGGGTCTTCAGCAATTTTTTAATTTGATTTAAAAGCCTCAACAGTCTCAGCTGACCGAATGTAAACAACTGTGTATCACAAGGTTGATAGAAATGTAAAAGGTTCCTTAAATAGCATTTGCCTGAACCAATGTCAGGCTTTGTTTTGCTGTTAACTCGTCAGTCCAGTCTGAATGAAGCTTTGCTTCTCTAAACTGATGTTGTTCAAAGAGCTATCTACAACAGGTAAGATATTGTTTATAATCTTTCCACAGAATCTGAATAAAAAGGTCAGAAATAAAGAAAATAAATATTTTCTTTCACATGGGTGAGCATATTGTTTACATGTCACAATTTGTGGTCTGGTTTTAGGTAGGATAACCTAGAAGAGAAGAAAACACACAACAAGTAAATATGTTGAGAAAGCCTGATGTTATGTAACGCAGAGGGAGCGACACTGTCAGTTTAAAACGCAAAATGCTGTTCATTTGCTTCTGTGACACTTAGCCCCCAAAAGTTTTACACATCAAACTAATAACAAACTCATTCTGTAAAATGTTGCACACAGGGATCTTGAATTTTGAGGTTCGGCGCAACATTAAAATCTTGCAACCAAAGAAACCACAACTCACGTCAGCGAGCCAGTTCAGTTAGATGCTTCACCTGACAGTGCAGGATATATTGGCCTCTGTAAGACCCCTTTGACATTTTAGCTTGCAGAAGCAGAAACCGCTCAGAAGTAGCTGGTGACAGGCTTGATTTCATAAAATGTCAGAAGTACAGTATGCAAAGTTTTTTGGAGTTGGTTACATAACTGCAATTAAGTGGTTAGTGATGGCTTAAATTGAGTTTGCTGCTACAACACGTCAAGTGTCTCCAGTGAAAAAATTACATAGGCTTAAAGATGTTATAACAGCAACCTTGTGCAGACTTGCTTTTCTGCGCAGGATTCACACAGCTGAAGTGGGAGGGGTTGGGTAACATTTATCGATACAGAAAGATGTCCATTCAGTCTCATGACTATCTTATCTGAAAAATGTTCCTTTCCAGGTCTTTCTTTGTCACATGATAAACCATGAGCATGGAAAAAAAATGTCTCTGTTAGAATGAATAATTGGCATTACTCTTTATCACAGTCACACAATTTTTGTTTTACTAAGAAAAACTGCAAAATTCGGTGAAGCCGTGTCAGAGGACAACAGAATGGGATTTGTTCAGTCATGCAATATACGTCTGTTTTTCTTTTGCATAACTGTGTCCAGACTTTGGTTTCCAGAGTTCTGAGGGATTCTCTAGGAAAACTCTGCATAAAAAAATAACCACCATTTTTTTCACATCTTTAAAAATCAGCTTACTGATAATTTGCGGTTTGAATATTAGTCTCACGAGTCAGACAGAAAAGTGGTCCAACAGGCTGCAGACAGATAATGTTTATTAGGACATTTCACTTTACACCTTTTAATAATACCTCTGACGTATTTGATGAGTCTGTGTCCTTAAACTAAACAGGAGGGAACTTGCTCAGTGGTGCTGAAGCCTTGCGAAACGTTGACTCTGGCGGTTCCTCCCCAGCACTCCTGGAAGAAAAAAAAACTTGAATAACAATTCATTTAGTCCATTATGTGTAATGTGAAACTGTTTGCCTTATTCAAGCCAAATTAAAGTTTGGTTTCTAATGTTACTACTTTCATTGCCTCCCAGCCTGGGGCCTTTCTGGGTAGAACTTGCATGTTCAGCCTGTGCTGTTTTGGGTTTTCCCCAGGTTCTTCTCACAGACCAGAAACAAATATGTATGCTCAGTCAGTTAATTTGTAACTTTAATTGTCCCAAAGTGTGAGTGAGAATGTTTGTCTCATGTGTCTCTGACATTGTGGTGGACTTATGATTGTCTGGGTGTATTCTGAAACACAGAAAAGAAAATGTGTGTAAAGAAAAAAGATAGATGGATGTTTTTTCTCTCAAAAACAAGGAAACATAAAGAAACAAAAGACAGAAATTTACTTTGTAATAAAAATTTTTGGAATCTTTATAGGAATTGATTAGATAAGTGTCATTCCATGGAAAACAAACTGAACAGTTAATATCTTACCTGTTGTAGATTACGCTTATGTTTCATTGTTTATAATAAAAAAACAAAGTAGACATTTATAAGACAAAAAATTAGTGATGCACCATGAGGATATTTTTTTCACGGACAAAATCAACTAAAATTTTAAACATGATTATTGCGTTTACATCCTGCTGTTTCAAAACCACAGGCAACCCCAGTGCATGCTGGTCCTATCCACAAGATTCCCCAAAAGCGTATGTAGGCTGCCATGACAGTCGCTAGTCCCGCCCCTTTGTTTCATATTTCC
>JARVJO010000269.1:11733637-11749319 GCA_031762555.1 Cynodonichthys magdalenae
TGGCTGATTAGAAATTAAGTGTTAACGAGCAGTTGGACAGGTGTACCTAATAAAGTGGCCGGTGAGTGTATATACATTCATGTTCCAAATTAAATATATTTTTTATCTTATGTGTTTATATTTAGCGTTAGAAACAAGGTTGTCTTAATAAAAAAACTCAATATAATTCATTTAAAACAGAATACCTCATACCTGCCAACCTATTCACATGGATGAACAGCTGTGGAATGAAGCAGTTTTAAGGGGTTCCAGGGGTATACTCCCCTGGAACATTTCTTTGTGAAATATGTACTGTAAACAATGCAGTTTTCAGCCATTTGAAGAGCATTTTACTAAATTATTGGGATTAATAAAACAACTCAAAATCAGTATTTTTATCTGAATATCTGGGATCACAGTTGCAACCTACCATATGTGACAATGATGCAACAGGTATTTTATACTGTTTGTAATGTTTTTTGTGACGACTGTTGAACATGATCTGCATTTATTCTGTGCTCTGTACAACAAATGTCACTGCTACATTATTAATAGGGTAACCTTATTCAGTTCCAGAAAATCTAATTTATTGAGAATAATAGATAATTTTCTTTGTCAAACTGTTTAGAAACTTTCCAAAAGAAACATTAAAAGATACTGTAAATCTCTGAAGAAGCACAAGAATCAGTAGGTGCTTAGATGGTGATTTGCACTAATCTGCTCAGCATGAAATGTGATGATTTTATCTAACATCTAAAATTTTAGAAAACTTTAAATAAAACAGTTTGGGTTGGAAAAACACTCAAACTAATACAATTGATTTTACTGACACCAAAATAAACACAAGAAACAATTTTGCAGTTTTGTTTCCAAATTTTATTCCCCCTCAGACCATTTTAAGACCTAACAGTGAAAGAAAATCAACAATGGTAAAATAAATAAAGAAAAAGTACATTGCTGGTTTTGTGTGTCTCTTAAGCAACAGTGATATGTTATGTTTGGTTCATCTTTTCCATAACATTCAGTGGAGTGTGTTCATTGAACACATTGGCTGCCATTCTGATGTAACAGCTCATCACCTGACTGAGGGAAATCCCATAATATATTACAGAGGAGAGCAACCAACACTTCCTGCAGGGGTAGGATCTGCAGAGCCTGGAAGGATCAGCTTTCTCGCATGAAAAGTAATAGTCTGTAATTTTGAAAATTCCTCAAGTTAATTTCAAACATTAGCTGTAGCAGAGTCTGAAAAGTTGGTGGTCTAAAACAAGAGTGACAGCTTGATTGTTTGAAATGAAAGGGCTTCAAATCCTCAAATTATGTAACTGGTAACTCATGTAATCCTGTGAAACGTAACAAAAAAAAAACATTTTTTTTAAATCTTGTACACTTCAATATCTTTATTCCCATGCAGACCACAAGTTGATTCCCCTGGAAGGCCACACAGGAGACTGCTCAGAGGCCTAACTGGCTATTTGGACAGCTGCACACTTCAGCCAGGTCTTAGCTGAACTCTGGAGTCATATTAGATTAAATAAACCTCGAGCTCATTACATAACAGATACAAAACCATGGTAACATTTTAAGCCAGATTTTATTGTTTTATGGATCTACTGCTGTAACACATAATCTTTCAGTGAGCCTAAGTGGAATAAGTGTTTCTGGGCAAACACAGGCATTACCAGCACACTTGGGGCAATAGTCACCAGGCACTGTGCGTCGATCAACTGAAAGAAGCTGTGCCAGGACTCCTGGTGACACACATCTGTGCCGAGTTGGATTGCTACAACTGACCAGGCCCCGACCCATTTTTTTTTCACTTTCCTTTCTTTCTTTGTTGAAGGCCTAGGGAGAACAAAGTGTTTGAGAGAATTATTTCCAAATCCCAGTGTTATGTACAGCAGCCCCAACCCCCCACACTTCTGCTATCCTGTATTTCAGCACAACAAAGAACAAACCCAACCCTCAGGCTCGGGAACATCTATTCTAGAACACTGTTGGGTTGCTGTCATAGGCAGCGGAAGAATGTCTTAGTCAGATTTTGTCTGTTGATTACGGGTTTCCCTCTTACAGGTTACCATGGAGATGAAGGCAAACTCAGACACAAACACAGTGGATGACAGTCAGATGTAAGAAATGGAAGGAAACAAGTACTCATCTTTGTTTAAGCTAAGATTCTTAAAATAGCTTAACCTAGAAACTTGTGTTTGTGTCTCACGTTGGTGTGGATAAAGAAGAATAAAATATTAGAGGATGTGTTTATTCCAGGATGATGATTGCTTTTTTTTCCTCTGGATGGGCTTTGCCTCATTCAACTTACAAGGATGATCAGCAGTTCCAGTCATGTCTAATTCTTTGTAAAAAAGTGATTATTATGTTGTTTCTTTTAAAAGCATATTTTATCTTCCCATTCTACAAAGATTCTGGTCCTATGCCGAATCTGAGTACTTTGTGTTAAATTGGCCATTGTAGGGCCCTGTGATGGACTTGCGACCTGTCCAGGGTGTACCCCCGCCCCTCGCACTGTGACAGCTGTATATGGGCACCAGTGACCCCCGTGACCCTTAAAAAGGAACAAACGGGTATAGATAATGGATGGATGGATGGCCAATGTAGACAAAAATCTTTTGTTTTCACACAGCACAGACTTAAATTATTGTGGACAGCCTAAAACTATGGAGAACCTTTAACATTAAAGAGATCATATTTTATAATTTGAGGTTCAATAGAAAGGTTATGCATACATGTCAACCCCTTCGGACGTTTACCTGTATAAAAAGCCTCAAGAATCCAAAATTTTGGCAAAAAATTTGTAATAAACACAGGGATGGAGGGGATGCAGACGAACTCTGGGCGGCAGAGATGATTGCACCTGGCTGCAGGAAGAAATGAGGATGGGAGAACTTATTTCTAGCAGCAGAGCAGGCTAGAAGACTGTTATTTGATTTGTTTTTTAATGTCCTACAGGCTCTGACATGTTAGGTAATTTGAAACGGAGGCTTTTAAGAAATCCTTTAAACATGAAAAGGTCCGTGAGATTGCTCTATACCTAAATACGTAAATTTTGGACAATCCATACAACTTGACATGTATGGTTATGGATAATTTTTAATTAGGAGTAAATAACTCTTAAATTAGTTTTAGTTTGAGATATACACTTTCATTCTGACAGAATTGTAGAATCAGCTAGCTTAAGAGGAGTTGAGAGCTAAGCGGACTGTTGGAACAACCCCAATCTAAAAGATTTCACAGTGATTTATGCAAATACTTTAAAACTTTGTAATACTGGTGTCAAAATATGTGTCATAAAAACTTAGAAAAATTAATGACAAGTTAAAAACAAAAAAACTGTGATTCGACTTGTTTCAACATGACACCAATTCCTATGTGCTTGGCTCTGCTTGAACCATCCAATGAGAATGAAAAAGTTTTGTGCAACATTTAAACCATTATTTGTCCACAACGTTATTTAAAGAACTCCACTTTAAAAGATCTGAACTATCCTTTAAACCAAAACCCCATCACTATCAACAGTGCTATCCTAAAAGGATTATTATTGATATTAACTGAATACACCACCTTCACCCCATCCCATTCACCCTACTTCCATGTGCATGAATCATTGATAAATACACACTGGTTGGGCACCGTTACAACATTAATCATGCAAATTAATTTTAATGACTTGCAAAGTGTGGTTTGAGTCTACAAGCCATAAAAGTCTCTGCTCAGTTCACTTTCTTGTAGAAAGTGTGTTTGTGCAAATTTGTCTCAGCAAATTAGCTCCCTGGTTAGCAAATTTAGTTAGATTTGACTCCCTAAATAGTTTTTTAAATTATTATTATTATTTATTCTGCAGCTGTAGTACTAAGGCATGGTCAGCAAGTATAACTGATTTCAAACTAACTAAACTTGTTATTAGTTATTTTATGCATATTTTATGTGTAAAAAGTACAAATTTATATACATTTAAAGCAAAACGTTCTCAGATTGAACTTCAATTATTCTCCTTTTATAAATTTACAATATACTATGAACTATGATTTACTGTAACTCTCTTAGTATTTAGGATGACCTTTGTGTTGTCAGGTACGTTCTTTGTTTCGAATAAAGAAAAAAGAAAAATTGTAAAAATTGCAAAATGCAAACTCATTTATGTCACGATGTGTACCTTATTTACAATTTCAAATTAAATTTGATCAATATGTGCAGACAAGTTTTATTGGTCTTAAGTAAATTAGCTTTTCTAACAAAAAAAAAAGAAAATATCTTGTGCTTGGAATACCATCGGTTACACAACACACACGCCACGCCAGTCAAAGTGTGTGTGGCCTTGTCATTTTCCTGTGTGCGGTGAGTCTGACTGCAAACAGATGGCCATGTAAACACCCTGCAGGGATCTCAAGCCCTAAACACACAATGGGGTAATTTAGTCTGAGAAAATACAAACTCAAACAAAAAAGTCCAAAGTGCTTTTGGATTTGGATTAAAAGGTGGTTTATTAGGTAACAGTACAGACACAAATACCACTTAGTTTAAGCGACAGAAGTCAGTGAGGCAGCTTTACTACTTTCTCATCAACTGAAAAAACATTTGTTTTGTTAATCTGTTCTTTTTTATGTTAGATTGTGATAGTAGCTGTAATGAAGTAGGAAACAACTGAGTTATGCTTAAGAGAAAAAAAGTCTATATTTATATAGACACACTAGAAAAACGAGTTCAAAGTTTTAATCAAATGAGCTGTGTCTCAGCATGCCAATATTGGAATGAAATTTAAGCGAGAACAACTCATGGTCCATTATAAAACATAAGCTCTGAATTATTTTATGTACTTGAACTCTCCCACAGCTTATGTAAGATGGAAATTTGCCCATCTGTGGTTTAGACACAACTAGCCAAGAATCCAATGAGGTTGCTGAAAGTTGCATACTACTTGTCCACAGTCTGAGTCATTGTTTATTATTTGTACAAAAATCACACAATGTGAATTATCCCAAAGTGTTTAACTTAGCTTAAAGTATTATCCCAAGAAAGTCAAAGAGTTCCATCTGAGTATGCTCTCAGTGATAGGACGGAGGATGAAAAACACATCAACTGGCAGGCTGTGACTGTCCGTGTTTACCACGTGCAACACCACTTAACCTCTGCCTCTACATGATGCACAGTGACGGTCCAACAAGCCCAACAAGTGCGCAGGCTGCACGAAGAGAAAGTGGACGCATGCTGGTAGAGTGAACCAGCGTGTGTTTAAAGTCTTGTGGAGGCAGCTTTGCAAAAGCAACAAGACAATGTGACTGGTTGACCTTAGGAGCATGTTTCCCAGTAATGCCTGATGTTGTTGTTAGTGTTCCCGTTGCTTGCTGCTGTCTGTGCTGGTAGAATGTTGTCATCACCATCTGGCACTGGTGACTGTGTTCAGTACCGATGTTGTGTTTAGTTTGCCCTTCTGGTACTGGGTATCCAAACCTCCTGCATTGTTTGTCAGTATAATTGTCATGGTTTTGTAGATCCAGGCACAATTCTTTGCATACTTTCTTATAATAAAATACTGGTTTAAGTGAGTCATCAGTAAGGGTAGTTTAAGTAATCCAGAATATTTGCAAAATGTCCCAGTGTAAGTGTAGCTAGGTAACCATAATCAAACTAGAAACTGTGTCATGATATCAGAACTGATATAAGTATACATATACAGTGTTGTATAAGATTTCATCATCTATGCAAACAGTGGGCAGGGGCTGAGCTGAGTCATATAGACATCCTGATTACCAATAGCAGCACGCTCCTCCATGGCAACGGTGTACACCCAGGGTGGCCTGAAATGACAATGCTGCACCTGTGTAAACCAAGAAAACACAACAACAAACAACCTCCAAGAAACCAGTTCTCATTATTGTGAAACATGACTTGGGTGTCCTCTCATCATATCTCTTCTGCATTCTCAGGCGTTTCGTTCCTGCTTATCTCGCCCTCATGACTCTTCATCTACCTCGCCCCTTAAGAGTGTGTTTTTATCCTACTTGTCTTGTATGGTTTGTGTATGTAAGTGCCACACTCCTCTTGATTGTTTCCCTTTATTTTGGTACTTTTGGCATTTCTTTGAACTACTTCTTCAGTTGGTAAACCTTGTGGTAGATGAAGAATGTATCCACTTCTTGACAATGTTGTTTTAGTAGCTTTAATTTGTCACAAATTTTCTTCTGAAAATGTGTGATATTCTGCCATTGTTTGACATGTTGGCAGGCCTACAAAAACTAGCAGACAATATAATACATTATTACATATTACATATATAGGAAGTGCTATGTGCCAGCATTTGCACTATTTTCTTGTTAAGTGCTTTCATTTAGTTAGTCTTTATATCGGTTTAAAAATTGCAAACCCAAAGTTGCTTATAGTAAGCTTGTCAGTCTACATTGCACATTTTAAATGTGCAATGCCTACCAGATGCCCAAGTGTTTTACTGCTCTGAATAGTTGCCTAATGGCATCATTTTGTTTTTCTACAAGGTGTCAGTTGGCAAGCAGTAGAAACATAGCGTTCTTCTTGTACAGCATTACTCAGTACTGGCCAAAACAAAAGCTACCTCCATCTGTTGGAGATGTTGTTTGACACGACTTAGTTCTCCAACTGAGAAGGTCACATCCTACTCGTAGTTTTCTATTAAAAAATATTAGCATCTCATTTTATTCATTCTACTGAAAACACAACATATCATGGAAAAATAGATTAAAGTAACTTAAATGGAATTAAATAGCTTTCCAAGGGCGTGCTTCACCAAGATGCTTGTTTATATTTATTACATGTTTAGATTAAAAATGACTGAAGGCTCTTTTATTAAACTGTTTCACGAAAAAGAAAACATGTAAATTTCTGCATAAAGAGGGCACACAAAGGTCTTAGGCTATCCCAAAGGTCAGGAATGTTTCCTTCTACCTGTTCTTAAAGACTGTAAATTTGTGGTTTAATCATTATTTAAAGTTGTTCGGACTTCTGAGCTAATTATTTAACTTTCTTCTTCCCACAGCCACCTCAAGGAACAGAGCAGATGGAAACGTGTCTTCATCACTGGCATATTCACATTCAAGATGATGTGTTTGTTCCCTCACCATGGCACAAATTGCTCTGTTAATTTCCTGCACACAGATCCATCTGACTTCCCAATGACAGTTTCTAATTTGCACTGGAAGTCTGAGGCACACGGTTTGCGTAAAAATAGTCAGGGTAACATACAATACTCCAGAGCTATGGATCGTGGACATCCAAGCTTTCATGCACGAAAACTGCAGTCAGTGTGCTAATTAGTCGGCTGCATTTCTTTCTATATTTCTCCTAACTGAGGTCACTCAAAAAACTGTCTCATTGTTTAGAACTTGTCTACAGAACATCCTTCATGAGATACAAAGTATTTATTTAACTCTAACCCTGGGGAAGTAAGCACAGTGCAATGAGGGACTAAAAGCTGTCTATTTGAGTATTTAGGTGGGCAAATAACAGGGCAGCTGGTCTGTAATTATTGAGGTCAGAGAGATAAGATAAGCCAGCACCTCTTCCATCTCGGGCTAAATGTTGAGCGAGGAGAACGAGTCATCTGATCTGTGAGAAACCAGCTGATTTAGACAATAAATGTGGCTGTAGAAAGTGCTTGGGTAAAAAACACATATAAGCAGATTAATTTGAAATAACAGTCCTTAAAAAAATTAAACTTTTCTATGTCTTCTGGCAGTCTGCTACAGACAAAACATTACCTCAAGTGTTTAGCCTAAAAAAAAGGCAAAAATGGTTAGATCTAATGAAGCTGTACAGCTTTTATTTTTAAAATGTGCATCCTGTTTATCTTCCCTTATATAGTAGCTGCGTCTATCAGTGGGAGCGTCAGGAATCACCTACAGTTCAGCCCCCGCAGGAGAGCCTGGTCACAGTCAGGACTGTCAACAGCAGCTCCATTGTCACAGGAGCCCTTACCAGACCTTATAAGGACAAACCGCTGTTGGCTCCAGCTTCAAAGTGAAAGCAGGGAAAGAGGGAAAGATAAAACAAGTGATGAAATGGTTAAAGAATTAAAGGACAAAAGTGGCCCTGACATCAGGGGAGAAACTAGCACAGCAACAACTGCATGGTAGACTGAGGAACCCCCTTCCCCCCTTTAGCTTGATGAGTCACCACCAGGAAGCAAGCCAGACCCAGACAGCTTTTCCAGCTAAAATCCTCCACAGCCCCTCCCCCCCATCCCCTTTACTCTTAAATCTGTTAGGGCTGTCTGGACTATAAAAAGTTAAACAGCATCATTTCTTGAAGAAGCGTAAAAAAACAGGAAAAAAAAGTTTGGATGTTTGATTTTAGAGCGGTTTACTTTTTACTTTTTATAATGTTGTTCTTAGTACCAGCGTTGCATGGTTACTATGGCAACAGTCAGTTTAGATAAACAAGACGAGAAGAGGAACTGTGGGTGAAACGGAGCTTCAGAGACGTGATGAACAAAGTAGATGTAAAAAACGTAAACATGATTTCATTTTGAATAAGCACTGCATGTCTCCTTTCATAATCATCTGCATATTTTGAACACTTATTTTTAGGAGGAACTGACGCGCTCAGAACAAGACAAAGTTCCTCTTTTATTCAAACCATTCTAATACTGAGAACTGAAACTTCAGCCGTTCCCATATCTGCCATATTGGGTAAAAGAAAAATAAAATGTGCAAAAGGATTTGTTGATGAAGATGTCATGACTAGTTTTTGAAGCGGGAAATGATGTCATGTTTACCAAATCTATATTTGGAGTTTAGAACAACACTGATGGTTGTCAATGATTCTGTTAATGCAGGGGCACAAGAGTTTCATTCATCCCCCTATCCTGCTGTAGTCCAGCTTCACACCCAAAACAACCCATTTCAACATAACTCAGTGTGAGTCAGTCAATGTAAACACACCTTAAACCGTTTTTTTTTCTTCACTTAAATGGTTTCGGTAAAAAATCACTTCTGTGTTGCGAAAACACCCAACCCACAATATGTGTTTTCATGTTATTTATTTTTAACTTCTGATTTGACATGCCACATAGCCCTTAGGCCACAATTAAACCTCATTAATTAAAATTTACTACTTTGAAACCTTCTAGTGGAAAATATGAAAAGGTGGAATTTTTGCATCATACATAGCAAAAGAATATAAACACCATCTATCTTTGTCATTACAAAATTCCTATCTACAGCTTGTATAAGCTTTAGTTGGGTGGGTTAGGGGATTTTTTTTTCCACCAATGACTTCACCTCAGCAGTATGGCCCTTTCTTACCTTTGGCATAAACCTCACCCCATTATCTGAATCGGCCATTTCCTACATTCGCGAGCTTCTATTTTTGGGTTCTCATTTCCATCAGTTCACTGATGAATATAATTGTGCCTTTTATTAATATGGAAAAGTTCAAATGACTGCACCCAGGCATTAGGTTTTGGTGACCTATTTATTTTTATTTTCTACAAAAACACAGTCAGCCAAAATAAGTGGGCTGCTTTGGTACCAGGATGAAACCACAAACTTTTCTGACCCAAAGGTGCAGTTTGGACTTAAGTTGCCCACTGAAGCTGCCAGTGTGCAAGCCAGTACTGATTATATGGGTCAAAGTCAACACTCTGTAAATCAAAGGACAGTATTTATTAAAGGTTCATTTAAGGATGTAGACATAATAAAAAGGTTTGACTGTGGTTTAAAAAAACACTTTTAATTCTTCTTTTGCTTGCTTTTCTTTCTTTTAAAATATTTTTACAATTACATAATTTATACATTTTTGTATATAACTTTGTTTATTTCTTATTTCATTCTTTATAATAGTCAAACTCAAACTGATTGGATTTCACTGGATAAAAAGGCCTAATATCCAACAGCATACACGTTTATGTATTTGCTACGTATCAAAAATGTTTCCTATGATATACAAGAAGATCTAATCTGTAACAGATTCTAGTATGATACCCAATGAGTACACAGCTATAGCAAACCATAGTATAAGGCATTCTCTGGATACACATCCTAAAATATCTGATAAAGTAGGATCTCAAAAGATAAATCAAGTAAACTTTATTTTTTATTGCACATTTAAAACATCTGTCTTCAGCCAAAGTACTTCACCCATTACAAATAATAAAAAGACTAAATGGAATACAAAATCATAAGAACAATAAAGACAAACATAATAAACCATAAAAACAAACCATCATAGGGGAAAAATGGTAAGATCGTTTAAGATGGATATTACTTTTACATGATTGCCTACATGCCATATTTCACAATTAATAAAGACAACTAGTACATCTATCATTGGGTTCTCTCATTTGCACGAATGAAGAATCAATAAATATCTGTATGGTTGTGAATCTGTGAACGTGATGTGCCAAAGATGTGGTGAGCATAGAGATCTAAAGTAGGAACTGAGGGCATTCAGGATCCATTCCTGTTCATATAGGGATATCTGAAAACAGAATTTGTCAGGTATGTGATGCGGATTTTCACATACTGTCTGTATGTGTCACATATAAAGACATATCACCACAACAGATATGCTTTTAGTCCAGTATTTAGTCATCAAGTTTCAATGAATTTCCAAAAGTTTGTAGCCTTATGGCTCTTTACAGACTTTGTGTTGTTTTCATTCAAAGGTTCATTTGGATTATTTGACTTAAGTCTAACTTTGTAGTTATGTTTTTATTTGTTTCACGCATGGTTAAAATATGTATGAATATAAAATTTAAAATAGAAGAAGAAGAAAAAGAAATAATACAATGCAGGACGAAATGTTCTCGTACGGAGGATCAAGGGTCAAAGTTTCACATTTGAGATAGGTTTCTGTCTTAAACCAGACTTATGTTAGAGCTGTCAGCTCACAGCAAAAAAAGGGTTGCTGGTTCAAAACTTAACAGCAACTTTTTTGTGTACAGTTTAAATAGCGAAGAGCAGAACATTTTAGCTTAAAAATAAGCAATAAAAACGTGCACCAGTTTTTAGATCAAAAGCAACTGCAGCTGTTCAGAGATGCCTTTTGTCTGACTCAGCGAAACTTACTGCACAACAAATGTTGTGAACAAGATGTACAGGAGTGGGAAAAGAGGAAATTTGTTGTGTGTGTGTGTGTGTGGGGGGGGGGGGATTCAAGTTATTATTAGAAAATGTTGCCAGGAGGAAAAAACAACAGTAGCAGACTTGGAGAAAAAAACATACAAACATTGCACCTTCCAAAAACACATTACACTTCAGCTACAGTACAGTATGTATTGTATAAAACAATAGGCTTCCTGCTTTTTTATATATATTTAGTTTACCCAACAGCTTCTGTTAAATTACTTATTTGTATAAATACATTTGAATTTTCTAAGTGCATTTAAAATGATATACATGCAATCAGTTCCAACAAATTAATAACTGAAAAGGAGAAATCTCTGGAAGTGTAGTTGTGCATGCAGAGTAACCAGTGACCTGCAATAGCAATGGAACTTTTGAAGGTGGATTCAAAATAGAATTTTCATTTTAACTGACATATTTTGGTTGTTTGATTTATTATGTGACTCCACAAGCTGAAGTAGAAAAATAAAGAAAATAGGTCAAAGGGAATCATGGTTGGCAAAGTAGCATCATGGGACTGTGATTCAGAGATCCCTCAAGCTGCTTGAAGGAGGATGGTGATTTGGCAGGGTGCTTGCAGTGACGTGTGCCTGGAAAGTGAGGCACACAAGAAAGTGGGAGGTGCGTGAGACAGACCTACACAAACAGATGAAGAGAGAGAGAGAGACAGAGAGGGAAAGAAAGGCAAGCATTAGCTTTTCTGCACCAGCAAGTCATCTATCTTTGGCTGTGCTTGCACTCCAGCTGCTGTTAGTTCAAAGTACGGTCACTGGCAGAGAACCAGCCAAAAGGCTGCAAAAAAAAAACACCCACAAAGCCACTTCACATGCTGCAGGAAGCCAAAAGAAACAGAATGTCTTTGGCGCTAATAAACGTCTCAGACTCAAGTCCGAAGTCACATGGACATCTAAACCACCACGAACATCTAACTCCCATTAAAGTCTGAACAAATAGATGCCATAGTGTTGGAGCCAGTTAAATAACACATGCATTATCACCAGGGATGGTGGAAAAACAGAACGTTCATCGTGATCAAGTCCAAAGGAAAAAAAGTGCAGCAGGAAGAAATCTATTTTTTAGTGTCAGATCTAAGTGAACACACACACACAATCTTGAATTGATCAAAGGTTTAGAAGCATGTTAGGTTTAGCCTGAGAAGCCTTAACTAATGTTTCCCTCTACACGGATGGGTTTTGCAATTCAGGTAATTTACAAGGAACTGTAAGACAGTAATTACTTGGTACAGTTTCTCAAAGTTTTCTGAGAAGTAACATATAAAAACCAGAACAAAGTGCATTTTAAAAAGCTGCTTTAAAAAAACTGTTTGGGATGAGTTTTAGGAGTGGTGCCATGGGATCCAATGTGTGTGCAAGGTTAGTGTCTAGTTTAGTTTATGTTTGTGTGTAAGGCTCATGTTTTGTTTTGCATGTGTTCGTACCCAGACATTGCAACTGTGCAGCAACAGTCTTATTTATGACTCTTGTACAACTTATGGGTAAAAATGTCAGCTAACAATACACACGCCTGCATCCAAGTCAGTGGATTAACATGTAGGGACTGTTATTCCCTTGAACGGTGTATGTGACTGTGCCAGCGCTGCTGCAGCTACTGTTTGTCGTCTCCGTGTCAGCATTCATTCTGTGTTTTTTTTTTTGTTTGTTTTTGTTCTTTGGCAATTGTTGAGGTGCAGAAAGTGAGACGCGAGGATCGGGCCAGTGCCAGGTTAAGGGTGTGGTGAGCAGCAGTAGATCATGACTAATCAGAGTGAATTCATCCCCCAAAAAAGAGCTATTAGGCATTAAAAAGGGTGTGTGACCTGCTTCCTACAGCTGTACTTTTAGTTTGATTAATAGTCAACTTCCAGGGAAGCCATTGTTTATCATATCCAAATATCGTCACGGACAAGCTGTTTTGTTTTTCTCCTTGTAGCCTTCCTCAGGAGACTTTAAAAGGTGAACTGATATATTTCAAACTCCAAAATATAGATCCTGTGACAGATTTAAAACACATACTTCACATCTTTAATCGAATACATTTAGTGCACTGCACCTTTTCCTGCCATTGTGGCCATGATCAGTCTTGCAGTTAAGTAACATTCAGTACTCAGCAGGTTACTGTACTTTCATCCAAAACTTTTCAAAGAAAATAAGCAAATGCCACCCAGTCTTATTCAATTATGTTATTATGCTATAAACTTTCAGAGCTGATCACTTGAAAGGTAAATCCGTTTTTTCCCCTAGTTGTTGCCATTTTTAATTAACCACACTGGCTGCTTTCAAGCTCAGATGACACAACATGCTTGCAACCAAAGGAAGCAGGTGCACTGATGAACAGTTAATTGGTATTATGCAACATGATGTGTGTAATGACCATGAAAACCTCAATTATTGCTGTCAATGAGAATTCATCCACGGTAAACTCTTTGATACATTTGCATCCCGCAGGTAACAACACTTTCTGACACAGTGCCCATTTTTGTCTTTAACTCTGAGATCTTCTTTTATCATGTTGCACTGAACTGTGATCAGTCTTGTTTCTTTCACAAAACAATAATCAATGTATCACAAAGAGCTGGATAATTCTATACTTTTTATACAAAAGAAAACTATTATGCGGTGATAATTGAGAATTTGTTCCAAGAATAGTTCAGGTCTTTTGAAGTGGGACTTCATGAAGAGATAATACAATAATATCTTAACTATTGTAGAGTGCTCTTTTCTTCTCCCAAAACTAAGTTCAGTCCAATATGAATTCTGAGATATAGACGACCTACGGCCTAATTTGAGCAGAGCCATGACATAAGATTTGCTGTAGCTGTAAAACAACTTCAGTCAACTTTTGTCTCACAATTCCAAATAGATTTGTGTGATTATTATTATGTATTTTACATCATTATTTATTCTAAATTACACAATTATTTGTATAAAAATCATTGGGTGTGTGCAAGAACAAATGGCTTTAGAAGCTGCTTGCTGTAAGAACTCAAGTTCACCCCAAGACACATAAGGCAGGCTTATTATATTTCTTGCCGGAATAGTACATAAATATAAATAAAAAAGCAATTTCTGCCGTAGGTATTATTGTTACTTGATATGTTTTTAGTGCTACTTTATGTGTTTTAAATATGTTTTTATGGAAGAATCTTGTTAATTTGCATGTATATCTATGGTAAGAAGTACATTTGAAAACTAGCCTTCATGGCTAATTCTGGCATATTCTGAAATGTGCACTGTCCCTTTTGAAATAATTAAACAACAAACAAACTACAATACTCTATTAGGCCGAAGTACATCATCAATCCAGTTTGGCAATTTGACTATTCATTAGGTTGTAAATCCTGTCAAATTTTTTTCTCTCTCTGACTCAAGGAGCTATCTACAACTGGTAAGATACTGATTGTTAAGAACCTTTCCCTTTTTTTTTGTTTTTTCTCAGATGTATTTTAAATGTAGAACATGGTGATGTTGTATGTCTCTAAAAAGAACCAAATGTTCAAAATAAAAGGAAATAGAAACTGGGACCTGCCCTTTCACTTCCTTCAATAGAACAGCCTCACTGATTGCAGTGCCAGTGTCAGAACGTTTCTGTTCACACAGTATTAGGCAGGTGTTAATCTGAAACAAATAAAGACATTAAAGAATATGGTTTCTCACCCAGAAGTAGAATAATAGTAACTAAATAAACGGCTAAAAATCATTGTTTTCTAACACTAATATCAAATGATGAGATTGGACATGAAGCAACAAAACTGAATATATTCTGAAGGACTTGATGGAGTTTTTCTGCAAAGTCAATACATTTAACTGAGTAAAAAAAAAATAACTTTTTTTCTCTCATTTTTTCCAGTAAATTCAGTTTTGAAACATGATGGGAAGAAAATACAAAGGCTTCAAGCTGTGTGTGACGCAGAGTGTCTGTCTGCCAGAGCCAGAGGGAGCTCAGTGAGCCGTGTTCCTGCTCATCAGATTTTTAGCACCATGCTGTTTTGTGCGTGTGTGTCAGTGTGATGGTTTGTATTTGTTACCTTTAGTGTGTTTAGTGTAAGTCTGTGCCTCTGACTCAGGAAGGACTTGTTTCCAGCACCATGCCCATGCCTTTTCCTGCTGACGCCGGGATATTGGCAAAGGAACCATCTATCTTCCTGTCCTCAGGGTTGAGCGATCAGCTACAAAGTCCTGGGCAGTTACACCTGCCAGGGTTTTACCAGCAGCCTCAAAATACATAAATCTACTCCCACTTTTTATGACTTTTTATCACTTCTCAGTAAGAGGCTGATTAAGGATGGAATCATTACGTGCTGGGGCTGTAATATCCTTGAAAAAAAAAAGAGTTTTATTACATATCCAGATTACTGTGGCTGAGGTTAATTACATAAGAGTTGGTAAAGCAAGTGCACGTTGAGCTAGGTGTTATGTAGACGTGCAGTTTAAGTCTGGCTGAATGTTCAAACAGTCTACATTACATATATATATATATGTATAAAAAAAAAAAAAAAAATTCCCTTCTCACCCACCACGGGTGGTCTCTCTCTCTGAGCTCGGGTCCTCTACCAGAGGCCTGGGAGCTTGAGGGTTCTGCGCAGTATCTTGGCT
>JARVJO010000269.1:11761704-11785556 GCA_031762555.1 Cynodonichthys magdalenae
ACTTAAGTACAAAAAATATCAGATACTTTAAGACTTTTACTCAAGTAATATTCCTAAAGGAGACTTTAACTTTTACCGAAGTAAGTTTTTAGTAAGATACTTGTACTTTTACTCAAGTATCACTTTGTGGTACTTTATACAACACTGTAGATTATTAATCTCATTAGCCTGCAAATTGGTCCTTATTTCAAAAAGGCTTATAGTGCAATTGTCTTCCAACACTGGCAGATCGCTAATTATTGCAGTGTGGCCTGAGGCGTTTGCATGTTTGCTCTGTTTGGATTTTCTCCAGGTCCTTAAGTTTCATCCCACAGACCAAAACTATGCATGTTAGGTTAGCTGGTATCTCTAAATTGTCCTTTTTGTATGAACATGTGAGTGGTTGTTTGTTTCTGTGTGGCTCTATGATGGTTTTGCGACCTGTCCAGAATGTGTCCTGTCTCTCGCACAGTGACTGTTGGACATGAGGATCAGCAAGTAAAAAATGGACGAGTGGATATTTATTAGCAGAAATACGATAATCCTGTAAGAAATAACCCAGGGAGTGAGCTGCTGCTGCTGTTTATGCTTACTAATGGATTGCAATATACAGGTTTACTAAACAGTGTTTGCATGACTTGTTCTTGTTTGGACAAGCTGTTAGCTCATCAATCTCATTCGATTTATTCTTAGATTTACCAAAGGTAAGATAAGGTAACATTTTCATAGAACTCTCACATGATTGCATATTTGTTAATGTCTTTGTGTTTGGTTTGACCAAATGTCTTTATTTTATCAGTTTAATACATAGAAAAGAAGCAGAGACTGATTATTCACAAACACGTAAAAAATAATATTTTTTTTAAATTTTATTTTCACTTTAAGGTAACCCTGACCTTGAAATAGTAAACATGCTAGACTTTTTTTTACAGTGCAGAAAAAAATGACAAGAATAAATACGTTGATTTTTCTTACTTCGCAACATCTAAGTATGAGTGTTTAGATATTTATATGTAAGAAACATCACAGAAGTGAAAATGTGCACAACAGAACAGAAATCTTAGCTGTCAGAGTGAAGTTCCCTTCTTGTAAGACTGTGGTGCGGATCTTTAATTACATGTGATAGTGGATCAAAAAAAAAGTCCAACATTTTTTTTTTCATGTGTGATGCAAGTTACAGGTAACTACTTCATGTGGAATTTCACGTTATTGCCTGTCCTAATTGTTTTGGATTTTCTTTGTGTGTTTTTTACGTTTAACCACCATTTCGAACATAGAAGAATGTCTTAAGTAGACTTTTCTTTCAGTATGTGAAGGTCGACGTTGCTTAGATCTGTCTGCGTGTGCGTGTATTGGTGGTTTGCGAGTACTTCCTTTTGTAGAAAATTCAACCAAGGACAACGTGTTCTAATCTGACTGCTTTCACTTTGCTGAGCAGCCACAGAAAGGCTCGATGACGAATGTGCAGTGACATGTTTTCTTTTCACAGACAAAGGAAGAGACCTTCGACAACAAGCATCCAGAAAATCTGAGACAACTGTATCACCATTGACTGAAACAACTATGCTTATACAAATGTCTTGGTTTGTAGTACGGTGACACGTTTGCTGAACACGTAAACAGCACTGAAAAATAAAGTGCAGACAAAGGCATCACATGACTACTGAGGAGTTTCCTGATTAAAAGCTCTTTATCAGCTGGTTTGTTAGGATACAGTGTTTTTTGTTTTTGTTGTTGTTTTGACAAAACTTCACCCTGCATTTCACTTCCCTTAGATGTCTCTCATATAACTACAAAGATATATAAAAAAATTAGTGGTGGGCTGCGCCTGTCGAAAAGTTATAAACAGGCAATATCTTACTTGTTTTAGACAACCTTTTGAATGACCTCAGTCTGTAAAAATAAAAACAACTCTAACCTTAAAGAAATGTCAGCAGATCAACCCATACAAACCATACTTTTGGACATTTACCTGTATTTTAACCCTCAGAAATCTGTAACTTTCACAAGAAAGTTTGTAGTACCGTCATGCAATTTAATTGAGGGGGGGGGGGGGGGTAGGACTGCAGAGGTACAGAGAAGCAGAGATGGCTCTGAGACTGGAATGCATTGGAAGGAGTTTTTTTTTTTAACCCGTATACACGCAAAATGTGTGAAAATCCATGTCATTTATGGACAAGTCATGAATCTTGACATGCATGTCAATCAAATTTTATTTATTTATTTGTATTTTACAGGCATTCATCTCACCATAAATTTAAGATTAACCTGTTATTCTAGGACCCACTGGAAGTGCTACAGATACTGTAGCTTCTTCTGAATGTTCCTTCTGTTAATGGCCACAGAGTTCTTAGCTAATAACAAGTAATGCAAATTTGGCAGCAGTCTATTTTGTTTTATAAGAATAGCATTTACATGAGCTGGAACACATTTATGTGACTGGAGTTGTTTTACGTCAGCAACAATCCATTTTGTCTTAGTCACACTTTATTAGCAATTAGCTCATTGATTGGGTCAGACTGTTTCCCCCAGACTGAGGTCATTCATAAAGCTATCTATAACAAGTAAGGTGTTTACAGTTTACAATCTTACCCCAGAATCCTCTCAAAAGATCTGAATTATACCTTTTCAGCCCATAGTGCTTCATGCTTAGAGTTCTCTATATGATTAGTGATGTAGTGAAAAGAGACTGTTGTTATGGCTAACTGATAAGGCCTTTCGCGGGTTTAGGCAGCTTTGTACATTTTGTTCAACTGTAAAATATGGCATGTCTGATAAAAGTTCCAGTCACATTACTGCTGGGAATCCTAATATTCTTTGTTGAAGATTTACTTGTCACAACATCTTCTGAGAGACACTAAACAATTGCACAGTTGCTGAAAATTCTGTTTCTTTGGGGGCATTTTGCTGTTGTGGAAATGTATTCTCCAGACAATGACAGCTCATATTTTCCCATGCTATCAGCTACATAAAGGGCTCCTTGTTTAGTTTTCATATTTGGGTTGAGAAAACTCTTCTTTCTGTAAAACCAAATTGTAACAGCAGTGCTTATGGATCAAAGAAAAAGGACGTTTTTCAGGCACAAACTAACACTGTGATTGCACTATGTACAGTAAATTAATGCGTAATAAAAATAATGACTCGTAGGTCAAAATTCAACATTTAGTCGACCCTGTTGCATCCCGACCTTTGCAATTTGTACTTTGACCAATCAGTAAAACATGCACAAAACAAACAAAAAGAAAAAAAACGACAATGAACATTTTGACGCGTGCAGTGAAGCTTTACGTTTATCAGGGCTCAGTGAGTTTCCACAGGCCGGTGAGGCACAACTAAACCTCTCCCTGTGTGACAGTTTTTTAACATGTAGGCATCCCACCAGCGCCTCCTCACGTCTACACCCACATCGCCCAGCTCCTAACGTTAACGCTGTTTGATCAGCAACACTGATAAAGAAGCCTGCACACAAACAACAAAGTATAACTGTTACATAATGTGTGCTTCGCACTTATTTCTACTTGCAGCCTGAAAAGTATTGTTGTCAGGAGGTTTAAAGGTTTGCTTTTCCCTGGTGCACACACACACACACACACACACCCACACACACACATGCATGTTGGCTGGTTTTATAAGCAAACTGAAGAACTCAAAATGACATAGAATACTATTATACTGAAACTTGGAAAACTAAAGTCATGAAACAGAACAAAACTTCATGCTCTTTTATTTTGTTTGATTTGAGTTGCATGTTTTGCTTGTTTCAGTGAAAGTCCTGTAGCAACAGGCTTCTCTGTTGACAGTGAAAAGGATGTTCCTGTCACAAGCTTTGCGCATGAAGTGAAATATGTTGTTTCTGTGGCCACAGTCAGGCCACAGAACAGTTGGTCTGTAGGCTACTTAAAACATTTGACCTCATGTGAGAAAATAGGGAACCATGAATGAGACGAGAACACAATGTCCTAGACGCTTCAGGGTTGAATCTGGGTCAAGAGGCCTGTGCCTCCTCCTGCTGGATGTTGGATGGATGTATCGTTCATGGCCATTATGGTGGCACAGCGCCACCAGGAGGTGGTTCAACAGATGAACTTTTGTTTGCCAGTGGAAAAACGTACAATCATCAAATCTTCTGTTTTTCAAATATGGTATTTATTGTTCTAATAAAAAAAAGGTTCGTTTTTTTTTTTTTTTTTTTTAATTTTGCCTGTCATAGAGATGGAAATGAGAATCTCTACTCAATTGGAGTTAATTTTTTTTGGACATGGTCCCTGACAAAGTAAAAATTATATGTATAAAAAATACTGTGTAATTTTGAGGTTTTGAATAGTTTTAAATACTTGTGAAACACCTTTTCTACAAACACATGAATTGGATGAAAACATAATTTTGCATAATACAAGTAATTTTACTCGTTTTATGACAACTATTGAGGCCAAAAATAAAACAAAAGACAGGAAGTGACAACAAAGGGGAACTTCCTGGTCTTTGTTTACAAACAGTCTAACTTTTCTTTGTCTCCCAATAGAGACTCAAATAATGTGAAATAAAATATCAGATTGTTGGCTACTGTCTGTGTTAGCCAGTGTAGGAATGCTCTGCTATCACGATTTTTTGTGGCGTAACGATGAATATGACGATTAATAGACAGAACATTTTCTGACTTTCCCTGTACTCTGGTTTATGCTGCTGTTTCAGGTGATTAAACAAGTTTATAGCGTTAGGTGCTCTACGCCACCTTCCTCCATTGGGCTCACAGCTGTGCCTCGTAGTGATTGTGTCGTACACAAAAATATGTCATCACATGTGGCAAATATTAATTGTTGACAGTTTTACTGACGATTGACTGCACATGATAGGATTTTTCCCATTGGTTTACGTTCCTTTTTGTTGTCACTTGTGATCGCTGCTCATGTAAATATCTCAATAACTGCTCATTTCAGTGACAATTATTTTATTTGTTAACAGGAGACATTTTATTACTGTTATTGTTCCAATAATGAATTCATTTTATCATGACCATTATATGTGTATTTATACATTTGTGCTTGAAACATTGTTGGTCTCACCTCAACACACCGTTGGGCTTATCATTCTGTTTTTAGATTTTGATCTGAATCATTAGTGAAAGCTTTGTCATTGTGAAAATGTACATTGCCTTAAATACTTTAAAGCAAACCATACATAATGTAGAGTGGCTTTTTATGATATTCTGACAAGCCTGGTAACAATCATTATACCGTATTTAGGTTTCCTTAGATCTCTGACTCGATCAGCTAATGAACCACTGGACTCTGCTTAGTAACTGGCTCCACTAAAACAGAATTCTGCAGACATAAATTCTTTTTTACCAGCAACGTACTGAACCGCTGCGATGTGCAAGCACAAAGAAACTTTTACATTTAAATGTAGACGATGGAAGAAACACGAAAGGCTCTACCTTTAAAAAATGTATTATCCGACAAGTGTTTAATGAAGGCGAGAGTGCACGCCGCAGACCGTGTTATTTGCTCCACATTATAGATGCATTTAAACCCTCCTATTGAAGTGGTGCAGATATGTGTGCATGTATTGTGCAATCTTAGTGAAAAGAACACTTGTATCTCTGATCACGTACGCTGTCAGAAAAAGCCTTGGACACGGTGTGCTTTTCTTCCACAAAGGCATGTTTTTGGGAGAACCCTCCCGTTTGATTTTCAAAATGAAATGCATACTGAATGCAGCTAGATGTGGGTATTTTGCAGTTGTGAGCCATGATTGATATGAAAGCTGATTACATTTCTTCAACTTGTTGGCAAAAAAAAAAGCAACACAGCCAGCTGCTGAGTCAGCCACATGCAGAGGAGCTTGTTTAGACTCTTTTTTTTTTAAGGTCAGACTGAAAACACAACAACGCCAGCTTTGAGTCCTGTTCAAACCTGACACTATATCCTTCTTGGGGAGTTTGATCACGAGTGGACAGCTCTGACTGCGTGAGTTCACACCTGGCAGATCCGATGTCACTTACACTTTCTGTATACACGGCCACGTCACACTGTGAACTATGAGGTGCCAAGTGTAAAATAAAATGTTAAAACATGGTACTAACATATTTTCATCATTTAGCTCATTTTTTGAGTGTAAAATCTTATCTACAAAATTTTAACTAACATTTTATTGTGTTGTCAAAGGCAACTTTGACGTCTAATGCTGCTAGCACTGCTAATGCTGCTAATGTTGCTAACCCTGCTAAAGGTGGCCTTTAAAATTTGAATTCAAAAGGTGTTCATTGAAAACAATATAGATGGTATCTGTGGTCTGGCAGTTTGAAGTCTTGCTCAGACACCCAGACGCAACTGCAAGTTTGATGTCTTGTAGGGAACGTTAGCAACGTTACATTCTAAGAAATGAAGAGTTAAATTTACTAAAACCAAACTGGTTCCAACATATTGAGTTGAGTAAATTGAGCAACTTACACATTTTCTGTATTATGTGTTTCTCAGGCATATAATTGAATTCTTTACCAAATAACTATGTCACCTTCAGTTGTTATGAAAATGCTATTTATATGTACAAATCAAAAATGTATTTAACTTCACATCATAGCTGTTTCTAAGGCTGTAACTGTTTTAAGAACCTCCAATTGCTTCTGTCACACCCATTTCTGCCCGTTTACAACAACATTCATGCCATTTATAACTGGAGCATTGTATTTGTTGAAAAATAATAATAAAAAAAAATAGCAGCAACATTTTACAATATCGGTTTTGGAAAATAGCAACTCAGGATACAATTGAATCTTACTTGAATGATCTCACGTCTGACCTGTAAAGTATGTTTCCTGAAGAACCGGAGAGATTAGAAAGGCGGCTTGGTAAGATTTCTCGCAGTCATCCTCCCACACACACGTCAATGTTAAGCTAATTTATTATTATAAAATGTGGTGTAAGCCAACTAAAGAACACAGATTGCAATATAAATTACAAATACTAACTGTAGATCACAGATAAACCTAACAACCAAACAAAACGTGAGTTGTTTTTCAGCTTATGTGGGCAGACAACAACGTACTTCGGTGTAAACGTACTTCTGAGTGTTGGAATTGCATCGCCTTTTAGTGATAGTCTTGTTATTAATCCACTGCTAAATTCCCTTTGTTCATAAAGCTATCATCCGTAAAGTGGCTCACACAAATATTACATTTTATTTTCTTCGGGGGGGGGTTACTTCCAAAATTGAAGTCCAACCATTTTTTAAGAAATGTATCATCCATGGGAAACTTAAAAAGAGAGTAGCTGGCATCCGAAAATACATTTCCTCAAAGGTATTTTTAATCTGAAAAAGACTGGACTGAGAAATAGTATTAGGAGCTCAGCAGACACATGGTTTCACCAGTTGTTTGTTTGTTGTTGCTGCCGATAGCCTGCAGGAGTCGCAGAGAGGTGTGCTCTGTGATGAGGAAGCTTGGCTTGGAGACACAGCCCAGAGGAGGAGCTGTTCCTAAAAGGCAGTTCTAGGGCCAACCAGCCGTTTTCGTTCTCCTGAATAGATGCCACAAGACATTACAGGATTTCACAAACCTGCAAAGCAACACTCCGGGTATGTTTTTCATGAAAGGATGACATTATAACATGATATAAAGCTCTAAATAGTTGAATTTACATGATATTGCCCCTTTACAGAAAATATGTAAATTTATTTACATTCATTTAACTCAGTTTAGTAGAACCAGTTGACATAACTTGATTAAGTCAATTTAACATTTCATTTTTTAGAGTCCATAAATAACTCATTTTTTGCTGAGTTTGTTCATATTTAAATTTGTAATGTGTAGCCAGCTGTTAAATTTTACAATAAATAAGTAAAAGTATTATTTTTATGTTTTGAATGTAACAACGTAATTAAAAGTTACTATTAAAATAATTCCTCAAAAAAAAAAAACTTAAGTACTGCAATTAAGTAAATGTAGTAATATCTTTGGTGCTTGGGTCTTGTTATAACATCATCATCCTGAGACAAAAGCAACCACTAATGCTGCTAATGCTGCTAGTGCTACACTGCAAGCTGCTGTTCAGCGTCAATCACATAACAACAGTCTGAGCAGCATCATGTCACATTATGTTCACTTAATTAAACACAGCACTGCGGTTTCATTCACAGTTCTGCAATAAACAGCCGACAGCTTGACTGCGATGGATTTTTATGGCTTAAAATCTTCAGCCTTTGAACTCATCAGTGATTTTATGCTCCTTTATTTCTAGCATTAAATGCTTGTTAGATAATTAGATTTATTAAGTTGAGTATTGAACACATGTTAGTCCACATAAATGAGTCTCAAATGCTTCTGAACTATGTTACTGACAATACAATAATGCAGTTCAGATATCTTAATGTATTGTGACTCTCATTACATCAGCAGACCTGCTGTAACACTGATCAGGCAGTGCACTATGTCAAATAAAATGTTTAAAAAAATATCACTAACAAATTTTCATTATTTAGCTCACTTTAAGTTTAAAATCCTTGTCCACTAATATTGTATTGTTATTTAGCTCACTGTTCTTGTATTTTTTTTGATCATTTTTACTAAATGTTCTGTTTAAGTTTTTATCCTATATCTAAATGTGTAAAATCTAAATGTTAAAATTACATTTTAAATGCTGAAATTTGCCTTTAAATAATTTGGAATGGAAAGCTGCCTTTACTGTTAGTGCTTGGCAACGGTATGTACTGGAAAGAAATAACTAAGAAAAAGTAAAACATAAAGAATTTCACTTATAAGAAACATAAAAGTCATAAAACTGCTTACAATAATCGAAAAAGTCCGTTCGTTCGTTTTCTTCCGCTTATCCGGGGTCGCGGGGACAGCAGCCTAAGCAAAGAGACCCAGACTTCCCTCTCCCCAGTCACTTGGACCAGCTCGTCCGGGGGAATCCCAAGGCGCTCCCAGGCCAGCTGAGAAACATAGTCCCTCCAGCGTGTCCTGGGCCTTCCTCTGGGCCTCCTCCCAGTGGAACGTGCCCAGAACACCTCACCAGGGAGGCGTCCAGGAGGCATCCTAACCAGATGCCTGAGTCACCTCAACTGGCTCCTCTCGACGTGGAGGAGCAGCGACTCTACTCTGAGTCCCTCCTGGATGACCGAGCTTCTCACTGGAGAGCCCAGTAAAAGTAAAAGTACGTTTATGGATGCAACCAGTTCTAGAAAAATCAGAATGAGAAACTCACCACGTATCATCTTGGTAATCCACTCAAATGAATAAAATCCCAACAAAACTGACAATATTATTTAGATGAACTTTGCTAACTGGTCAAAATTTTTAGCTGAAAAAGTGACTGAAAAACGCATAAAATGTTATTTCCTTAGAATGTTCACAAAGACTGCATTTTAATGAATTCATTTTTTTCTTTCATTTTTTTTTCAGCACAAAAAGAGGTCTCAAATTGAAGTTCAAGACCACCAAACATATGTAGATGAAAGGGTCCAGGCCATGTCAGGGTGAAGATTGTTTTTAGCACACATTGAGACCAGTCACGCTTTTATTTTGGGCAGATCAGATCATTCAAAAGAGATGTTTGTGTTAGGTGGGTACGATTAAAGAGGTCATTTGTGGAAACTTGCTTTATGCTGTTTTTTTATTCCTGATTTTTATTGGGTAAGATAAGGGAGCAAGTGAACTGAAAGTTTTTTAGATGCAAGAGAAGAAACCATCAGTGGAAAGAATCTATTGCAGGGTTAGAGACACACCAGAAAGTGGGATTAAACTCTTCCCTCTCCTCACCCCAAGACTTTGTAGTGCCTGCCCTGCACACGGTTTTAGAAGGAGGTTAACAAGGGGAGTAATTAAGGAATAAATCTGCTTGCACTTTTCTTTTCCCTTTCTGCCCCTGACTTTTCTCCGTGCTATAGCTGCTCCTCTATCAGCTGTGCTTTCCTTCTCCCAGAGCCCTTCGTTGGCTGCGTGCTTTGCTCTAATCTGGCAGTCCGTTCCTTCGTAGGTTGGTGACTCATTAGGGGAGTGATTATCCCGGTACACACTGTGAATTTAGAGGAGAGACAATACAGGGCGTAGGTTGTCGGGCTATCTGTGTGTGGAGCTTAGAGCGCATGCTTCAGTGATTTCCTGCTATGAACGGTGCACAGATTATCTGTAATGCCAATTTGAGAAGAAGAGAAAACATAAATGTGTTCTGTTGTGCAGCTGGTTTTTGTTTTGTTTTTGTCTGCTTGAGAATTATCGCTCATGTCACTTTGAATGATCTACATTTTATGGAGGCAAACAAACAGAGGTCATGTTGTACAAAAACCGAGAGAAGTTAGCAGTAAAAAATAATTCAGAAAAGAACAAGAGAAAATATGATTGACATTGTTTAGCTTAATTAATGCCTTTGGCCCAGTCTGAGTTCAAACTTGAAGGCAAAGTGATAAATTCACATAAAAAAGATAAATAAATAAAGTCTTAGAATTTCATGAAGAAAGAATATTGAGCCTTTATTGAAGAAAGCATATTGTTTGCTGATGTTCATGCTTGAGTTTTGGACTAAAATCATCCAAAGTTTGAAATAATAGTAATTAGAAATAGCATGAATGAGATGCAATGTTAAGCCTAAGTATTGTGAATGACTCTCACCTACTACCACATCAAATTTTAGCTCGATATCTGTGTAATCGTCTGAGTTATAGCAAGTTTTATGTTGAATAATATCTTGAACTGGACTGACTCTAAAACGGAATCAGTTGTAGATATATGTCAAATGCTTTTTCCCTAAAAGTTTAATTAAAATCTGTTAAGTCGTTCATGAGATATTTTGCTAACAGACACATTTGACCTCAAATATTTAATGGCAAAATTTGAAACCAAGATCATGTGCAATTTGTTGACTCATATGTTGTGTGTTGGGGATGAGTCTCAGCTACTACCACACTAAATTTTAGGTCGATATCTTTAAAATATAGCTTTTTAAAATGTATTTTGAGGTCAATACATATTCACACTGAAGAAGGCAAAAACCTTATCGCCCTTGTCACCCTTTGGCAGCTGTTAAAAACATTAACAATGTGTTACATAGATCACAAATATTTGATTAAAACTTGCTTTTAATTTTGCTTAATTTGTTTAGAATTGTAGATTCTTTGTGTTAGTTATATAAAAGAAAAATTCTTATAATATCCAGTTCACCCAAACATATGGAAACAAGCACGAGCCGAAGGAGTTGTCATGTTGAAAACATTAATGTTGACATAAACCACAACAGAACTGTCTTGATCTTGATACAAACTGAGTTTATCAAGACTAAAATGAGTTGCAACTTGAATTCTCGTGAGAAGACGAAGAACTTTGCTCGATAGTAACCCTTTGATGAAAATCCGTTTCTCTGCGAGGCAAACAAGTCATGGGTGGGCTGTCGAGCCTACCATGAATATGAATGTGAGTGACCGCTACAGGCGAGACGCTCCCCTGCCCAAACAGATGCATGGCTGTGTTCCAGCTCTCATTATCATCATCTTCATCATCATCAAAGAGATTTAGTGGAAAATAAAAATAAATAAATTACAGTGAGGACTGTTTTATCACGCTCCTGATGCCATGATTAGACATGAGAGGTGCTCTTTTTTTTATTTATACTGCCACATGGTGGCACTAGACAGCAACACTTCTGCTTCTGAGTTTCTTCTTTGACCCATCAGTCTTTATCGCCTCTGATGAACCAAAATTATTTCTGCTCATTATGTGATGTGCTGACCTGCAGCATTAGTAAAGTTTACACCGTGAACAAGTAAAAACTACTTTTGATGTACATTTTGTCTTAAAGGAGAGAAGTTATGAACATGGAACTACAGAGAATCAACTGAACATAACAGCTACTTTTTATTTATTAAAATATCAGGGTGGAAATTATATAGTGACATAAAGACATTCCCTCCAATTTTAGGCATGTGCTTCTGGATAAATCTCAATATTTCAGTACTTTCCTTGTTTGAATGTAATGTCTATCATTTGTACTGTGAATAAAACATAAAAATAACATTTTTGTTCCTTATTCTCCTACAAATAGTCAAGTAGAAAAACAGAAATCAATACTTCAATGTTACATTTTGTTCAATATTGTATTTAACTGATATATTAAGGGGGGGGGGGGGTATTTTATGATTGATATAGAAAGATAATGTTATAATCAGACACCAAAAGGTTCACGCGTTTAAATTTGTAAAACTTTTTTAATAATTTAAGAGCAGTTCTGTTTCCCATTGGTTGACAGGTTGAGGGTGGTGTTTATTTATTTTTTTTTAAAACCAACTTATTTGTATTTCATCTGCTTTTCTCTTGCTCTGAACACAGAGAACAGAGGACAGACATGAAGTCTACTATAATTCTAACAATAAAACACATCTTAAAGTAATTCTTTAAATGAAATTTAAATAATACTCATAAACTGGATTATACATAAAACACTTTTACAGCTCACAGAGGCACCAGTGTATAAATTTATGGGGGTTTTGATATACAGATACTTGTGCATTTCAAAAAAAAAATTTTTTTTAAATTTTTGTCTTTCTGGGCATCATGGGGAAAAGCTTGTTCAACAAGGGTGTCCTGGCATTAAATCAGAAAACAACTTAGATTTGTTAACTTTAGTCGTGTAAACTGCACCTTAAAACAAGAGTTAAAGACAATGAACAATCTAATTCCAAATTTCTTTAAGGAAAACCAATCTGTTATGTAGATTTCTTACTTATTGCACAATGCACTGTAGGGGTATAATAACACATCTCCTTTTTTTAAATATAATAAATCAAGTGTAAAAATGTATAATTACAGATCATGCAGAATATAGAAATGCACCTGGCCTGACCTGTTTTTATCTCTAATTTGGGATTTCAAGTTCCAATTAATGGGTCAAAACCTTTCCCTCTTTAGCTCAAACCGTCCTTGCGACTAAAACCGGTCATAAAGCTGAGCAGACCTTGATGATATTAAGCGCCACTCATTTGTTTCAAGCTCCCATTTAAAGCGTTAAGTTGAAAACCGTTAACGTGTGAAAAAAGAAGAGGTTAAACGCAGATGCCCCCTCGGTGGCTTTGCGCGGGGCTTCCGGAACGCTGATGTACAGCTGCGTTGTTGTGCAGGTAGTTCATTATCTTTCCACTAATAGCAAACACTCTTGGAAGAGATGTGTGGGAGGATATTGTGTCAGAGTCTCCTAAGAAGCAGTCCACTGCTTGCAATGAATTAAACTAATTAATCAAATGCCCCATTAATAGCGTGTTGTTTTTGTCAGTGTGACCTGAATTAAAATCTGCACGATGGTTCGTGCCCCGAGGCCCTAAAGGGGGGAGGGGCACTTTCTTTTAATAATCAAATATCTCCTTGTGATAGGAGACTTTTTCATTCCAGCACACTCAGGAGTTTCATCCTTTTGGCACTTGGCTGTCTGCAAGCTCAACAGAAGGCAGCAATCAATTGCTAATTCACACACAAGCGGACAGGAGTCTTCAGTCAGGGCAGCAACTCAAAAGCACTAATTCAACAAGCGCTCAGCCTATTTGTATCCCAAGGGGCTGGTTGTAAAGATCCACACTGACCACACAAACACTGGGCATGGTGATTAATGCCCTCCCCCTCCCCCGAACACAGGATAGGAATTGTGGATAAAGAGACGAGGATCAATAGGAACTTTATTGATAGGACTCGCAGAATAAAGATGACATTTGCCGACTTCGGGAGATCCTTTAATTTGTCGCGGGGAGTGAAAACAGGTTTCGCTCTCAGGAACGGGGGGCACTTCAAAAGGTCAAGTAAAAGAGGCATGCCAAGGGAAGGAAAAAGCAGCGAAGCAGGAAGAAAAAAGAAAGCCCACCTTACCCAGAGATTTACCTCTTGCTTTTACTCACAGACGTTTATGCTGTCTTTGCTGTGTGTTTAGAGGGGAAAGCCCTGTTGTCTGAACAGCTTTGCTATCAAGTTTGAGTAAAAAGAAAAGCGCAGACCTCCCTTTGAGGCGGTGCATGCTATACAGGGAGCATTGAGCCATCAAGTCAGGCGGCCAGAGGCATTGTTGAAAAATTACACATGGGGGCTTGTGATTTGGCCTTGGTTTAACAGTGGAGAAAAAAGGGGAGGGGAGGGCGGGATATCGAGCATTCAGAGTTTCAAAGCTCAGAAAAGAGAGAGAGAAAGTAACACATCCGGGGGGAAGGTTTTTCCTCTTCAACTGCAAACTATTTGTACTTTCTACAGAAGATAATGCCTACTTTCCTCTCTGTCATCCTCCCCCATTTCATCCTTGTTTCTCTGCCATCCAGTCGTCCTTTCTCTGGGCCTTTTTACCCTCCCTTCTGTTATCAAATGCTTTGTGATCTGGGCACAGTGTGGGAGCCTCCCCACGACAGCATGCTGCGATTCCAGCAGCCTGCTGCCGAGGACGTGCTTGTCGGCGGCCCGATCAATAGGAAAGGATTCTGCACACAAAGCTGAGGTGACAGGCAGAGACTGTGAGAAAGGGGAGCGTGACCTTTGGAGAATACAATTAAAAAAAAAAAAAGAAAGAAAAAAAAATTGCCCTGACACCGGCTAAGTTAACTCTGGCACCACACTGTGCCTGAACTTGCAGATCGTTTATTTTTCTGGACAGTACCAATTGAGTGAGCGAAGGGGAGGAAGGTCTGGGATTGGGACTGAGGTGAGGGCAGCGGCAAAGTGGGGTGACGGAGGGAGGGGACGCGAAGAAGAACAACAATTTAGGCATGTTGTGCCATCAAGTGTACCTTTGTTTTTTTTCCTCTTTTCCAGCTTTTACCTCTTCTTGTTTTATGCAGTCCAGGCTGTACAGGCTGTTTAAGGATGCTGCCTGAATACAGTCAGCACACAAGCTCCTTTACATCTCTTACAACATGGCCCACAATTGTACTATTACAATGAAGCACAGACAGAAAATCTATATTTGTCTGCCTTAATGATTTAGCTGTTTCTTTCTGCGTTTTTTTTTCCTTTGGTACATTTGTGGAGCATTCCCTGACTTCTCCTCACTCCCTCTGTTCTTTTGCACATCAGTAGATAATGTAACATCCTCTTGCCAAATAATAAATTGAACACTGACAACTGAGTCAACGTCGGCAGGCCACTTAGAAAAATATGAATGTAATTTCCAAACCATCAATCTATAACTGCTCATGGCTAACAATTTATATTTTGTCAATTGCATTGATTTAATTTAACAGCTTGACGTGCCGCATACTTAGTAGTTCTGTAGTTTTCATGTGGCAGGACCGACTTTCCTTTTAGAAGCATGTAATCTATGTATTCATGAAGCATTTCATGAATTTTTTGGGGTGTTTGGAGTGATGGAGCAAGCGAGGTGTGTCGGTTCAATCTCCCTTATTTCCCCTCCTCCCCCTCCGCTTGTTCTGATCGGGGCCGCTGTTCCTGTTTCTGAACAGCAGGGGGCAGTGTTAAATGAGGTATTTCTTCCAGTGGTGACTTTTTGTCCTCTCAGACTGACGGCCGGGTGCTGCTGCAGTCTTGTCTGGATAAAGATGAGGAGAGAAAGGGGGTTTGGGCTACTGCATTGCACAACACAACAGTGTATCAAAGAGGAGTGCTGAGAGGAAGCCGGCGGATTTGAAGCCGTCTCCCTTTGTTTTACATCTAAATTGTGTTTGGACAAGCCCCGCTCTACATGTGTAATTACCACTGGCAGTGTTACTTTTTCCAGAACACGAGTTCAGGTTGTGCTTTAATCATCTGCATGCTTTGTGTCATTGGGACAATTATGAAGACAACAAAACAAAGGCTTCCAAAGCATTAGTTAAACTTTTTTTTTGTTGATTTTTTTGTCTTTTCTCTACATTCTCATTGATAAGAACTTGCTTTTATTAATAACTTTCAAGGACAAAATATGGCATTCATGTGCAGGTCTCGTTTTCTTTCTTGTTAAATTGCAAAATGGCAAACAAATCATTAGATTTATAAATAATTCTGGGGGATTTGCCTTCTACATTTCCTGGTTCCGGGCTTTTGGATTGAAAATAAAACCCTATCTTTGTAATCGCAAATAATTTGATCTCCGTTTCAGCTGGGACAAAGGGGGGACGATAAGAGCCACGTTCCCTCCGACACGAGGGCTTGCACTAATGCCTACAACAAACCATTTGTGGCAAAAAGATTACATCTTCTAGGAAAATTAACATTCATTGCCACTCAGTTGAAGATTAAATCAATTTCTCTGCTTCCGTCACATCATGTTATCAGCCTTGAGATGGTAAACAGACATTAAGTGCCATCTTCCTTGTGGTCCAGAGGCGCTTCAACTCACATCCTATTGGGCCCAGCCTGCGTGATAATGTTTACAACAGAGATACATCAATATTCGCATGGCCTCGTTTTCCTGAGGAATCGGTGATGGCACACATTAGCCAGCAGTTAGTAGCGTTTATTTGAGAAATATGAGATGACAACATGTTTTGCATAACATTTATTCTATGGGACAGGGAAAAGTGCTAATTAACTTGGAAAAAAAGAACAAAATTTAGAAGGTGTAGTTGAAAAGGGATATTTTAGGTCTTATTAAAAAAGGGTTATTAGGAATTAATATAAAGCTCGCATTAAATCTTTTTTAGTAATAACATTAGTTTGTAGAAATAGATATTTTCTGACCAGACTAAACTAAAATCTATTCTCAGCTGCACCCAGACCAAAATGGTATACTTCTGTCCTAAAACTACAACCAAAAGAAATGCCAGTGTTTCATGCAAACAGTTTATAAACCTCTCTACTGCTGTTTATTTTGTGTTACACAACTGTTCTAGCAGAATTATTATGTTACACAAGTCTTCCAAGATGTATCAGAAATAATACAGCTAGCTGCTGCTACCTCAATTTGTGCCAAATAGCCACAACATTTTATCCAAATGACGAAGCAAATAGAAATGTAACTGTTTTTAAAAGTGTTTTTGAGATCAGAGTATTAACATTACAGAAATGAGCGTTGCTCTTTGATCTTTTCAAATTGGCTAATCAGAATCTGAGCAGACGTAAACTCTTGAGTCATCTACAGCAGGTAAGATACTAAGTGTTTAATGCTTTTTACAGAACCCTCTTTCATAAAATCTAAACTGTAACCATGTTTTGTCACGAAGGATAAAACCTTTTTAAGGAGGACGTTTCACGCAATATGAACTTCTTTAGCCATTAAATGTTTTTTTTTGAATACTTGGAGTCTCTAAGAGTGCAAAGATCTGAATGTAGTCTCTCTCAGGGCTGAGAAGATATTTTTTTTTTCGAGGTCAGACCAATGCATTGCAGTTAGACTTTATATAGACCCCAACTGAATGATTTAAATGTGAAAAAGAAGGATTTAAAAGCATGAAAGGTTATTGTGTTGAAAAAGACCCTTGAAATGAGTTGTTCTTATAAACAAGTAATATAATCTGTCTGAAATAGGTAAAAATTATTTTTTGTCATTTCTCATGATTTAAGTCAACTACCCACCAGCTTGTGGCACAAAACAAGACCATTTCCGCGGACCCTATGGGAGGTCTTACATTTCCTTTCCTCTCAAGAGTCCTCCATTTGGCCCCCACCGCAAAAAGCCATCCTGCTATTTGATGTTCAGCAAAAAGCAATTAGCTGGTCACATTTCCGCATGTAAATGAAATGACTTGTTTCTATGGAACCTGCAGGACCTCAAAGACATATTCCCACTGCTGGCGCATTTGACATGAGGTCTGCCAGCATTAACATTTGATAAGAAGGGTCGTTTACAACTCCCAGCTGCTTGCCAGCACCAGACAGTGACCTTTCGAACAACAGTAATTTTTACAGACCTTTAAAAAGCTTGCACCCTGCCTTACCCACGCTCTGTCTCATCATCTCTAATGATTTCCTTATTTTGACCACGGCACGTTCTCTTTCTTCTCTCATTAATGCAGTCTAACACACGGCAAAAGGAAAGTATTCCTTCATTCTTCCTCCTTGGTATTTCAATTTGAACCCCCACTGTCTGGATTATTACTCATGAGGAGATTGTTTATTTCTTTCTTTATTTTCACAGAGACACATTCTTCATCGAGCTCTATTGGGTTACGCGGTGAGGTGAGATTTCTCCGTTCGTCCTTCCACCGACAGGCTGCTCTGCTTTTATAGCTTTGAAATCTCTGCACACGCCACTCGCAAATGTTGCGATAAGAAATAATGTTACAATCTTGCTTTCACCACTGGTCAGTGTTTTATCATTTCTATGCTAAAGTTGTCTTTACAAAATCTGGTCAAGTGGTTTTCAGAGCGCAGTACCGATGATGCTTGAAAGAAAACAAGAACTAGTTTAGCCTTGGAGGGAGAAGAGTACATGAACTTGTTGAAAGGATGGGTAAATAATACATTAATGCTTCACAGCTGCAGAGATTGTTGAAAACGCAACAATCCAACAGCCTTGAGAAGCAGGGGCTATTGATGAAGAATGGCCACAACGTTTGCGCTGGAGTTAAAAAAAGGGTTCATTGTATAGGTGCAGCGCATTCTTTTGATGCCGTCTGCTCGCCATGACAACGGTACGTTCAATAGTTTCAATAGTTTCAATAGTTTGATGAAATCTTTCAGTCTGCCACTGCGTTTGAACTCAACCGACAAAAAGAGCGAAATGTTTTAGACGGCTTTTTATTAGTGCCATGAAACATGGTCATATATCCGTCTTCTGTTGCTACCACATAATGATGGTGATGTACTGCAACCCCAAACAGCAGGGATATGACATAAACTGTGTGTCTGATCTCAGATACCATTTTATGTTCACCAGTTATATTTCACTGTACTCTGAAGATACCGGAGACCTATGAATCTATCAAATGACATATGTTTCAGAGTAAAAAAGTTGTAGAGATAAAAAAAAACAAAAAACAGCAATGCCACAGGCTGTGAGTTTTCAAAGCCATACCTTCATGTGGTCACAGTTTGGTTTCTAGTTTGAGTTCTGTTCTGCTTTTGGCACCTTCACTTTCTTTATTTAGTCATTTCAGTTGGCCCCAGTTTGTAATCAGCACACCTATTACTGCTGCTCACCATTCTCTATGTATTTATGGTCACAGTTTTTTTTATTGCTTAAGCCCTGTTTTGTATTTTCCCTCAAAGTTTCCCTTAATTTACTTTATACTTGAGTTTGATTAGTTGTATGATGTCATTTTTCATGCTGTTTTTGCAACCCTCATTTGTTTCTTAGTATTTTACCAACACACTTGCCTACATTTATATGTTTGCATTTGGGTCATAGATTCTTCAGCTGACCAAGGTCATTTGTAATAAATAAAGTGTGGAAGAGTAAGATTTAAAACCAGGCAAGCTCACTTTTGTTTTTTTTGTTTTCTACAACAAAGTAAATTTTAGAAAAATGTCTTAGACTTGTTTTAAGTGTTGTTGAATAAAACCAAAACAGAAATGTAGTATTAAAGATGTCTAATAAATACACCAGTTTGGTAATAAATTTTGCTTACATCAGTGCCTTTTAAAAGGTCTGACCAAACTCAGCTGTCCCACAAAAAAAGTGTGTATCTACTATATAGGTACAAAATATGATTGATACACAGATACCAGTGAATAGAATTTTAGATAAATGTGTTTCACAGACTGTATGAAAAAGACTGTTACCTTATCTTATAGGGGTGCGGGGGTGGGAGATGGAATTAGGTAATATTCATTTTTTCAATGCTTCAAGGTACATTTATAATTTACAATTGTTCTGAATTATGGATGCACCTTCCTAACCAAACAATCAGATAATACCAACAATAGCAGTTAACAGCAGTTTAACCTCTCCTCAACATATGGTCCCTTCTGGCTGTAAAAACTCAGGTCGTCACAACAATGGCAGAAATTATAGATGTCAAAATTTTGTCATCCAACTTTAAAAGTTCTATTTATCAGCAAAATAAAGTTCAGAAGGATTACCTTCATATACAGTTCAAATAAAACTATTTATATGGCAGCTTTGTGACACAAAGTAAAACTCTTACAATCTTCTCTTTGGATTTATGTTTGTTTTTTTTAATTGTCATGGCCTGATAAACAGTGATCAATTTTAGATACCCATCATAAAAAACGGGAAATGATCATTTCAAAGAAAAGAAAAATGAACTTTCATTTATTACAAAATACATTAAACCTTTCTTTTTTATTTCTTTTTTGCACACATTTTGAAACGGTTCATGTCCCAAAATCCTTACACCCCAAATATATTTTCCTTTACTGTGCAGAAACCTTGAGGACCGAGACAATGTGCTGTACAGTGTGAGTCACTGTGAACCTATGGCCTGACTGAAGAGCCCTGAAGACAGAAAAGACCATGCTTAGGGCTGTGCCTCAGGCTTTTAACACACTGGTAAACATGTTTACCCATGTATAAAATTCATTGTCAAACAAATGCTGCTGGCAAACACCGTGAGAAAACAAGCTGTGCCATCATAGTTAGAACTGATTAGCACGACTTTGTGTCAGCTATTACTCAGTGTTCATTCATAATGCATTACTTCTGCTTTTTTATTTATTTATTTATTCTTATAAAGAGTCCCGAAATACCTGCCTGACCTCTCGTGGAATTTTATTAAAAAAACCCTGTGATTAAAGTTTGGTATTTTCAGAAATATGAGCAAAAACATGTGTGTCTGTTTGGACTTCCCTGCATGATCCCTGAGTTTATGGTGGAATAAGTTGCTCCTCGACTAGACAAGCATGATACATGGTAGCCTTGTGATAAGACCAATGAGAGTTAGTGTACCGCTCTGCACATGGCTTGATAAGTGTGATGTAGAGGGATTTGGAAGGGATTTGGATAGATGTGAGGACTGTATGTAATCTTTCTCACCCTCCTTCAAATGAATCCTTTATTCCTTTAAGCCACATCTGATGGGACCTCAGCGGGCACTCAATCAAAACCTCTCACTTTCTTCTTCTTTCCTCTCTATGCATACAGAAATTTGCCCAAGTCCTCGCTCAGCAACATATTAGTAAAATAACCTGCATCTTACAGGATACTATTCTTTACACATAAATGTGTCTGCCACTGGTGATCTTGCTGTCTTTAAACTTTCTCTCCCTCACACACGCGTGTGCACAGACACACACACACCACATGAACTGCCTGATCATCACTTTCTTTCTGCTGTGACCATTACAGCAAATATCGTATTTTCCACCGTCTTTATCCCCCCTGCTGTCCTTGGTCCTATAACACAGCGCCTTTAGACTCAGGAGGTCTGACCAAATGCCAGCTGTCCTACAACAAAATAACAAACATAACAAACAAAAAAAGATAGAATGAACAAAAAAAGAAATACCCCAAGTGATTGTGCATGGTTGATCTGAATCTTCAAAAGACTAGTAGAAATGTATTTTACTGCGTGCTTTACATTTATCAAATGTATTTATTGAAGATGGCTACAAGAAAAAAAATGTTTGATGTTGTCTACTTCTAAAGAATCAGTGAAGTTAAACAAAGGTTGTGAATTCAAAATCAAAAAAAAAAAATTAACTAAGAGTTCACAGGGTTATGTGATCAATGCCTGTGGTTAAAGATGAAAGCTTTGAAGTCTACTTTTTGGTAATATAAATGTTACTTGTAAAGCAAGAATTTTAATCTATTGAGGATTCTCTCATGTATCTCCTGTTTTTTTTAGCTGCTCCCTTCTGCAAGAATAGCCACAGCAATCAAACTGGCATAAAAGATTTTCCAGTTGTTTTACGCAGACAGCCTCCCTGATGCAACCTGAGATCAAACCTGCAATCCTCACGATCACAAGACAGCGGCACTGACCGCCGAGCCGCTGCAGATAATCCTCTCAAGTATTTCTGCAACGCAATAAATATTTGCATGCTTTTGGCATCTAATTAGGAATTTGTCTTTTGTTGTGAGACATTGCACTCATGAATTCTTGGTATCCAGTGTACGCTGTCATCTAGATAAGCCTGTAGCGACCCGACGACCTTCCTGCACTGCGAGCGTTTTTGCTGCACACCGTTCTTGTATATTTGCAGAGCACCATGATATAGCAATTAAGAGGACTGTTTCTGCATTCAGGAGGTTTTCTGCCTGTTTGCGTTTAAATTATCGGCGCACATTGTCTTGTTAATGATGCACTCAGAGATGCTTTTATTGAGAGAATGTGGTGAAGAGAACTAAATGCAAACACTAAGGCAAGAAATTTTTGTTTCAATTTTCAGCTGTGAGGAAATCTCATCAGAACTGCGTGGCAAGGTCTTTTTAATAATCTATAAACAATCAAAACTAATTCCCAAAGTTTTCATTACTTCCTATTTAGAGGGGAGAAAAATCTGAACTTCTGGAACTTTAATGAACTTCTGTATTTGTGTGTGCTCTGCTGCCCATGTGAGAGCATTGAATAATCATGAAGTATTTATACTCAGAAACACAGATGAAATAGGCAACACAAACAGAGTGCTTTAAAACATCCAATCAGGCAGCTTAACAGAAGGAAGGACACCTAATATTAAATGTTCCATCTTGACAGGGCGGTACTCTAAAAGTGTCAAATCTGATGATTGAACTAATTACAGCAAAATAAACCTACTTAAAATTCAGCAACTTTTCATCTTACTGCATTTTTATTAAAAGTAAAAGCCCTTTTCATTTATTTATTTATTTATTTATTTATTCAGCCATAAAAGTCGAACCACAAAAACTGATCTTTCCACACGTTTTTTTTAAATTTACATAATAATTTGAATATATAGTTGTTGAGCGTCTGGATTGAACCCCTTTTTAAAACCTTTGTCACATATTTTTGTCCCATCATCTGCTCCCGTGCTTGGACTTTGTAGAAACCAACAGATATCAGCATGCAAATGAAAAGGTCTAAAAGCTGATTTAATTCCACCAGAATTGAATCTTCAAGCCTTGCCAAAAAATGTCAACAGTGGACTTTGAAACGGGCTCACAGCTGCAGTCCATGTTTCATACAGCAGCTGAAGAACATGCCCCTTGGATGTAGGAGAAACTGAATTTTCTTTTGAGGAGTCACGCACAGACTGACATTAGTTTGGTTTACTTAAAGTGATGGAAGCCCAGCAGAAAAGTCATCCATTGCACTCTGGGTATTTTATCTAATAAAAGGGAACTGTTTGTACTCCTAAAACCCAAATGACAGTACATTTTTATTGAGGGACTATTTTCTAAAATGAACGTAAACTACAAGGTTTGCTCCACAAATGTCAAAAAACAGCATTCTGCTCATGTTTTGAATTAGTGAATAAAATACTTTTAGAAGAATTAAAAAAAAAAATCAGACTCTTTATTCTTAGAAAAACCTTTTGGGCTTGAAAATCCCCACAAACTGACATTTTCACTTAGCTGAAGACTAAATAACAGCCTAGGAAAGATCAGCCATTGATATTGTTTCACTGAATCCATTCTAAAGCACTGTTAACTGGAAACCTACCTATTTTTCTGCCACAAAAATGAAATAATACATTAATAGTTTCAGCTGTCGTTTTTTAGACGGTTTCAACAATGACTGTCCTAGGCTTGGTAATTACTCAGTGGAAAATCTGACACTAGCCATTTAAAATGAATAAGGATACATAAGAGAATATTATGTACTATAAGCAATAGGGGTGGGCGATACTAAATAATTTGGTATTGATCCGATACCAATAAAATACAGGACTACTCTTGCCGATTCCCAATTCCAATACCTTGTCATGTTCATTGAATAATTTTGTGATTTTGCTTGTAGTTAGTCAATTATGATAAAACAGGACAAAGATATTAGGCAAATAAGTTTTGCATTAACTAAACACAAAATAACATGATGTAACAGTGTAAGAATAATCAAATAATTACCCTCTTACCTTCTACTGCACACAATTGTTTTAAAAAAAACTCACCATCACAAAATAT
>JARVJO010000269.1:11793093-11811531 GCA_031762555.1 Cynodonichthys magdalenae
CCCCGCCCCCCCCCCCCCCCCCCCCCCCCCACACACACACACACACACATGCACAAAATGCTTTGTACATATTTCTTTCTGTGCAAACAATATTATTTCATTTTCAGGTAAACTAGAATATTGGTAATTAGTTGTTGACTTTCTTAGCAGTACGCTGACTTGTCCCAGAGATCCTGTCTGTCTGCAAAGCACAGACAACATTGCTCTCTTTGGTTCAGAGAGCTTTAGCCTTGATGTGTTGTCATGTACACAATTGTTGTTCAGTGTTTTCTTGATGGTAGTTTCACGAACATTGACATTATCAGCTCTCAGAGAGACCGATGCTCGTTCAGAACTTATCATGGGATCCTTTTGTTACCTCACACAAGATTACATGCCTCGCTCTCAGAGCGATCTGTGTTGTGTCTGACACACAATGCTTTTGGATTTCCTCTGTTTGTACACAGCCTGTCTGACTGGATGAATGTCCAAACTCCTAAGAAGTGATTCTGTTGCCTTTTCCAGCCTGATGAGCCTGAACAAGTCCTTTTCTGGTGTTCTCCTAATAGTTTCTTTCATCTTTGTAATACCCATCTACAGCCAAATTCTTTAAAAAACATGGCGCCTATTCAAACTTGATTGTCATTTAAGTGATTAAAAACATGTTTAAATTTAACTTTGTTGTCATGTTGGATCCTTTTTCCCAGTAATAAAACATGCTTACAATGGGATTAAAAAAATATAGTGAAATGATTTCATTTATTGTAATTTAACTGATATCTGTACATGTTGAGAAGTTGAAGCAAAGAAGAGTTTGTGTGAGGGGAGAAAAAAGAGACACAAAGACAAAGGTTGAATATGAGGCTGTTTCTCATTCCTTTTTATATCGTCTCTGACATATGCTTTCTTTTTTCTCAAGTTTGCACCTCAGCAAAGTCTTGTTTGGCTGCATCACACTCCCCAAGAGAAATCATCCGACTGGCTTTCGACACAGAGTGTCCACACACACCTGCGCACAGATGCTTGGCTTTTCAACTTGTCTGCAACAGACGACGATAGAACAGCTTTCCCCCACAGCTGGTTGTGTGTCCAAATATAATCAGGGAAAAAAACTATAAATGACAATTGAGCTTTTTCTTTCTTTCTTTTTTTGTGTGGTGTTTTAGCTGTCATTTAAAATAACCCCATAGTTTGCAAGAATCCTGTTTCACAGTTTGCTAAATCTAATCAATACTTGGTGAGATGCCGTGTTGCACTGTAAATATAATTTGCACCTTGTTCTCAGTTCCTTTCAGCCTCATCCTTTATTTACTGGTTTTTGTATTTTCCTGTTTTCTTCCTATTTTCTGTTGTTCTCTCACTGTTTCAGGGAATTTCCAGGCCAAAACGAAAAAAAAAAAAAGAAACAAATATCTTCTCCTCACTGTAACTGGAGGAATTGGCCGCAGCGTTACTCAATCAATCAATGCACTCTGCTACCCTCGTTAACCCTGCTTCTCTTTATGCAAGTCCTGCTTAGATAATTGTTTATTATGGCGTTTAATGGGGGGACTGAATACTGTCAGACAGCATGGCCACTTTCCCCTCAGCATGGAGACAGTTAGCCACTAAAGTATGCTGAGTCACTTCACAAATGTACAGTTAAGACAGGTCTTATCTAAGCATGTTAAAACAGAAATATAGTCATATACAAAGAAGTGTGTAAATTTTACAGATGACCATTCTTCCAAAGTTAGGCTCAGTCAATCCTTTATTTTTACCAGTCCTTTTTAAGGACATAGTCTGTCTAATTAAAGCATACATTGCATAAAACATCTAAAGCTTAGTGAAGAAACAGCTTTAATTTATACCTTTAGGTCACTCCTTTACTGCCTTGACAAAGCATTCTTTGTGTCTTTAAAAAAATCAGAGTAAACTGGGCAAGGGAAGGTCAAAAAAATAAAAAATTCGAGGACTGACAATTTATCTACAGCAGATGAACAGTATCTGAACATCATGTCCTTAAAACGCAGGGGGAAAAACTCCAGCAGAGACCTGATAGAGGACCTGAGAGATGCATCATCCTTTAGTTGATCCATCAACTGTATTTGAAGTTTTCAGCTTATAGAACTTTAGAGATCACCTTGTCTGTGCACAGAAACTGTATTATACCGCTCAAACTGTGTCATTGCTGGCACTTTTCAAATGAACAAAAAAAGAAGAAAAAAAAGAATGGGGAGCAAATGATAAAAGTTTTTGTGGTTTTTACAATACCCTATATTGTGATTTAATGCAAAAATGATTTTGTCATATGTCAAACTCAAGGCCTGTGGGCCAAATGTGACCCATCACAGCATTTTATGTGGCCTGCATAAATAGGTATATGCTGCTTTAAAGCCAGCATTGAACATATCTTACAGCTGCCATAATGCATGTTGATTATTTTTCCGCAAAATGACAACATCAAACCACTAAATGGAGGTGCACAGGGTTCAAAAGCAGGTGGCGAAACTTGCTGTTTAAAATCTCAATTTCACCGCATTTTCACTGGCTACTTTTGCTGTTGTCCAGTTGCAGTGGGAAGTGGGAATTTCCCACTCACAATTCATACATTTAAACTGGAATGCCCCCTCCAGTGGGAATTCCCTGTCGGAAAGTGGGAGAGTTAAGAATTCAAGACAGCAGCTACTCATCACAAACCAACAGTGAGTAAAACTCTCTTACTTTTACTTTTAGTAGTATTTCTGTATAATTTATTTCACATTTAGAAATACACATAGTACATTTCCTTGTTTATAAGAGGATGTGTTAAAACACTGTTTCTATGCATCAAATACCATGTAGAGCTCAGTTATTGTTTGTTAGCGGTGCTCAGCCATAGTGATGAGACAAGGAACGTGACGTTTCGAGTTAAATTGTCAAACATGAAAAATCAAATTTAGTTACAACTGGCCCTCGTGGTCCTCAGTGAAAATAAGTTTGACACATCTGCTCTTTAAAATCTATGTTGAAAACACAAAAGTATTTTGTTACTGAAAAAAAGCTTAAAAATATATGTAAAATTTTTTAGATTCGAAACAGTTTATTTTTTGTACAAATAGTTTCCTGTTAATATTGTTTTTTTTAATGCTAACAATTCATAGATAACTAAATAAACTTAAAAACTCATTCCTCTATAAAATAGTTGTGTTCAAGGATTGGACTAAAGTGATTGAAAAAGCTGTAAACATTTAGAAATGCAGAGCGAGTTTTAACCAAGGCCATTTAAAATATTAAAAATATTACAAGAAAGCCTGAGTCCTTGAAATACCAAAATCAAATACAACAAAAAAAAAAAAAGAGGTGGTTCAAGAGTTTTCCATACAACTGTACACAGTATAAAGCAGAAATTTTGGCAGCTGCAGCTGTCAAGCAGCAGTTTAAATAAATGGGTGCCTCTTGCCCTGTCCAACCACCCTGCTAATTGTATTTTCTCTTACTTGGTAGCATTTGTTGGGCTCCATCAGTCTTCTGTGTCATATCTAAAATGACAGTCCACCTAGTTGACATTGTGAATAGTCGTCAGGTCAGGGCCTTACTCTCCTTTGAGGCCAAGAGGTTTGTTCAAACATTTTGCCTTGCCTCATTAAATCTCCTGGAAAAGACGACCGCAAGATTTAGTCCTCCATTATTTTTGGCTTTCTGCCATATACTTTGCATTCTGTGAGCGCAGGTAACAAACCTTTTTTTTTTTTTTCCCCATGAATTTTCCCCATGATATATCGAGAAGCGAGTGGTGCAAAAACAACACAGCCGTCAACATTTTTCACAGGTGTGACATTGTCAACTTTAAGTCAGACTAAGTGTTAAAGATTTTCACGGAATACAAAACAAGTATGATGTAGCAAAATGAATCTTTGAATGATCTGTATTTTACACTTAAAATATCTTTAGTCTGTATTAAGCAGCCTATTTTGAGACATTTATAACTAAACATTTTAGTTTTGCAGAAGCTTTGTGTAATCTTTTTTTTTTTTTTACAACTTTATGAATATAAATACTTTCCAAGACATCTCTCCACAGGAAAACCTGTTTTTAAACTCATAGATGATTTTCAATTGTTGGCATGTTCGCAAATGATATGTAATGATGCCGCAAATCACTAGGCTGCACTCTCGATTCTTGTTCTCAAATGTCAATGTAACACTGTGAATATAAACGCTTAACATTTAGTGGCAAATAATGGAAGGTGGACAAGGCATTTGTAGTGCTGACATTTTAGATCAGTGCTCATAATGTGTTCTGGGGAGGCAGTAAAACAGCTAATGTGTTATAGAGGGTCTCAGCGGCTTAGAATACCGCTAAATTGGAGAAAAAAGCCGAGAGGGGAGTAAGGGAGCTGGGTATCAGCTGAGGTGGGGGGTGAAAAGAAGAGGAGGAAGGGGAAGTAGAAGAAGAAGCGACGAGTGTTTCTTTTTTAAAAATCTTCAGCTAAGTGAGCCACAAGAAGAGAGAATTACACAGGAAGAAAAATTGCGTCATTTTGCAGTAATTTACAAATCGCAGAGTGGAAACAAAATTAGATTAAGTGGGTCTGTTGAAATGGACCTGCTAAACATCACTATTAATTATGTTGCTGTCAAGAGTAAAGAATATTTATTTTCACGGGAGAGGAGTAAAATCATGCCATAGGTGACTGCTTTGGGGTTTTAGGGTGGGAGTCATTTTTCATGTGCACATGCACATCTTAACGGAACAACAGGGAAACATGGCCGTTCAATCAAAAGCCCCTAATGTCTACATTATTGTTCAGGGCAATGAATGGCTTAACCCGACTTCCAAGTAAAAAGCAGCCACAACCAACGCTGCACAATGTCACTGCCAACGTTAATGAGGGAGGAATTGTTTGCTATGCTCTGATTGGCCGGATAAATGTTGTGTACTTCACAAAAGCTACATGTGAGCATGTGAATAAATGTTGCCAATAATGGTCGGTGACATGACATTACTCACACACCAGGCCCCCTTTTAAAAAAAACAGGGACATAAAAAGAGCAAATATAAAGTAAAATTCCCAGCATGCTGGAGCTCGTACATTTCCATTTTGAACCAGGAGAACGCTGCATGTACGAGAGCAAGAACTGAAAATGTTTGCAAAGTCCTTTCATCCTGCCAAAGTCAAACTCGAAGTCGTGGGGTCAAAGCTGCATCAGATGATACAATAATCTTATTCATATCGCTGCATCCCTACTGCAAACACCTGAAGGGCTGCGGAGAGTGTGGTGTTAGTGGACGCACACAAGTGAATCAATATTTTGGGTTCAGGCAGAACACCGTGTCATAATATAATCTCAGCTGGATGGGTCAGGATCACAAAAAAGACAGACGATTCATAAAAAAAAGGATATGATGAGAAGAGTTTTATCTTGTAACTGATCAATGCTTCCTATTTTATGTACAGTTTTCACAAACAGCTGTGATTTGTCTTAAATACAAAGAAAACTAAATATCTATTTATATGGATACAGATTTATATAGATTCATACTGTATATCAATGAATAATTTTAGACATGGGCTTTGAAATTACACATGAATCTGAAATGCTTAACAATCAAGGGTGTAGTTCATTTAATTTTGAAAACTTGCTTGGAGTTAGTATCTACCAATGTGGTAAAAATATGCCTAATTGTGAAGACCATGTTCATTATTAATGGGATGTTTTGTCTTATTATTGCCATAGAAATAACAGGGAAACTTAAGTATCACTGATGCTAATCTCCATTGCCACAGGAACATACTTTAGTTGGGCAATGCTGTCAGCTGGGTGAATTTCTGACCTAAAAAACCTGTATAATATCAAAAATATGTAAAGAAATACACACTTGCAGTGTGTGTTGTCTTATGAAAACTATGCAGCAATATTTATAAAATTGCAGTCATTGCAATCTTCCATCTTTTGTCAACTTTATTTGTGGATTTTGTGCAGATGTGATGTCATTGTTGTGACATGCTGAAGTGGAACTGTCCGGAATGGTAGGAGATTCTTAAAGAGATGCCAATTTCAAAGTGTTTAGATTTAGTCTAAATTATTTTTAAATATAAAACATTTTTCATAACAACTGAAAGTAACACAGTTACTTGATTGTGGCATAGAATTATACACGCCCAATACACCCCCCTTAATATCAAAATATTTGAACTATTAAAATATGCATCATTGAAATGTTTGAACACAGACACCAGCTCCCCCAAAACACTGCACACAACAATAAGGTAAAGAGAATGGATGACAGGAAGTCCTTTGACATTCATTAGAAGGTGCTGCGACACCCTCTGCGCCCCTGCTTGACATAATTTTTCTCTTGGAGGAAAATTCTGGTTTGCAAGATTGAAACATCTAATATCTAAAAGAAAATCCCTCCAGCAGTCAATTTCTGAGTCCTTTGGTTAATTATGAAGCAAAACAAAAGACAACAACGTGAATATAACAGATCACTCAAACCGAGCAAATTGAGTCTCTGGAGGAAAGCGACATCTCTGAATGATCTGTAGGAACTTATACAGAGTTGTAACATTTGGCTCTGTGCTACAGTTGTTTGCCTCCTCCTCTGTAAGCCTGTCATGAGCATTACAGTAAACCTTTCCACACACCAATCTCTTTTGTAACTTCAGTTTCAGCATTTTGCTGTCAAAAGACGAAGAAAAAACATTGCTGCATGCCAGTCATATGTGCAAGCTGCCTTTTTGATGCCAATGTTATTTTAACAAAGATGTACAATTAAAAAAAGAGAGCGATAGAGAAATGAAGGTTGGTTTTCTGGTGTGTTTATTGTGAAGTGTTTATCACCTATCTCTTCAAGCAAAAAGGTGATAGTGTTTTTTTCTGGCCCCTTTGAGGGTTCATGTGCATTTTTAATATTTTTTCTGTAGCAGTGGCAAAATATCTTAGGACAAGTGACTGAACGATAATGAAAACCTCAAATTATCCATTTAGTGTGCAACAGATTCACTTCTAAAGTGAAATCATGCCACAGCCAACTGAATTTAGTCCATTCTATAAATATAGAACTTGAATTTGATGATGATTCAAAATTTACCAAAACAGCTTTTGTCTCAGCATTAGATGAGATGGTTTAACTCTGGCATAATATTAATAATATGAATTATGATAAAAAAAATCATTTTCTTAATGTAAAAAATTCAGGAATGCAAAACATTTAAATAAGGTTGAACCCTTAAATAAATATTGTTTTCCAATGTATTATGGATGGAGAATTAATAGCAGATTTTTACCCCTGCAATCATTTGAATCTTGTTTTAGCAGCAAAAATCAGTGTCGTTATTAACTCTGACCCAGTGAGCAATCAGTCACAATACCAGGACTTCTTTTTAAGTGCAATAGAGCTGCTTGAGCTATAGTTAATCTGTCATTAAATGTGACTTTTTTTTGTTGCTATAAGCGTTCAACTGTTTCTTCTTAAAAAGGTCTATGCTCACATTATACCTGTATGAAGAAAAGACAGGTGGGCAAACAGATTATGGGTTTACAAATCTTGCCACATTTTTTTCTTCTTTTATAGCAGAAAAGGTGTGAAAAGCACTTCTTTTTTAAGTAGGTGAAGTTAGAGGCAGTGCCACCTTATGAATAAAATGAGCTGTTATTTCACCTTTTGTATTGCTGTAGGTCTCAGTGCATGACAACTTGGAAGCAACACATGACTTGCTTTGTGGCTTTTACAGGCCCAGCCATTAGACAGCACCGTCGGCTAATAGGGTAAGCCCTCGTTCCACTTCCCATCTGCTTGGCAGGCAGTCCCCAAGTCATTAGGCCCCTGCATCGTACCCAGTGGGGAGGGAGAGTTGAGCAGGGGGGGAATGGGGTTGGCCCCCGTACGAGTGGCACTGGCCATCCAGAGTGTTGGGGAGGGCATCTGGCAAGGCAGCACCTCGGGTCAGGCTATCTGAGGAAAGAGCACATCGGCAAGCGCTTCATGGATGGCTCACTGTCTGTCCCTGGCAGCTTGTCATTTATCACTGCTGAGCAGCAATGTCAGGTGGGAATGTGATTAATTTCGCTTTACCATTCTCAGAAATAAGCTCTATAAATCATCCTAAGCTTGGCTTGTGTGCTGCTTTTTTTTTTTTTTCCTTTTCGACCCATCTGACAAATCTTTACCTGGTCCCACCGCCTTGCTCGCACCCACGTCTTGCTCCTAATGTTGTAGTAAAAGAAGTTCAGAGTCAAACAGACACCTCATTGAAGGGAGGTGTCCTGCAGAGGACATGCACAGATCAGAGGGCGACGGTTCGTGCATACACCTACACTTACAGTGCGGCTAACTTTAAAATGCAGAAAGACAAAAAAGGTACATGCAAATCATCACAAAACTATTAACACTTTCTCGATATATCAGAATGTCAATCCTGCGTCCAGCTGTCCTTTCAAAATGAATGACAGCCGGCGACCGACGCTCGGGCGGGATCAAACTGAACATGCTGATGATGTGGACCTGTCAGCACAGACTGTGGATGGAGACGATTCGACTATATTACCACAGTCACAGAACACATCACTCCTAATATGTCAGTGGTAATAAGGACACTCTAGTGATAGGTGGCAGACTGCCAACATGTCTGACAAGCACCCGGTTATGAAAAGCTTTTCTATTAATTTTACAGATGTGCTGCTGTTTTGTGAGTGATTTAACTCATCTTTCACAAGAACCCCTCCACCTCCACCACCCTTTTTATTTTCCCCTTGCTTTTCCTCTTTGTGATGGCGTGTCATTGATGGAGGCTTTGAAAGAAGTTGAGCAGAAGGAGCAGACATTTTTATGAAAATGGAAGACCAGATGCGTGTTTTGATCAACCATACAAAGTAGATGAAAGACACTGAACATAGCCATAATTTAAACTTAAAACTGCTTTATTGTTTTTTTTTCCAACTTTATAACAGACACGGAAATGGTTTAACAAAGTAAACAGAAAAGCACAGTGCCACACATCTATTTCTACAGGTGGAATTATCCAGGGATCTGTATCTGTACATTCTTCTGCAGAAAAAGGATAATTGCTTAAGTGAGCTATTAAAGCCCTGAAAAAAGAAAAAAAAAGAGAGATTTGCATAAAATGAACGCTACATCATTCTTTTTGTGTCAAGCAAGCCAGCTAAATAATTCACATACTTTGATGAAATCATAACAAGGGCAGATATGTGATGATGATATGATTATCACTCATCAAAACAATGAATTAATGTGAAAGAAAGTGGAATTAGGTTTTAGCACTTATTAGATTTGTGTCATTTTGTCCAGTCTTCTGTGCAGCTCGTGTTAACAATATTTTGCAGCACTGCTATATGACCTTTTACCTTAAAATTTGAATGTAGAGCTTCATATTTTCCATGAAGCAACAGTATTAAAACTAGTCTGAATACTCTGAAAATGCAAAGGCTTAGAAATCCATAGCCTAAAAGAGTTCTCTCTTTTATTTTGCAATGAGTTAAAAGAACAGCTCAGATTTTTTAAACTGATGTTCAGGAGGTCATGAACCAATAATATCTAACCTGTTATAGACGACTTCTTAAACAACATCAATTTAGAGAATTTAAGATTAGTCTTCATCAGACAAGCAATCAACCAATTTGAGTGACCAAGAACACCTCAATTACAATCTCAAATATTTTATATAGATTTATGCAGACACAACAATTGTACTACTGTTCATTTCACATGACATATGTTTTTCTCTTATAATGATCATATATACATAAAAAAAAACATTGCAGGTCAACAGTTAGTTACCAGTGATAGTCCAAATGTAACCTTATAAAACTGATTGCGGTACGGGTACTCAGCCAGAGGAGCAACCTGATGGATAAAGAAGTAGAAAAAAGAAAAAAAAAAAGAAATGCACAAAAGCACACCTTGTTCATCAGTTAATTTCTTTCCCTATCTTGTGTTTTATACATTCAGTATGGCAGCAAATCACCTTGATCATTAAAGGGGGTATTATGCAAAATCAATTTTTTTGCGTTTATATCAGGTTACAATGTCATTCCCTCATCAAAAACATACCCAGAGTGTTGCTCTGACTCGTTCATGTATGTGGCCTGTGGTAGCCATGTCGAGCTGCCTAAACGCTTGCTGGTACAAAGCACCGCCTACTTATACAAAGCTCCTTCCTGAAACTCAGGCCCCCGCCCCACAGGTCACCCTCCCCTGGAGCATTGTTGGGATGGCTTGCTGAACTGGGAGTGTCAGAAACGGTAGGAGGTTCTTATAGTGACAGAGGCCAACTCAAGGCGTTTAGGCTATGATACAAAGTCTAATTTATTTTTGATACAGTACATCATTTTCATAACTGAAGGTAACACAGTAACCTGATTGTGTTGTAGAATTGAACCACCTGCCTAGAAAATGCATAATTACAGAAGCGGATTGGGGCCACAGAGAAAAATATATAAAATTGTTCCTGAATTCTGATTTTAATCTCAGAATTCTGAGAAAAAAGTCATAATTCTGAGATTAAATTCAGACGTCTGAGAAAAAAAAGGCAGATTTCTGCCTTTTTTTTCAGAATTCTAAGAAAAGTGTCAGAATTCTGAGATTAAAGTCAACATTCTGACTTTTTTCTCTGAATTAGAAAAAAGTAAGAACTATGCAGCACTGAAACTTTTCAATAATTCTTTAACTGTATTTGAACACCTGAACACAGGCACCAGCTCCCCCACAAAATAGAAACAGCACAGAAAAAGAGGGTAAAGAGTACAGATGATAGGAAGACCTCTGACATTCATTAGGAGGTGCTGCGGCACCCTCTGCTCCCCTGCTTCACATAATTTTGTAAGATACTGACTGTTTATGACTTCTCCACCAAGCTTCTTTTCAACAAAATCCAACCTCTTCCTTTATTAATCAAGGCCAGAGAAGTATTCTTTAGCTGTTACATCACAGCAATCACAGCTATTTTTGGACAGAGAAAATGAAGAACATCATTTTCTCCTAATCCCATATGTGCTCCATTCAAAAGGAGAAAGTTTTCACCTTTTTCTGCTCTCAGTTTCTCCTTGTCCTTCATGCCTCACCACGACAAGAAATGATTGCCCTTCATCTAAAAAATCTGACAACTGCTTTTATTTTTATTTATTTATTATTGTTTTATAATAGCAAACTTCTTGAATGTCACCTTATAGACCAGCCCTTCTCTTAGGTCTTGTGTGTTTTGTCACTCTTTTATTGGCTTTTCCATTAATGGGCTCTGACAAACCAGTCATTCCCCTGTGCCAGTTTGGGAATGCCACTCCAGATATTAGATAACACGAACAAACAGCAACAGTTTTTTTAACGCTGTCAAACCTAATCAGCAGCATCTTAACGCCTTTACTAAGGGCTTGAATGTAACTCCTACTGTATTGTTTTAAATGTATAATTAGCTTTGCTCACAATAGTGTGACATTCCAAATTTCTCGGAGCACAACACAAATAAACCATGCTGCCAGACTGGCTGTATCCACAGGTGTGAAGCTGCTGAGGGATCATGTACTTACGTCTGTACTACAATTCCTACGTGTTGGCCGAGACGTTAAAGTATGACAGACAGGAAGTGCTTGTTATGCTTGTTATCTGCTCCTTTCTGGCAGGAACAAAAAAAAAAAAAGAGTATGTAAAAGAAGAAGCAAGCATTTGGTTGTCCAAGTCAAAGTGAATGGTTCTTCTTAAAACAAAACGCTGGTCAATTCTTTTCATTCATTTGTTTTATGAGTGTTTAAAATGGGCCCTTTTTTAATGCTTTGTGCATAGCTGAAAGGGCAAAGTGTTGCACCTCTCTGCTCCACTTCTTTTTTGATTTTTTTCCTTTGAGCATATTTTTATAAGCCCATAATTGATGTGTACATCTCTGTGGAAATTACGTATCCTCCAGTGAGCATTTTCACTTTTTCTTTAACCTCCCGATACCAATCTTTTTTAATTAAGTAATGACTTTCAAATGAATCTCAGATCATGTGTGAGAGACGACACTTATCCTGAAAAGTATCTTAGGCTTGATGGATTAATTGAGGAGGAAGTAGGTCACGTGTCCTGTGCATTAACAATCCATCATTTGCTGTTAGCAAGACGCACAACCAAGCAGTGAATGTGGGGACAAGTGCAGAGAAAAGCAGCCACTGATTTCCCGTAACAGATGTTTGCAGGTGTGGGTGTTATGTGCGCAGCACAAGCGTTACCTGACGTTACAGTGATTCTACATGCATATAAGATTGCGACGTGAAGTCAGTCCATTTTCAGCTGTGCCCAAATCTATATTCACTCTAACAATACTGCTCTTGACTCCCCAGTGAGCTCAACAAATGCCACACAATCAGCCCACAACATTTATTCCTACTCTAAACCAAGTGAAGCCAATCAATTGGGCCGCACTGTGGTCAGAGCCTCTGTCAAAGCGAAATGTGGACCCTGTTTCTCTCAAGAAAAGGAGAGAACAGGAAGGAAAAAAGAAAAAAAAAGCCACGGAGGCGGTAAAAATGACGCGCGTAATATTAAAGGATTTTTCCTCCCTGCACAAAAGATCTGAGTGTTTCCACTTCCATTTCCTGATCTTTAGCTTCTCTTTCTCTCACCAGCGCGCCACAGTGAAGGAGCCAGATTGCATGACTAAATAGTCATGTGGCGCTTACTCTATTTGATATTTATATTTCCATTGAAGTGTTCTTGTTCCTGAAGTTTTAATTGGGTGCTAATAAATAAATCATCCAGTCTCTTCCTCAACAGATGTGCGAATGAGCGTTATGCTGCATAATATCTGTCTGCTTTGCAGGTGTGTGCGCTTGCATCATGTCACTGGCGCGCTGGATGAGCTGTACCACCCGGACCCCCTTAATCTGCCATGCTGTGGCTCAGTGAGAGAATTCATAACAAACCAAGGGATGTGACAGGCCCTGAGATGGATTTCTGTTTACTGTGACCCGCTTTATATAAACATGTTTATTTGTTTTAGACGGAGGTGGGGTGCAAAAGCTAACATCGGTGTCACTGGTGTGATCTGAAGCCCTTTTCAGACATCAATTTGTGATTCTTAAAAAGAAAGTGTACATGTTAGTGAAGGAGCAAGCAGGGGCTCGTTTCATAACAAACTGGGATGACAGTTTTACTCTGCAGCATCTAATTTGTTTCACTTTGAAAATATAAGTGAAAGTGTCAGAAATTCTAATAGAAATGACGATTTCTAAGTTTAATGGCCTGCATTTTTGTTTTACGTTATCTTGATCAAAATTACAATTCTTTGGTGGGAAAATCCCAGTTTCGCTGGGCAATCACAAAAGGCCTGAAGGATACTTTCAATCAGCACAATGAACACTTTATAGTTCTGTTGCTTCATGCTTGCGTTGACTTAAACATGGATGACAACAGTGCCAGCACAAATGCTATTGTCAGCAGTGCCACAAACGACAACAATCTGAACGTGAAGACTTCAATTTCCTTGTTTCGACCATTGTCTTCTTTGACACGGTGCCCGCCCCCTCAACAGTTGCTTCACAACGACATCGTCTCGGATCCGCGACACACTTCTCAGGGATTTAGTCCATTGGTTGTCCACAGTTTTCCGAAACCATGCATCGACATTACAACTCGCCATCATCACCTCGCTGTCTCAAATTACATTCCCCCTCACTTCCAGGTTTTGCAGGAATGATAACTGTGTGGCATTCTGCCATCCAATCAAAACCTTTGTTTTATGCATGCTTTGTAATGTGCAGAAGGATTATTCTGTGGTTATTGAAAAACACAAGCAATAGCAGTGGCAGCAAGTTGTAGCATTTCCTGTTCAGCCTGAGACATTTCCTGCAGGAATATCAGAATACTTTGTCTTGAATAACTGTGTAACACAAACCTAAAGGTAGCCTCAATCAGCAAAAAAATACCATGTTGGGGGTCCTTAGATTTAGATAGAATGAGCAGAGGCAGACATTTGAATTCAACCACCCTTTAGGCTGACCTTTAAAGTCTTGTTGTCACACATTAATAAATCCACATGGAATTTCAATTCAATATTTATTTGTATTTATGCCGATTTTGAAACTAATTCAACAAATTTGACTTAACTTTATATACTAATTGTCAAAATGACAGAATTCTATGTTGAAATAACAAACAAAATAAATGAAAAAAACATTTTTTACAGTGCACCAGCTCACTTCTAACACAGCACAAGTCCAACAGTCACATTAGAGGATAGACACATACTGCCATTGCTTATTTTGGCATCTGATCTGCTGTTTGCTTCAGCATCTTGTGTTGTGCTGCAGCTTCCCTCACCCACACAGCAGGAAGAGCGGAGATGACAATGCAGGCAGTGTCCCCAGGTGAAGTACAAGATAACATTTTTCTCAAGTTGATAACAGCTGCACTCGATGGTGCACTGTCAGTGCAGTAAAACCCTCCTGAGAAGAAAGCCAATCAGAGTTCTCTATAATGCTAAGTTTAAACATCAAGAAAAGCAATACTTTCCATTGTTTATTATAGAAAGGAGCCACTTTACTTGTAAAATCACAAATTTAACAACTAGAAGTTGCAACTTTGAAGAGGTTGCAAGTTATTTTAGTATCAGTGCACCCATTATGTAAGACCATTAACAACAGATTTAATTTATTTTCCGGCATAATTGAACATGATTTCACATCAACACCAAATCAGTTGTTGCCCACATGTATTGACAATGAGAATGCAACTGTCTCTCCTTTTACCTTAAAGGTTCTTAATGTAAAGTATAAAATTAAACCTAAAAATATTTGTCACAAACTGCTTTAACAGGTGCAACTTAAAAGCGTTTGCTCAATTATTTTTCCAAATTTATTGTTATGCAATTCTAAATTGCATGCATGCATTTAATGTAAACAAAACACTTTTATCTGGATACTTTGATCAACAAATCTGAATGTAAATATGCACCGATACATCAAAATTGCCAATTTTCTCCATCCAAAATGGCTCTTTTATGGACATCCCTATTGCTGTCTTATTATAAGGCATTGTTGCTGTTTAACAAGCACAAGTGGTGGTTGGCAGCTATAGTCGCAAACTTTGTTTAAAAAGTTTCTAAATTAGGACCACAAAAAGTGTGCAAATGTATTTATTTTTACTGCTCTGTTTGACATTGCATTTAATGTCTTTAATATCCTAAAACAATGGGTTGCTCTGGTTGATTGCTTGTCCAATAAATGACAGCACTTAAAAAAAACAACAAGATTTTTCAAAACTATCACAGGTTTCTCTGTGTCCTTTTGTTGCCAAAGGAAAAAAGAAAGAAAAAAGAAAAGTGGTAGAAAGCCTGCAAAATACTGCCAGGATGAGTATGCCCGCTTGGACTGTCCAACTTTGGTAGTTAGAATTGCTGTTTCAGTGAGGCTTTAAATTGCACAATTGCTCCATAACTCAATAGATTTAGAACACAGCTCTCAGGCTACAGTGAGTCATACACAGGCTGAAAGGCAAACAAATACAAAGAAAAGAACCAATTGCTTCAACTACCCAACAATAAAAAATAAATAAATAAAAAAACAAGTAGGACAAAAGTTGCACAAGGAGTACAGAAGTATTAAGCTTTAAAATATTATTATTTTATCAATGTGCAACAACAAAACAAGAAGAAACATAATAATGATTTCTGAACTGTTGTAACAACCCAGACAGGCAGACGTAAAACATAAATATTTATTCATTAAACCCTGTTTAATTTGGAAGGGAAAAAGCACAACTCCGTGCGCATGATTAATCAGAGTTAGGCTGGTGGTGGATCAAAATGTTTAAACAGTGCATTTAAAAATGCCAAAATGATTCAGTAAAGCAGAGTGACATGAGATACTGCACTGTCATTATTATATTTTTATCTACAAGAGGTGAATAAATCATTACTGAAAGATCCCACCAAAAATTAAACACTAGGTTCATGAAATATGTGAATCCAAATAAACATGACAGAATTATTGGGCAGGTGCAACACAGAACTTTGCTCAGTCCTATGTTCATTTCACTTAGAAAACTACTTTCTTTTCATTTTATTACTTCAATGTGTTTTAGATCAATTAAAAAACAATCAGTATCTGCCTTCCAAGGTAATAAATATGTCCTCAATGCCTAAATGACTTACTAAGAAATTTAGTGATTATGCCTCTGCCTGCTTATAGATTTCACTAAAAGTGTCCAGCGAGCCATCTCAACTTCTTTGATGTTCACTGCTTGAAGTGAACGAGGGGATATTAACATGCTGAAACAGGATGTTAGACATACAGAAAAGGGAGTCGTGTCTTTCATTATGTTTGATTGCAGTCTCAGTGTTTTAGTACTAGAAACTATAATTCTCTGTGCAATGTGTCAAAATCAGACCATGTTGAGGTTTACTGCAGATCGTCAGAGCTTGACTTGATTGAACAAATAAAACTAAATCACTAAAATAGTTTTGAAAAGTATGTTTTTGAATGAATTAATACTTAATTTATATTAAATTGCAACACATTACAGGCTGTACACTGATCTTCAAAAATGTTTAAGTGGCAAATGTCCAAGCAAGTCCACTGTGAATACCAGCATGCTGGATTCTCCCTGGTAGCGATGTATCAGGCCACGCTACTTCCTTTAAACTCGCCACTCACCCTTCATGTGGGCGGTTGAACTCAGGTCCTCTACCAGAGGACTGGGAGCTTGAGGGTTCCACACAGTTTCTTATTTGTTACTAAAACTGCACTTTTCTAAACAGAGACCTCCAGTGTTGTTTCTGGAGTCTGCTGGAGCCACCCTCCTGGTTTGGGGGGTCACAACCCCGTAATTCTCCAATGATTGCCTTCACCATGTGGCTTTGACTTTCTAAAACTTCTTAATTTATATTTATAGTCCTTGGTATTTCTCGACTTTTTCAAATCCCACCAGCTTATTGATTTCTTTATAATTTTGTTTAAAAATACATGTCATTTATTAAATAGTACACCAGCTGCTCTGTGGGAAAAACTTCTTGTCAGTTGCTAAATTACAGTTTTTGTATCCTTATATAAATTTAAATATAACAATTTTACAAAATTACACATGCATAATGCTAAACATCTAAAAAAATTTAAAATTAGCACTAAAGTAGCACACAGCAATATTTAAGGAATGCTATATGGTGTATGCTACTGTTCATATTTGTCTTTGTTTGAGCCATAGTTTCTCCTGAACATAACATTTTATTTAACAATTGTATTGTTGGCAAACTACTACTATCAAAGGAACTCAAAAAAACAAAAAAAACCACAACAACAACAACTTGGTGTATTGAAATTCTGTTTTGTGCTTTGGCAGTTTGCTGTTTCCATTAATGAACTTCTTGTGGCTCCTGTATGCTGGCTTCATTTTACTACCATTTTATTTAACTGCATCTTGAACAAAACAATGTAACATAAATGAAAAATATGAAAATCAAATCAGAACTTAAAAGATTTGACATAATTAGCTTTTACAGTTGTTCTATTTATGGGCCCCTTTAACTTTGATGTTTGTGTAAAGGCATTGCACTACCATTATATACTAAGAAAAGTTTGACAAAATCATAACATGCAAATACAATGGCACAACCTTTATGGTTTGACAGTCTTATAAAATAAATGTGATTCAATTCAATTCAGTTTATTTATATAGCGCCAAGTCACAACATACGTTGTCTCATTAAATAGTTCTTATAATTCTGGAGACTAATATGAGCCACACATTTAAGGTGAGGATCTGAACCAACAGTCAACTGATTGAACTTATCTACTTTTTAGATTTCCTTTTGACAAAAAAATCTGTAAAGCACACTGAGACAGTTTGAGGTAATTCATACAAATAAAATAAATAAATAAATTAAAAAACTTTAAAAAAATCAACAGTTTTTAAACTGCTGTGACACTTTCACCGATTACCCGTTCAGTAACTCTGCAGCCTGTTTTTGAGTCTTTGCAGCTACATATATGACAGCACCATCTGCATACACTTGACACTGAACATCTTGACAACTTTCAAGAAGTTTATTAATATGCAAGCTGTGGTTCTAAATTGAAACATTGCAGTATATCCATTTTGCAATTTAGAATGGTTGTTTTTTGTGTTAATACATCTAACACAATTTTTTTCCCACACAAATATAAATTGAACCTGCTGGGCACTTAAAAAAATTTAAGTTTATGTAAGAGTATTGCATGATTGCACACACACACACACACACACACACACACACACACACACACATCTGGTTTGTATATCCCTGTGGGGACCGTGCATTAACTTCCATTCATTTTTTGGAAATTTTATAGCCTTACCCTGACCATTTACCCTAAAATTAACCTCACAGGTACCTGCCTGACCCTAAAACTAACTTAAACTCAATTCACACCTTGGTCCTAAACCTAACCCCCCACCCGTAATTTGCATTTGGAACCGCATGGCATTGGTCCCCATGATGCACAATGGGTCCCCACGAGACTGCTTTTTTGG